>CM038677.1:669367892-669761017 GCA_021605205.1 Aegilops longissima | reverse complement strand
CCCCGTCCCGCCTCTGCTCGAGGACTCGAAAGGACCAGTGGTCCTAGTCCTCCGGACGATGCCACGACCGCCCTTCCGGGCAGCATTCCAGCCGGCGTCCTTCGTCAAAACCGAAGAACATCAAGGGCGCCATCGTACTCGGTGGATCCGAGGCGCCCCTCGTCGTGAACCGGGCATCCGACCTCGGGTCATGGCCTTGCTGGGGGGCGCAACCTCCGCTCGGTCGGGGTCTTTGGCCAGCTCAGCCAGAGCTCTAGAACCCCTCTGCGGATCTCGGCGAAGGAGGGAAGGTGAATCCAAGACTAAGGAGGCATGGCGTGGAGCACAAGCTCGGGAGGAGCCCTGGCATGGACTCGGGAGGAACAACCCCGCGTGACCGTGGAGCCGTCCCGTGGCCTTCGGCGTCTACTCCTTGGGGCCCTCAATGCGGGGTACAAGGGTGGAACCCTGGCGGTGGCCCTCGTCAGGGCCTCGACACCTCCCGAGAGCCCTCATCTCGGGAAGGGGCTAGCCGTTTCTTGGTGGAAGATGATGGGACCCTCTCGGGGCCTTTCCCTTCTCTTCTGCGAAAAGGGGATCGGGCCATCAAATATGGACAAGGGCAAAGATCAAGAAGGAAAGCAAGAAGAGATGGTGGAAGGGCTCGGGTTCTGTACTTATTGGAGGAGGCCACCGTGGCCTCCACGATCGGAGTAATCATGACCCATTTCGCATGCGAGGGACTTGTCAAGTCATCGGTTGCAGCCAACCAATTGCCACCTTGGCCCAAGGCCCAGGCTGTTGGGGCCCATGGCCTTCACCCCCTTTTCCTGCTAAGCCAACTCGGACGCCCTTGGGCACAGGGCTCTGTCGGTGAGGGCAGGGGTCCTCGAGACTTCTGCGTCCTGGCGTGGCTCAAGTGGGGGCCCAGGGCCCCTTCATCGCTCAAGCTCAAGACCCTCGCGAGGCCAAGCCTCAGGCAACAGAACCACCCTGGGGGCAGCCTCGTCGGGCAGGCTCGCGAGGGGCGGAGAATCAAGCGGGGTACCTCGCGGGTGCCTGTTGGGCCCAGCGATCAAGGCGGGGGGGCTAGCCCGCGATGTCCTCATTTACCCTTTGGTGCAAAGGGGCAAGCCCCAAGGCATCGACAAAGGTTACGCTTGATAACAAGACCAAGACCAGAACGGCGGATGGAGGTCATCGTGGAGCTCGGGGCAGGCGCCCCGGAGTCTTTGGTGGCAGACCAACTTTAGTCGGGATAAGTGTAATAGATGTTCCCCTTCAAAATGGCTTGTTGGCGCCCTTCCGCTCATTATTTGGGGAAGGGCCCAGGTCCTCCCTCTATAAATACTAGCCACCACCAAGGCGGGGGATCGATCGATAGAGCCCTAGCGAAGGCGAGAGAAAGCGTCGAACTCATCCTAGCAGTTCATCGCACCAGCTCAAGAACAGCCCCTCGGGGTTGTTCTCCCTTTGTCTATTCATCATCAGGCCCTGGGCGATCCACCACCCACCTTTGGGTAATTATTACACCCCGGCAGTGGGCGAAAGGATATAAACCTTGTGTCTACTGTTTGTTCATCGTTGGTAGTTTAGATCCCTCACAATCCATGCCGCCATGAGCTGGTAAGGAAAAGATCTCTCGCGCCAGGTGTTGAACCTCAAAAGGTCGGAACCGAAAACCGAGTAACTTGTTGCCAAAGGGGAGAAAAATGTAAGATCATAGGCGAGAGGGTGTTGCCTTTTTATCTCTCTTGATATTTTGGTTGAACTTTTTATTGTGTGCTTGTGGAATACTTTATGTCCTTGTAAATACTTGTTTGAACATGTGTTTGATCATATGCTACTATCGGTTTGGGTTCCGGACCCTTGAGGTTGAACACTAGGGTTGGCGGAGATCTTTCCCCTACCCTCACGTGTTAATGGTTTGCAAGGGATCTAAACTAGGAGCGATGAACAACACAAGACACAAGATTTATAGGTTGGGAACCGTTGTGATGTATACCCTACTCCATTGTGTGGTGTGGTGGATTGCCTTGGGCTGATTAAAACATTACAAAGGAAGAACAGCCTTGGAGGCTGTTCTTGAGTTAGTCCGGATGGACTTGGGTGACCAGTCGCTTCTCTCTCTCTCTCTCTCTCTCTCTCTCTCTCTCTCTCTCTTTGGTAGGTTTCACTTCTTGGTCATGCTTCATTCTCCGGGCTCTCTCTTCTCTTTGTGGGGCTAGTCCTTTTATGGAGGCGGGGCTGGGCCTCTTCCCAAATAATGGGGGAAGAAGGCCCAACAATTAGCCATTTGAAGGGAACATCTAGTACACTTATCCGACTAAAGTTGGTCTTGGCTGCCAAAACTCTAGCAGTGGCCGTCCGGGCTCCCGATGACCTCCTTCCTGTCGCTTCTGGTGGTCTTGATCTTGTTTGCCGAAGGCCTTTGATGCCTTGGCCTGTTGCCCTTCTTTGCAAAATGGGAAATGAGGACCTTCCTTGGTTGGCACCCTCTGGTCTCGTCGTCATGGCTTCGTCACGGGCACCCTCGTGAGATACCCCTTGATCTGTGCCTCCTCGTGAGCCTGCGGGCTGCTCCTAGAAGCCCTGTCGTCTGCGAGGCTTGGCCCCTCGCGAGGTCTGAGCGGTGATGGAAGGGGGCCTTGGGCCCCCTTGAGCCATTGGGCGCGGGAAGGCCGTCTGGGGACCCCGTTCCAAAACAGGAGTGGCCCGGGCCCAAAGCGCGCCGGACTTGTCTTAGCAAAAAGCGAAGGGCAAGTCTTGAACCCGAGCTAACCTTGACCTTAGGGGCGTGGCGATTGATTGGTTGTGGGGGCTTCCCCGATGCCTCGGAATGCATGACGACAAGTCCCCTGCCGGAAATGGGTCATGATTACCGGATCGTGGAGGCGACGGTTGGCCTCCTCCGGCTATAAGTATGGAGCAGTGCAAGCCCTTCGGTCCATCTCTTCTTACTCCTTCCCTCCATCCTTGCCCTTGCTCCACATTGTGACAATGGCTCCGATCCGGGTTTCTCGAAGAAAGGAAAAGGCCCCCGGAAAGGTCCCAACCCCTTCCTTGAAAAATGGCTGTCCTCTACCCCAGAAAGGCGCCCGGTAGGAGAGGTGTCAAAGGCCAATCGGCGGCCGCCTTCCGCGCCCTTATCCGCCCGCCCGAGGGCCCGGAAAATAAACCTGAGCACCACGAATGGCCGCCGTCGGCGCCCGGCCGGAATCCGGCGGGTGGCGTCGTTCCTCACAGAGTCCATGCCGAGGCTCCTCCCGAGCTTGGGCTCCACGCCTCATCCCTCCTCAATCTGGATTCTCCTTCCTCCTTCCCGCCTTGAGATCCCCAGGGTTCTCTTGACTCTGGTTGCGCCGCCCGCTCTGGCACCCTGGACCGGGCCGGAGGTTGGGTTGTCGCTCCGGGCAGGTCTACATGACCCGAGGCTGGGCGGTTGGTCTGCCAGGACAAAGGCGCCCTCGTGGATCCACCTAAATGCGATGGCGCCTCCTTGAACCAAGGTCTTTGGGAAAAGGGGCCGCTGGAATGCTGCCCAAAAAGGCGGTGGGCAATCGTCGTGGCGAGGACTAGGCCCGGATCGCCCCTCGGGGCTCCTCGGGTAGCAGCGAAGGGGCTGGAGGGTCCGTGCCTCCGCCACGGCGACCCCCGGTCGGCGGCGACAGCTCGAGCCCCCAGGCTGGCCGGGCCAGGCCAGGCGCTTCAGGCTACCGGTGCGGTGATCTGGATGGGGTTGGCGTCGGTGCCTGGCCCACTATTGATGATGGCGTCTCTGCGAGAGGCCGGCGTGGTCGGTGTTCCTTAGGATTAGCACCTTTTTTTCCTGCAAAGAATAGTAGCACCCCAGGGGTATGTAAGGCGCTAGCCATGTTTTTGAATATTATTTCCTTATGATGAATCGGTGCGAGATGCTTGTGTCCGGCTCAGCTCCTCCTTTCTTTCCTCACGAGGGCTTGGTGCTCTGCTTGGTCCGGTCCCAGTGGCTTCAGCCATCACTGGTATGCCGTCGCGATGCGTGGTCAAGGCAGGAGGTGGCGGCCGAGGTCGATAAGAGCCCTGAGTCGGATGCTCGGAGGTCCCTTAGTGCTCAAGCAGCCTCCGAAGCAAGAAAGGGCGCTTTGTCGTGGAGAGCGAGGCGAGGTTTAGCTAAGGCGGATCAGTTTTGCATGACTTATCTTGCGGGTTAGGGCGGCGTTCGATGAGGTGTCGTGCTCGCAGCGGAGGTGTTCTGGGTTGTGTCCTCGCGAGCTTCTTCCCTCTCCCGGCTTTCCTTAATGCTCTCGTCCTCGGTCCGCCCTCGGCGAGCTCAGCCGCTGTATGAAGTCGCGTGCCATGGGTCAAGGCCGGGTGAGGGCTGAGCCAATGAAGCCCATGACTCCGGATGCTCGGTACCCCTTTTAGCGTGCAAGCGGATCGCCCGGAGAGGAGGAGAAGGCTCGTGATGCGCCGGCGTTACTCTGGAGCAGGTCATGTACCAATCACAGGAAACAAGATTCATCGTTACGGTTGCCGATAACCATTGGTCACTCGAGGAGTGATCAGAACCGAGGCTCGGTGAGGTGGCGCCTTGCGGGGCTGCGCGCGCGAGCTCACCACTCAAATTTTCGGGTTGGACGGACCCGTCGCCAAGTGTGTGCCGGCGGCGGCTCCAAGGTAGGTGTCAATCGGCGCGATTAGGTCAAGCATGTTATGTATGAATAAGCAAATCCATCTAGATAGGTGCGGAAAGCGAGCGCCATTGGGTGCGCCCGAGCAACAGGGGATGATCAGCAGGGCGCCCCAACATGGTAAATAAAGAACATAAGCAAAGCGGATACATGCCGCGAGGGCGGACCCCGCGGCCGGGGCGATGCAGCCGAGGCGCTCCCAACTGAAAATGGAACTTGGAAAGGTGTCACCGCACGGTCGGAGATGGCGGGTAGCGGATGGCGCGTGATGAGGAAGCCGGCCCTCACGAGCCGTCCGGGACACGGCCTCGGGAGGCTCCGGGGCTCGGGGTTCCTCGGAGCCATCTCCATCTCCGCAGGATCGCGTCTGCTTGGCCTCCCGAGCCTCAGGCGCACCTCAGCGGAGCTGATGGGCAGCGACCCGTTCGGCGGTCGAAGGCATCTGACGTGGCTGTGAGGTGGGCCCTCGCGCCCCAGCGTTAGGGCGGAGGTGCTCCTGAGACGCGACCTGGTTGAGCCCTGCTATGTTGATGCAGAATCACAGCAAACCATCCTCGCCGGATGTGGGGCCACGGTGGGCAGCGGCGACGCGGCATGCTCTTGACTCCTTTAGCTCTGGATGTTCCTCGTGATGAACTCCGAGGTTTGGCCCTCCTTGCTGATACCTTCCGAGAAGCGTGCCTTGAACACGCCTCCAAGTGGTGCGGCGCCTCCCGTGACTCCGGCTAGGTCGGTGGCTCGCCATGAAAAACCCCGAGCCCGCTGAGGGGTTCGAGCGCCTTCCTATTCCGATAGAGGGTGGCGCCCCTTGAGAGCGGGTCCTGTTGCCGCGCCTCGGAGTGCCTACCCATGAGGTCTTGGACGGGGCCTTCTTCTTCTTAGGGATCGCCTCGAAGTCTCCCTCCCTGTGATCAGGTCTTGATTGCTGCGTCTTGGAAGGCCGCTCAAGAGACCTCGCATCCCTTTCTCCAAGGCCTTGTGATGACTCCTCCGCTTCGACATCTTGAGGACATTGTAGCCATGGTGAGTCACCGCCATGAACTTGGCCAAAGCTGGGTACCGAGGATGGCATTGTATGGCGGCGAATGTGGGTGGCGTCGAAGTCGATGAGCTCGGTGCGTAGTTGTTGCGCTGTCGAAGGTACGGGAAAGGCGAACTTGACCCTATCGGGACGGTGGAGCCATCGGTGATTCTGAAAGGCTTGGTTGGTGAAGCTGATCGTATGACACTTGGAGATCGTTGAATGTCTCGGAAGAGGGGGTTGAGTCCCCCGCCGATGAGGGTCCCGTGACTTCATTCAAGGGGTGAAGCAAAGCATTGGGGGGACTCCGGCCATTGCCCGCCCTAGAAGCCGATCCCGGCTGAACGGATGGCGCCACCGACCACCGAGGGGCGGTGGCCTCCGGCCCGGGGAGGACTGATTCACCTCATGAGCAAACCGCTTGAAGATTGGCTGAGAGGTGGGCCTTGGCGCCACCCGGGAACCAAGCGTCCCTTGGCGGCCCCGAAGCCCCCCAGCCCCTCATCCCGATGATTGTCTTCATACCTCCTTCGGGTTGTGGCAGGGTGGGAGCCCCAGTTGCCTTGAGGGCGGTCCTCACGGGGTTGGTCCCTCCAACCTCCTCGCGAGGTGGTCCCGCCACCGGTCCTCGCCCAGGTTTCACCCATCCTTGGCGAGGGCCACGGTCTTCCCAGGCCCGGTTCTTCCTCCTCCCTCGGTGTGGCCCCGATCCAACTGGATCGGGCGCCGGGAACCGCCTTCTCGCACAGCCCCGGCTCCCCGCATTCATTGGTGTTTGTGGGTGTGGAGGTGTTTATCGGATCGGCTGCCTTTGGATGACTCGGGCTGATCCCCGCCTCGCGGTGTTGGGTTTCCGCCAGCAGGCAGCCCCCTTGCGCTTCACATCCTTGGCCTTGGGCTTTTCTTTCCGGATGCGGCCGGAAGCTCGAGGGGGAGGCGCCCCTCCCCCGGCGCATTTGGTGCCAAGTTGAACGATCCAGGGATGTGCAAGGTCTTCATGCATTGCTAGCTCCTCCTTCATCTTGGCGCCACGCCGATCGGAAAGGCTGAGATGATGGCTTCTCACCACCTTGGGGATTTTGGGGCGTTGTTAAGTGCCGGATGTATTTGGTCTTCCGGGTTGCTCTTGATCGGGCCATGTCGCCCAGGGCGGAGGCCGTCCCATGCCTTGAAGTTGGCGGGAAGGGTGCGATCTTGTCCCGGAGGGAGATCGTGCGGGAGCCGGGTTCGGAGCGGTTGGGTTCCGCCCTGGCCCAGGAACCAACCCGCCATGACCTTTTCCCCGAGGGCTTGATGCCCAGCAATGCCGCCGAAGCGAGGGAAGGCGGGTCGCGAACTTGCCGGGCCCACCGGACGCCAGTGCTCGGGGTGAAAGGCTGCAACCCGCGGGCCACCAGGGCCTCTCTGCCGATCGGAACTTGTTTTGTAGATTCCCCACCGCTCCGGAGAGCGGGTCTTAGCCGGTGTTGGGCGGCGGTCGCGGCCCGGTCCGGGAGCACGCAGCACCTTCTTGGGGACGAGGGATCTCCTGGAAGCTCCTTTTCTTGTTGGCGGCGCCGGGAACGCGGAGGGTCTGGCCCGGGCCGTGGCCCGGAGCCGGGCGCCTTTTCTTGGGGAGGGAGGGGCGGGGCACCTTCCCGGCCCCAAGGGCGCAGGGCAACAAGGAGGGGCCGGCAGGGGGAGCCCAATGGCGCGCGGGCCGGACAAAGGCAACGCGGTTGAGCCACTCCCGAGGCGCGCCGGCAAGGCGGTAGCGCAGGAGCTCGTTGCCCGATGAGCCGGATCGAGTTTCCATGGGAGGCGCTGCCGCGAAACGAAGAACCGGCAAGGGCGGCGAAGGAGTAGCGGTGGCCCCTCGCCCCCGGATGGATCAGGAAGACCGCTGCCGTTCCCACCGGGCCGGTGGCGGCGTTGGCGGCAGCGGCGGAACGCGGGGGTGTCCGCCGCGGAGCCGTTCTGGGCGACTTCGGGCGCGAAAGCAACCCGGGTGCTGGGCGGGCTCGCGGGCCAATATGGACCAACGGAAGATCACCGACCAGCGGAAGAAAGACTCCGGCGCACCTTTACCGGGCGCCAAATGCCGGTTTGGTTCCGCGACCTTTGAGGTTCAACACTGGCGTAGGAGATCTTTCCCTACCAGCTCATGTGTTAATGGTTTGCAAGGGATCTAAACTAGGAACAATGAACAGCAAAGAGACACAAGATTTATTTGGTTGGGGCCACCATTGTGGTGTAATACCCTACTCCGGGGTGGTGTGGTGGATTGCCTCGGGGATGAAGAAAAGGGTAAAGGAAGAACAGCCTCGTGAGGGGCTGTTCTTGAGCTGGTCGATGGACTGCCGGTGTCCTCTTCTCTCTCCCTTTTCTTCCTTCCCTTTTCTGGGGTTCCCTTCCGCTCTCCGGACGGCCTCTCTTCTCTTTGTGGTGGCTAGTCCTATTTAAGAGGGAGGCCCGGGCCCTTCCCAAATAATGGCGGGAAGGGCGCCAACAATTGGCAATTTTGAAGGGGTTCTAGTACACTTATCCCGACCAAAGTTGGTTTGGCTGCCAAAGGTTCCTGGGTGGCCGCCCGGGCTCCACGATGACCTCCTTCCCGCCCCTTCCTGGTCTTGGTCTTGTTGCAACCGGGTAACCTTCACCTAATGCCTTGGGCCTTGCTTGCCTCCTTTGCCCAAAGGGGAAATGAGGGACAATTGAGTTTGGCGCCCACTGTCTCGATCATCATGGCTTGCGCCCGGGCACCCTCGTGAGGTACCCCCTTGATCTCTCCGCCTCCCGTGAGCCTGCGTGGGGCTGCCCCGAGGAAGGTTCCTGCATCCGCCTTGAACTTGGGCCCCCCGAGGGTCTTGAGCTTGAGCTGATGGTGGGGCACGGGCCCCCACTTGAGCCACGCCCGGGAAGTGCAAAGTTGGGACCCCTTCTAGAACACCAAATACCTTAATGCTTGTTGAATGATATTATCTTTCATATCCTCTTATGATCATTCAGTTTGCTTGGTGATGAGTGCATGTTTTCAATTCTATCATTTTGAGTACTCCACCAAGATGTATGTGACATGGAAGAGTAAACCATGATCCTAATCGATTGTGCATTTGCATTCAAAAGCACATTTTAAATAATGCAAAATTTAGGTGGGAACTCTTGCTTATCATATACTTTCAAAGCGGTGATGTTTTTCATCTTATTATCATTTTTGAAGTTTGATCTATATGTTGTCATCAATTACCAAAAAGGGGAGATTGGAAGTGCAAATCCCTTGGTGGTTTTGTGGAATTCCTAAAACATATAGCTCATTGAGCTAATACTATTTGGGATAAATATTTGGAAAGCTCAATGATTGGCATGGCATGGATTAGAAAGTGGACCCTTCAAAATGCTAAGGAAGAAGCTTGGCTCAAGCTCAAAGAACAAGACCCTACATTTTGTATTTTAGTGATCCAAGATTACATTGAGTCTATAGGAAAAGCCAATACTATTAAGAAGGGGTGAGGTGTTGTTAATGAGGTTCTTCCTCAAAATGCTTAGTGATATGCTCCAAAACCCTCCACTACTTTCTCACATCCAAATATGTCCCAAAAAAAGTCCAACTCGACCAAAATTTCATATCCAGAGCCATGGAGTTCATTGGAATAGCCCGCGAAACCCTAGTCCTTTTGGGCCTCAACCGATAGGGATCTCGGTCTCAGAGATGGGATTATAATCTCTTGTTCCCTTAAGCGTTTGGTCAAACCGAGATGAGTGATCGGTCCCACCAAGATTGCAATGCAAACACTCTGTTTCCTTTTAAAGCTTTTCGGTCCAACCGAGATGAGCGAATCGGTCCCATCGAGTTTGCTGGCCAACTCTTCCCTTTGTCTATTACCAAAATCGGTCTCACCGAAGTTTGTTTCGGTCTCACCGAGATTACGTTATGCCCTAACCCTAACAAAATTGGTGTCACCGAAGTTGGCGGTCGCCCCACCAAACACCTAATGGTCACATTATGAACCGTCGGTCCGACCGAAGTTCTTTGAATCGGTCCCACCGAAGTTTGGTGATTTGTGTTAACAATTAAATTTTGTGTGGAGGCTATATAACCCTCCACCCACTCTTCATTCATGGAAGAGCCATGGAACATGCCTATACTTCCAACACATATTTTAGAGAGAACCACCTACACTTGTGTTGAGGTCAAGATATCCCATTCCAACCACAAAACGTGGATTCTAGCGTTTGTTGCTTTCCACTCAAATCTTCTTTCCACAAAATCCAAATCCTGAGAGAGAGAGTTGAGTGTTGGGGAGACTATCATTTGAAGCACAAGAGCAAGGAGTTCATCATCAACACACCATTTGTTACTTTTGGAAGTGGTGTTCCTAGATAGGCTAGGTGTCACTTTGGAGTCTCCCAAGATTGTGGAGATGAACCAAGGAGTTTGTAAGGGCAAGGAGATTTCCTACTTGTGAAGATCTACCCGAGTGAGGCAAGTCCCGTGGGTGGCGGCCATGGTGGGATAGAAAAGGTTGCTTCTTCGTGGACCCTTCGGGGGGAGCCCTCCGTGGACTCCAAAACCGTTACCCTTGTGGGGTTGAAGTTCCATCAACGTGGATGTACGATAGCACCTCCTATCGAACAACGGATAAAAATCACCGTGTCAACATTGCGTTTTTCCCTTGAACTCCTCCCTTTACCTTCATATGCAACTGTTTTACATTCCTGCTATACTCTTAGAATTGTTGTGTAGGTTGATTGCTTGACTTGTGCTAAGTTGCTAAAATCTGCCAAGAACTAAAATTGGGAAAAGGCTAGATTTTTATTTGGTCAAGTGGTATAATCCCCCCTCTAGACATACTTTCGATCCTTCAACCTTGGCCCAACCAAAGGCCTTAGAATGGGCAAGTTCCTTCCCAACGGCAAGGGCTGAACCAAGCTTGGTTGGTTCCGGCCCCCACCCTAGATCAGCTCGGGAGCTCACTTTTGATGATGGGCAATCGGTCCGCCAACGTCCGCACTCCGGCCTACGCCCGCGCGCCCAAGTTCACGAACCACCGTTTCGCCTTATTAATGGCGTGGGCCCCTTTATTCTACCATGTTAAGCACCTCGGGCCTGGCCCTCGCCTCCAAAGGGTGACATGGGGCCTCCCCATGGTTGTACTGCACTCAAGTACCTTCGCCTTGGCGATCAATGGGTTGAGTACCTTCCACAGCACCTCCATGACCTCTCTGGACTATTTATGTGTGTTGTTGTGCGGCAGGAAGACATCACAAAAGGTGGACCATGGTATGGTCATCCAGGACACAATTCATTGAGAGATTACTTTAGTTGATCAAGAAGGTCCAACAAGAATCAATGTCATTTTTGCCGAAATTGATAGTGGTGGGCTACCTATCCACAAATACTCCGAACTTGTTATTGTATCCACACCCGTTCGGTACAACAGCCTTTCTACCTCTCCCTTCTACAAATTAACATTATTTCTAATTTTGAAGATGTTTTTCGTCTGTCATTAAAATGATTCCACAAGCTTGACCTAAAACGTCCAGTGAAGGTCTTGGCACTAGAATCTTCGGGCCCGATTTGGAGCAAGTTGTCGTTTTTGGAGATGCTTTCCGTTCGGAGAAGATATATATCGAGGTGATGTTCCTTTCCCGTTAAATGTTAACCATAAGGGAGTTCAATTTGTGACACCTTTTTCCAAGTTTACAATGAAAATTGTACTATGATTTCTAAAGGTTCTTTGGAGGATTTCAAGACATACATGCCCCCCATATTGTTTGCATGATCCATATGGTTACAATCAATAAGCATTTCTCCTTTGGATTCATCTGCAAGTTTTCTTAGGGAACTTTTCATCCACTCCAACCTCTTGTGAAGAAGGCTACATTTTCTAGAATGTAATCAAATGCCCATGTTAATCATGTCGGATCAAGATGGCATGTTAGTGCATTTTACAAATCCTGCAAACCAAATAGCTAGTCCTGTAGTAATGTTCAAAACTGCATGTAGGCACTAACAGTTCAGATAAGATTTGGCCCAGTGATCGATAATGTGATACAACATAACAATCACGCCGAATGCCTAGTGTCGGTGTCAAACCGGCGGATCTTGGGTAGGGGGTCCCGATCTGCGGCCTAGGCGATGGTAACAGGAAGCAAGGGGCAGATGTTTACCCAGGGGCCCTCTCGATGGAGGTAAAACCCTTACTTCCTTGATTAATATTGAAGATATGGGCGACAAGAGTAGATCTACCACGAGATCGTGAGGCTAAACCCTAGAAGCTAGCCTATGATGGTATGATTGTAATTGTGATCGGCCTTCTAAGGACCAACCTCTCCGGTTTATATAGACCGGAGAGGGCTAGGGTTTAATGGAGTCGGGTTACAAGGAAGGAAATACAATATCCGGATGCCAAGCTTGCCTTCCACGCCAAGGATAGTCCCATCCGGACAGGGCCGAAGTCTTGAGTCTTGTATCTTCACGCTTCAATAGTCCGGATGATGTATACCCGGCTGTCCGGATACCCCTAATCCGGGACTCCCTCAAAGCCCTCAACCAGGCTTCAATGCGATGAGTCCCACGCACCTTGTCTTGCATTGGGCGGGTTCCTTCTCCAATACTAAAGTAATTACCAACACTTGAACCGTGTTCGGATCCAAAAAATAATCTTCACATGCCACCGTAAGAGAATGGTATTTCACAAATGCAATCCCGACAACTTTTTTAAACGCGATGTGTCACTATGGTTGGGTCATTATTAACCGTTTCCCACAACCGGGATCGTCCAACGTATCTATAATTTTCGATTGCTCCATGCTACTTTATCTCTGTTTTGGACTATATTGGGCTTTTTTTTCCACTTTTATATTACTTTTGGGACTAACCTATTAACCGGAGGCCCAGCCCGAATTGTTGTTTTTTGCCTTTTTGAGTGTTTTGAAGAAAAAATATCAAACGGAGTCCAAAGGGAATGAAACCTTAGGAAACGTTTTTCTCACCAACGTGATCCGGAGACTTGGACCCTCAGAAGGAACAATGGGGCGGTCACGAGGGTGGGGCGCCCCCTAAGGCGCGCCCCCTTTGTGGGGCCCCCTTTGCTCCACCGGCGATTCCTTCCTCCTATATAACCCTCGACCCCAAAGCGTAAACAGGGCCAAAACCTAATTCCACCGCCGCAACTTCCCAATCCACGAGATCCCATCTTGGGGCCTGTTTTGGAGTTCCCGGGGGGCATCCACCATGGAGGGCTTTACATCAACACCATAGCCCTCCGATGAAGTGTGAGTAGTTTACTTTGACCTTGGTCCATAGCTAGTAGCTAGATGGCTTTTTCTCTTTTGGATCTCAATACATGTTCTCCCCTCTCGTGGAGATTTATTGATGTAATCTTGTTTTTTTGGTGTGTTTGTTGAGACCGATGAATTGTGGGTTTATGATCCAGCTTATCTATGAATAATATTTGAATCTTCTCTAATACTTTTATGTATGATTGAGTTATCTTTCCAAGTCTCTTAATTATCCGTTTGGTTTGGCCAACTAGATTGGTAGTTCTTGCAATGGGAGAAGTGCATGGCTTTGGCTTCAATCTTTGGATGTCCTTACCCAAAGGATGTAAAGGGGTGCAAGGCACGATTGTATTGTTGCCATCGAGGATAACAAGATGGGGTATTTATCATATTGCATGAATTTATTCCTTACATCATGTCATCTTGCTTGGCTTCCTTTTTAACTTTAATCTAGATGCATCCGGATAGCGGTCGATGGTGGAGTAATAATAGTAGATTGCGAATCATTTTGGTCACTTGTTTTGGACGTGATGCCTTATACATGATCATACCTAGATATACTCATAACTATGCTCAATTTTGTCAATTGCTCAACATAATTTGTTCACCCTTTGAGAATATTTATGCTCTTGAGAGAAGCCACTAGTGAAACCTATGGCCCCGGTCTATTCTCATCATATCAATCTCCATCACTTTTATACTTGCTTTGTTTTTACTTTGCTTTTTTACTTTTCACTTTGCATCTATATATCAAAAATACTAAAATATTATCTCTATCGGATCTCACTCTAAGTGACCGTGAAGGATTGACAACCCCTAATCGCTTGGTTGCAGTAGCTATCGTTTGTGCGGGTCGAGGGACTTTGGTGGCCTCCTCTTTGGATTGATACATTGGTTCTCAAAAACGAGGGAAATACTTTACGCCTCGGCTGCATCATCCTCTCCTCTTGGGAAAACCAATGCAAGCTCAAGGCGTAGAACCAGCCACCAACCGATATTGCGGCGGTTTCCTTGACCGCCTTGTCAAAGCAAAGATCGGTCCCTTATCACGGGATTCTCATCAATACGGGTATGGGTAGTCCCACCACATCATCAATCGTGGCGCTTTGGGGAAGCAACCCCAACGGGCAAGGGGGGCGACCGTTTGCCGCCCTATAAAGGGATAAGATTTCCCCATTTGTACCCACCTTCTTCCTCCTTTGCCCCCTTGCCTCCTCGAGCTCTGGCCCAAGCCCAAGTCTTCTCTGACAGCTAAACATGTCCGTGCAGGAGGCAAGTGGGTTTCCCACCGTCAAGGGAAGCATATCGCAAATCTTTGGGCGGGGAATTTGGCGCGGAATAGCGACCGGCCACCGGACGGGGCAGGTCATTCCAACCCGGGACCCAATGAGAGGGTCGGTTAAGCCCACTTCATCCGTGGACGGGTTTCCACTTCACCCCTTCGTCCGGGGCTCATGTTCTACTACGGGCTGATTTCCCATCTAGCCCAATTTCCCCTCAACATCTCGGCTTCATCGTGATGTGAGGCCTTCCCCATCCGGCCTCACATCAGCCCGGGCTGCAAATGTTCCGGGAAGCCAAGATTGTAAGCAGCCAACAAGCGGAGTGCGGAGGGGCCATGGTGGGCAAGATGCCTAACGTCACTGGCTGAACGGCTCCTTTGCGGAGACCGTAAAAAGGTGGTCGGGTGGTTCTACATCACCGAGCTGCCTTGGCGCCAACGGGCGGCGGCCCCCAGTTCCGATCCGGGCCCCCATGCGGCTCACCCCGGGAAAGGAAGGGCCTGACTTGGGGCGAACCTTAAAGAGCTGCCGGACCAACCTGCATCAAGAGCATGAAGGACAAGAACATCAAGCTTGTCAACATGATCCAGGTCATGCTTTCGTCCCGGATTCCCGGCCAAAGGCGGGCATTCAATCTGGGAGTTCGCCCGGCCAACACCTCCCGCGAGGCTCTATGGCATGGCACAAGGCGCGGGGCGGTTTAAGGCCTCAAGTACCTTCCCACATCCGAGGACCGCGGACTTCATGCGCGCGCCCCGTGTCCGGTGAGTTTTGGGACTACCACCAGATTCGGTTTTCCCAATACATTCATGGGGAAGTCTTAAGTATTTTGTATATTTGATCAGGACTATGTGGAGAAAGAAAGAGATTGTCCCCCGCCGGAAGATCCAACGATGCTCTTTTGCGAGATCGATCCCGGCGCCCTACAAAACCGGAGAAGAAGGCAAAAAGGCCCCGGGGGACGGGAAGGGTCTCCGGCGTTAGGTTGGAAGCCTCATCCAAACGAAGGCGCCCCTCCCCGAAGGAGGAAGAAGAAGAAGAAGAAGCCGCCCCATCCGGAAAGGATGAGAGGCCCTAAGGAGACGGGCCGTGGGGCCGGGAGAGGCCCCGCAAGGCCGCCATACCCCGCCGTCCGATGATGATGAAACAGATTCCTCCCAAGGCGAGGGAAGGGCAAGAATAAACTCTACCTCCCCGCCGGGAAGAGAAAAAAAGCCGCCCCGAGGGGAGGGGGGCCTAAGAAGGGAAAGGCGCCCCTTCCGGACTACTTCCACCATGGGCCATAGCAGGAAGAGTTGCCGGGAAGCCCCTAAGGCGATCGTAAGTGTCCGGACTCTATCATGATTTTACTTCATAGTTGCTTAATCGCCAACATATATGCAGTCCCGGCGGGCTCATCCAGATTGTCGCCTTAGATGGGTCTCGGCGCCGAAATGAACTTGAACTTGCTCTTGTAGATTCTCGCGACCGCTGCCCGAGCAGCGCGGGGTCTTGACGCGGCGGTGTTGGAGCGCGGTCGCGACGCTCCGGTGCTGGGAGCACGCGAGCACCTTCTTGGGGACGAGGGATCTCCTGGAAGCTCCTTTCTTGTTGCGCGGGCGCCGAACGCGGAGGGTCTCGCCCGGGGCGTGGCGCCGGAGCCGTGGCGCTTTTCTTGGGAGGAGGTGGCGGGCACCTCCGCTTCGCCTCTGGCGGGCGCGCAGGCAACGAGAGGGACGGCACGGGAGCCCAATGCGCGCGCGGACGAGCTCGGCAACGCGTTGAGCCACTCGAGACGCTGCCGATGTGGCGGTAGCGCAGGAGCTCGCTTTGCCACGATGAGCACGGATCGAGCCTCCATGGGAGCGCGTGCACGCGAGACGAAGAACCAGCAGGGCGAAGCGAGGAGTAGCGGTGCGCCTCTCGCCACCGATGGATGCAGGACGAGGCTCGCTGCCGTTCCCACCGGGCCGGTGGCGGCGTTGGCGGCAGCGACGGGAACGACGGGGTGTCCGCCGACGGAGCCGCCTGGCGACTCGAGCGGGCGCGAGCAGCCCGGTGCTCGGGCGCTGGCTCGCTGAAAGGCCGCCTATGGACACAACGGAAGATCACACGCGACCAGCGGAAGAAAGACTCCGCGCACTTTTACCGGGCGCCAAATGTCGGATTTCGGTTCCGCAGACTTTGAGGTTCAACACTGGGTGCGTATGGAGATCTTTCCCTACCAGCTCATGTGTTAATGGTTTGCAAGGGATCTAAACTAGGAACAATGAACAGCACAAGAGACATTAAGATTTATATCGGTTCGGGCCACCATTGTGGTGTAATACCCTACTCCAAAGGTGGTGTGGTGGATTGCCTCTGGGCCGATGAAGAATAAGATAAAGGAAGAACAGCCTCGTGAGGGGCTGTTCTTGAGCTGGTGCGATGGACTGCTTGGGTGAGCCCTCTCTCTCTCTCTCTCTCTCTCTCTCTCTCTCTGGTAGGTTCGACCTGTCTTGGTCTCCCTTCCGCTCTCGCACGGCTCTCTCTTCTCTTTGTGGTGGCTAGTCCTATTTATAGAGGGAGGCCCTGGGCCTCTTCCCAAATAATGAGCGGGAAGGGCGCCAACAATTGGCAATTTTGAAGGGGAACATCTAGTACACTTATCCCGACCAAAGTTGGTCTTGGCTGCCAAAGGTTCCGACGGTGACGCCTGTCCCCGGGCTCCACGATGACCTCCTTCCTGCCGCTCACTGGTCTTGGTCTTGTTGCAATCAAGCGGTAACCTTCACCTAATGCCTTGGCCTGTGCTTGCCTCCTTGCACCAAAGGGGAAATGAGGACATCACGCGAGTCGGCGCCTCACTCGTCTCGATCATCATGGCTTGCGCCACGGGCACCCTCGTGAGGTACCCTGCCTTGATCTCTCCGCCTCGTGAGCCTCATGTGACGAGGCTGCCCCCGAGGAAGGTTCCTGTCATCCGCCTCATGAGGCTTGGCCCCTCGCGAGGGTCTTGAGCTTGAGCTGATGAAGTCGGGCCGCACTGGCCCCCCACTTGAGCCACGCCGCAGACGCAGTGTGCAAGTCTGGGACCCCTGCCCTAGAACAATCGACAGCTACCTTAATGCTTGTTGAATGATATTATCTTTCATATCCTCTTATGATCATTCAGTTTGCTTGGTGATGAGTGCATGTTTTCAATTCTATCATTTTGAGTACTCCACCAAGATGTATGTGACATGGAAGAGTAAACCATGATCCTAATCGATTGTGCATTTGCATTCAAAAGCACATTTTAAATAATGCAAAAATTTAGGTGGGAACTCTTGCTTATCATATACTTCTCAAAGCGGTGATGTTTTTCAGTCTTATTATCATTTGTTGAAGCTTTGATCTATATGTTGTCATCAATTACCAAAAAGGGGGAGATTGGAAGTGCAACTATCCCTTGGTGGTTTTGTGGAATTCCTAACAACATATAGCTCATTGAGCTAATACTATTTCAGGATAAATATTTCAGGAAAGCTCAATGATTGGCATGGCATGGATTAGAAAGTGGACCCTTCAAAATGCTAAGGACAGAAGCTTGGCTCAAGCTCAAAGAACAAGACCCTACATTTTGTATTTTAGTGATCCAAGATTACATTGAGTCTATAGGAAAAGCCAATACTATTAAGAAGGGGTGAGGTGTTGCTTAATGAGGTTCTTCCTCAAAATGCTTAGTGATATGCTCCAAAACCCTCCACTACTTTCTCACATCCAAATATGTCCCGAACCAAAAAAGTCCAACTCGGCCCCACCAAAATTTCATATCCAGAGCCATCGAGTTCAGTTGACATAGCCACTGCCAGAAACCCTAGTCCTTTCAGTCTCACCGATAGGGATCTCGGTCTCACTGAGATGGGATTATAATCTCTCTGTTTCCCTTCGTAACGTTTCGGTCAAACCGAGATGAGTGATCGGTCCCACCAAGATTGCAATGCAAACACTCTGTTTCCTTTTCGTAACGTTTCGGTCCAACCGAGATGAGCGAATCGGTCCCATCGAGTTTGCCTGGCCAACTCTCTGTTTGTCTATTACCAAAATCGGTCTCACCGAGTTTGTGTAATCGGTCTCACCGAGATTACGTTATGCCCTAACCCTAACAAAATTGGTGTCACCGAGTTGACGTGTCAGTCCCACCGAAACACCTAATGGTCACATTATGAACCAAGTCGGTCTGACCGAGTTCTTTGAATCGGTCCCACCGAGTTTGGTGATTTGTGTGTAACGGTTAAATTTTGTGTGGAGGCTATATATACCCCTCCACCCACTCTTCATTCATGGAGAGAGCCATCAGAACATGCCTATACTTCCAACACATATTTTCTGAGAGAGAACCACCTACACTTGTGTTGAGGTCAAGATATCCCATTCCAACCACATAAATCGTGATCTCTAGCGTTCCCCAAGTTGCTTTCCACTCAAATCTTCTTTCCACAAAATCCAAATCCTGTGAGAGAGAGAGTTGAGTGTTGGGGAGACTATCATTTGAAGCACAAGAGCAAGGAGTTCATCATCAACACACCATTTGTTACTTCTTGGAGAGTGGTGTCTCCTAGATAGGCTAGGTGTCACTTTGGAGTCTCCGTCAAGATTGTGGAGATGAACCAAGGAGTTTGTAAGGGCAAGGAGATTTCCTACTTCGTGAAGATCTACCCGAGTGAGGCAAGTCCTTCGTGGGTGACGGCCATGGTGGGATAGAAAAGGTTGCTTCTTCGTGGACCCTTCGTGGGTGGAGCCCTCCGTGGACTCGCGCAACCGTTACCCTTCGTGGGTTGAAGTCTCCATCAACGTGGATGTACGATAGCACCTCCTATCAGAACAACGGATAAAAAATCACCGTGTCAACATTGCGTTTGCTCCCTTGAACTCCTCCCTTTACCTTCATATGCAACTGTTTTACATTCCACTGCTATACTCTTAGAATTGTATGTGTAGGTTGATTGCTTGACTTGTGCTAAGTTGCTAAAATCTGCCAAGAACTAAAATTGGGAAAAGGCTAGATTTTTATTTGGTCAAGTGGTATAATCACCCCCCTCTAGACATACTTTCGATCCTACAGTCACCTTGGCCCAACCAAAGGCCTTAGAATGGGCAAGTTCCGTCCCAACGGCAAGGACTGAACCAAGCTTGACGACTGGTTCCGGTCCCCCACCCTAGATCAGCTCGAGGAGCTCACTTTTGATGATGGGCATATGCGGTCGCTGCTAACGTCCGCAGACTACCGCCCATCGCCATGCATCGCTAAGTTCACGAACCACTGCTTTCGCTTATTAATGACGCTATCCGCCTTATTCTACCATGACTGAAGCACCTCGAGCTCGTCGCCGTCTGCCTCTCAAAGGGTGACATGCAGTGCCTGCCCCATGGTTGTACTGCACTCAAGTACCTTCGTCTTCAGGCGATCAATGGGTTGAGTACCTTCCACAGCACCTCCATGACTCTCTGGACTATTTATGTGTGTTGTTGGTGCGGCAGGAAGACATCACAAAAGGTGGACCATGGTATGGTCATCCAGGACACACCTGCACTTGAGAGATTACTTGTAGTTGATCAAGAAGGTCCAACAAGAATCAATGTCATTTTTGCGCCGAAATTGATAGTGGTGGGCTACTCATCTGACAAATACTCCGAACTTGTTATTGTATCCACACCCGTTCAGGTACAACAGCCGCCTTCTACCTCTCCTTCTACAAATTAACATTATTTCTAATTTTGAAGATGTTTGTTCGTCTGTCATTCAGAAAATGATTCCGACAAGCTTGACCCCAAAACTGTGCACAGTGAAGGTCTTGGCACTAGAATCTATCGGGCCCGACTTGGAGCAAGTTGTCAGTTTTTTGAGATGCTTTCCGTGCCTGGAGAAGATATATATCGAGGTGATGTTCCTTTCCTGTTAAATGTTAACCATAAGGGAGTTCAATTTGTGACACCTTTTTCCAAGTTTACAATGAAAATTGTACTATGATTTCTAAAGGTTCTTTTGGAGGATTTCAGTACATACATGCCCCCCCCCCATATTGTTTGCATGATCCATATGGTTACAATCAATAAGCATTTCTCCTTTGGATTCATCTGTACAAGTTTTCTTAGGGAACTTTTCATCCACTCCAACCTCTTGTGAAGAAGGCTACATTTTTCTAGAATGTAATCAAATGCCCATGTTAATCATGTCAGATCGAAGATGGCATGTTAGTGCATTTTACAAATCCTGCAAACCAAATAGCTAGTCCTGTAGTAATGTTCAAAACTGCATGTAGGCACTAACAGTTCAGATAAGATTTGGCCCAGTGATCGATAATGTGATACAACATAACAATCACGTCGAATGCCTAGTGTCGGTGTCAAAACCGGCGGATCTTGGGTAGGGGGTCCCGATCTGTGCGTCTAGGCTGATGGTAACAGGAAGCAAGGGACAGAGATGTTTACCCAGGTCCGGGCCCTCTCGATGGAGGTAAAACCCTACTTCCTGCTTGATTAATATTGAAGATATGGGCAGTACAAGAGTAGATCTACCACGAGATCGTAGAGGCTAAACCCTAGAAGCTAGCCTATGATGGTATGATTGTAATTGTGATCGGCCTTCTAAGGACCAACCTCTCCGGTTTATATAGACATCAGAGAGGGCTAGGGTTTACATGGAGTCGGTTACAAGGAAGGAAATACAATATCCGGATCGCCAAGCTTGCCTTCCACGCCAAGGATAGTCCCATCTGGACACGGGACGAAGTCTTGAGTCTTGTATCTTCACGCTTCAATAGTCCGGATGATGTATACAACCGCTGTCCGGATACCCCTAATCCAGACTCCTCAAGAGTCTCGAACCAGGCTTCAATGACGATGAGTCCGACGCGCAGTCTTGTCTTCGCATTGCAGGCGGGTTCCTTCTCCGAGTACTCCAGTAATTACCAACACTTGAACCGTGTTCGATCCAAAAATAATCTTCACATGCCACCGTAGAGAGAATGGTATTTCACAAATGCAATCTGCTGACAACTTTTTAGGCAACGCGATGTGTCACTATGGTTGGGTCATTATTCGAACCGTTTTCCCACAACCAGTGATACGTCTCCAACGTATCTATAATTTTCGATTGCTCCATGCTACTTTATCTACTGTTTTGGACTATATTGGGCTTTTTTTTCCACTTTTATATTACTTTTGGGACTAACCTATTAACCGGAGGCCCAGCCCAGAATTGTTGTTTTTTTGCCTTTTTGAGTGTTTTGAAGAAACAGAATATCAAACGGAGTCCAAAGGGAATGAAACCTTAGGAAACGTGTTTTTCTCACCGAACGTGATCCAGGAGACTTGGACCCTACGCCAAGGAACAATGGAGGCGGTCACGAGGGTGGGGGCGCCCCCCCTAGGGCGCGCCCCTACCTTGTGGGGCCCCTGTTGCTCCACCGACGTACTCCTTCCTCCTATATATACCTACGCACTTCAAACGATCGTAACAGGAGCCAAAACCTAATTCCACCGCCGCAACTTCCTCAGATCCACGAGATCCCATCTTGGGGCCTGTTCCGAGTTCACGAGGGGGCATCCACCATGGAGGGCTTCTACATCAACACCATAGCCTCCGATGAAGTGTGAGTAGTTTACTTCAGACCTTCGGTCCATAGCTAGTAGCTAGATGGCTTCTTCTCTCTTTTGGATCTCAATACATGTTCTCCCCTCTCTCGTGGAGATTTATTCGATGTAATCTTGTTTTTATGTGTGTTTGTTGAGACCGATGAATTGTGGGTTTATGATCCAGCTTATCTATGAATAATATTTGAATCTTCTCTGAATACTTTTATGTATGATTGAGTTATCTTTCCAAGTCTCTTCAATTATCCGCTTGGTTTGGCCAACTAGATTGGTAGTTCTTGCAATGGGAGAAGTGCATGGCTTTGGCTTCAATCTTGTATGTCCTTACCAAAGGATGTAAAGGGGTGCAAGGCACGATTGTATTGTTGCCATCGAGGATAACAAGATGGGGTATTTATCATATTGCATGAATTTATTCCTATACATCATGTCATCTTGCTTAAGGCGTTACTCTGTTTTTAACTTAATAATCTAGATGCATGCTGGATAGCGGTCGATGAGTGGAGTAATAGTAGTAGATGCAGAATCATTTTGGTCTACTTGTTTCGGACGTGATGCCTATATACATGATCATACCTAGATATACTCATAACTATGCTCAATTTTGTCAATTGCTCAACAGTAATTTGTTCACCCACTGTAGAATATTTATGCTCTTGAGAGAAGCCACTAGTGAAACCTATGGCCCCCGGGTCTATTCTCATCATATCAATCTCCATCACTTTTATACTTGCTTTGTTTTTACTTTGCTTTTTTACTTTTCACTTTGCATCTATATATCAAAAATACTAAAAATATTATCTCTATCGGATCTCACTCTCGGAAGTGACCGTGAAGGGATTGACAACCCCTAATCGCGTTGGTTGCGAGTAGCTATCGTTTTGTGCAGGTACGAGGGACTTGTGCGTGGCCTCCTACTGGATTGATACATTGGTTCTCAAAAACTGAGGGAAATACTTACGCTACTGTGCTGCATCATCCTCTCCTCTTCGGGGAAAACCAATGCAAGCTCAAGACGTAGCAACCAGCCACAGCGCATATTGCGAGGCGGTTTCCTTGACACGTCTTGTCAAAGCAAAGATCGTGTCCCCTTATCACGGGATTCTCATCAATACGGGTATGGGTAGTCCCACCACATCATCAATCGTGGCGCTTGGGAAGCAAGCAATTCCCAACGGGCAAGTGGGGAGGCGCACCGTTTTCGTCGCCTCTATAAAGGGATAAGATTTCCCCATTTGTACCCATGCCTTCTTCCTCCTTTGCCCACTCTTGCCTCCTCGAGCTCTAGCGCCCAAGCCCAAGTCTTCTCTGCACAGCTAAACATGTCCGGTGCAGGAGGCAAGTGGGTGGCTTCCACCGTCAAGGAGAAGCATATCGCAAATCTTCGGGCGGCCGGATACTTGGCCGCAGACATAGCGCATCCGCCACGGACGTTAAGGTCATTCCAACCCGGACCCAATGAGAGGGTCGTGTTCGTCGCCCACTTCATCCGTGGATCTGGGTTTCCACTTCACCCCTTCGTCTCATGGGCTCATGTTCTACTACGGGCTAGATTTCCATCATCTAGCCCCGAATTTCGTCCTCAACATCTCGGCGTTCATCGTCGTATGTGAGGCCTTCCTCCGCATCCGGCCTCACATCAGCCTGTGGCTGCAAATGTTCTGCGTGAAGCCGAAGATTGTAAGCAGCCAGCAAGCGGAGTGCGGAGGGGCCATGGTGGGCAAGATGCCTAACGTCACCTGGCTGAACGGCTCCTTTGCGGAGACCGTAAAAGGGTGGCAATCGGGGTGGTTCTACATCACCGAGCTGCGCGGCGCCAACTGGGCGGCGGCCCCCGAGTTCCGATCCGGAGCCCCCATGCGGCTCACCTCCTGGGAAAGGAAGGGCCTGACTTGGGGCGAACCTAAAGAGCTGACCGGACTCCGAACCTGCATCAAGAGCATGAAGGACAAGAACATCAAGCTTGTCAACATGATCCAGTCATGCTCGTCACGGATTCCGCCGTGCCAAAGGCGGGCATTCAATCTGTGGGAGTTCGCCCCGCCGAACACCGCCGCCTTCGAGGCTCTATGGCATGAAGCACGAAGACGCATGGAAGGCGTTGTTTAAGGCCTCTGAAGTACCTCCTCCCACATCCGAGGACCGCGGACTTCATGCAGCGCGGCCCCCGTGTCCGGTGAGTTTTGGGACTACCACCAGATTCGGTTTTTCCCAATACATTCATGGGGAAGTCTTAAGTATTTGTGTATATTTGATCAGGACTATGTGGAGACAGAGAACAGATTGATGTCTGCCCGCTGCCGTAAGATCCAGTGATGCTCTTTTGACAGAGATAGCTGATCCCGGCGCCCTACAAGGCACCGGAGAAGAAGGCCAAAAGAAGGCCCCGGGACAGGAAGGGTCTCCGGCGTAGGTTAGCCGAAGCCTCATCCGAAGACGACGAGGCGCACTCCTCCCCCGAAGAGGAGGAAGAAGAAGAAGAAGAAGCCGCCCCATCCGGAAAGGATGAGAGGCCTAAGGAGACGGGCCGTGGGGCCGGGAGAGGCCCTCGACGCAAGGCCGTCATACCCACGTCGTCCGATGATGATGAAACAGATTCCTCCCGCAGAGGCGAGGGAAGCAAGAATAAACTCTACCTCCCCGCACTGGGGAAGAGAAAAAGAGGAAAGCCGCCCCGGAGGGGGAGGCTGGGACGCCCAAGAAGGGAAAGGCGTCCCTTCCGGACTACTCCACCATGGCCGCTCATAGCGAGGAAGAGTGGCTGCCCAGGGGGAAGCCCCTAGCGCGATCGTAAGTGTCCGCACTCTATCATGATTTTACTTCATAGTTGCTTAATAACGCCGAACATATATGCAGTCCGGCCAGGGCTCATCCAGATTGTCGTCTTCAGATGGGTCTCTGAGCGCTTCAGAAATGAACTCGCTCCCGACGGCCACCACTCCTCAGCCTGCTGATGACACGGAGGTGTTGTCTCGAAGGTTCCCTGAGCGGGGGGAGGTGACCCTGGAGACGCCCCAAGGCGGAGTTCCAGACGTCGGACATGCAGGGTTCAAGATCCCCGCGGATCGCGTCGATGAGAGTCGCAGCAAGGCGGACTCTCGATCGAACACTATTCCGGAACCCTTGACGGTTCCGGATTTAGGCGGGCAGTCCCTCATTAGGGAGGGCGAGCCGTCCGTGCCAAGGGCTTCCGTAACGCCAGCGGCGCCGGATAATCTGGTGGAAGCGCTTCGAGGCGCCTCCATGGATGACGAGCACCGTACTCTTATGAGTGCGGTGATTCAAAAGGTTCTGTCCGCCAAGAGCGGATTAACCGAGGCCTGCACAAGTCTCCTGACGGGCTTCGAGGTAAGTAATAAAAATGTGTGAAATTACCACCCGATAGGTAGTAGCCCCTGATACTCTGTTTGGTGTTCGGAAAGAGAAGCCAAACGGAAGGTCAATTATAATCCGCAGGAGTCTAATAAGTGTGTATGTGACTAAGCAGGTCGTGCTGCTTGCCGCTGCTGCCTGCACCGCCGAGGTTGCCGAACTAAAGCGGGACCTGGAGCAGGCGCAGGGAGAGCTCGATCTCACGAAGAGGCGGCTCGAAGAGAGCAAAGGTGAGTGATTCTCCGCTCTTATATATGTAAAGATAGATAAATTTGTTTAGTCTGACGACGAAGCATCGTGACTGTGTGGCAGGGTCCACCGCCGAAGTGGCGTCCCTGAAGAAAGCGCTATCCGAGGCCGAAGACAAGGCGGCCTTGGAATGCAAAGAGCGCGAGAAGCAAAGTGCTAGAGTGGGCGAGGAGAAGAAGAGCTCCAGTGACCTCGGCAAGAAGTTCGAGTCCATGGAGCATGATCTCAAGATGAAAGAGGCCGAGCTTGCGAAGGCCCTTGTGAGTATGAAAGATGCCAAGGCGAAGCCGAGAAGGCGCAGCAGAGATCCAGGAGGCCAAAAGATAGCGGCGGTAAGAAATTCTTTGTGCAAAGCAAACATGTGGAGGAGGCGCTTTTACTTACTCAATTCGAGCTCTCCGGGGCATTCAGAGATCTGCCACGCAGCGATCGATGTCGCGGAGTTCTACTGTGCTCAAGAGGGAGCTCAACGGAGAAGCTGTTCGTCCCAAAGATGTCTTTGGGGCACCCAACGCCTCTAAGTGACTAACTGAAGCAGTTGGTCGAACTCCACAGGTCGGCCGAAGTGGCTATGAAAGGTTTCATAGTCCGGATGTGGCCTAGTGAGCCCCTTCCCACTAGCTACTTCGGCCTGATCAAGCGGATGGTGAATGCATGTCCGCGGCTTGAAGTAATCAAGCGATCCATTTGCATTGAGGGTGCCCGCCGGGCCTTTGCCCGCGCGAAGGTGCATTGGGGCAAGCTGGATGCGGAGAAGCTGGTGAGGGACGGTCCGCCCGAGGGCAAGGAGCATCGCCATCCCGAGAAGTACTATGATGGCGTTATGAAAGGCGCTTGTCTCGTGGCCGATGAGTGTTCCAAGGACAAGATCTTTGACTAAATATACCTCTGCCGCTGTTGTAATTTAAAGACGAAGTTACTTGTGTTATGTAGCACTGTTTGATTTAAAATATTACCTTCATGCGGCTGTTTATAGAATATTGAAAGTAGGCTACTCGTCACTTCCGCCTCACGCCACTAGTGCCGGGTGTTCTGGAAAACCCGGATACTCTTTATCCAAATGTCCGGTCCCTTAAGGAGGTATCCGCGCAATAACAAGGCAATCGGACTATGCGGCTTTATAACTTTCACTTAGCCATAGAAGTCTATAATTTTAAATTTCGTGAAGTTCGTGAGAATTGAGGGTCAATTGGGGCGCTATATACGCCTAAATTGGACAAGGCCGACTCGTCGCCCAAAGCGGAAAAAATCTTTAAGGATTTTAAGACCTCTCGAACAGCGACCAGCTCTCGCCACATCATGCCGGTCAGTTTTCGGCTTTCTCTACTGAAGTGCTCGTCCGGAAGAACCGGGACACAATCGCAGTAGTTCTCCCTGCGCTACCTTAGCTGATATAACGGAACGTAAGGTACCAAAACAAGGGAGCCGGGCTAACCCAGCTGTAGACCCAAGACATGACTCGGAGCTGATGCATATAGTGCTATAAGTTCGGGGGTGCCGCACTGTTTAGAGTGTTCGGACTTTAGTTGACGTAGAACGGGCACCATAGGAAGCCCCTAGCAAACGGACCGTATCAAAGTGTACGGATGCAATATGAAAGAGACATTTGTAAGAGAAATGTTCAAATAAGAATAATGAGCTGACGCTATATATAATCTCCCATTGATGAAAATACGTTTAAGCGTATGTTTACAATGAATGCATTAAGCGGAGATAAATAGGATTATTTAACATATCCTATCCAGGGGCATTGTAACACCCCGGAAGTAACTTTCCATATTTGTAACTCCAACTCTTGCCATTTTCGGCATTGATATATGATATTCCCTCCGTGGTTGGTCTTTTCTTCTTTTTGCATTTTGTCCATGTCATGCATTTTTATCATGTCATCATGTGCATCGCATTTGCATACGTGTTCGTCTCATGATTCCGAGCATTTTTCCCGTTGTCCGCTTTTGCAATCCGGCACTCCTATCTCCCCGGTCCTTTTATGTTTTCCGTAAAGGGGTACTAAACCTTCTCGAAATGGACCGAGGTTTGTCTAGTGGCCTTGGTATACCACCCGTAGATCACCGTCAAGTTTCGGGTCATTTGGAGCTCGTTTGGTACTCCAACGGTTAACCGCACTCTCACAAAGGCCTCTTTTAAGTTGCAGCCCAACACCCTTTCAAAACAGCCCAATAACCCATCTAAGTCACTTCCATGCTCTCCGTCATTCGATCACGATCGTGGGCGAAAACTACACCTCATTTGGACTCTCCTAGCTCCCTCTATGCCTATTTAAGCAAACCCCTCTCCAAATCCGGATCATTCCTCCCCAAACCCTAAAATCCGTCCCACCACGGACGTGTCCGCGCCACGGACAAAATCGCTGACAACGTCCACGCCACTCGGGACCGCCACTGTCCACACGCCGCCCGCGCCTGCGCCCACAGACGCTGCGCCCAAGCCGCCATACCATCGCCAGCGCCGCCGCCTCGGCCAGCGCCGCACACGCCACCGCCACCCTCCGCCACCTCAGCCGCCCGGCCGCCCGCCACCGGCCGGCTCCCGACCACCAGCCTCCCTCGCCGCCGACCCGCGCCTCGCCCGGGCCTGCTCGGCCCGCCGGCGGCCACCGCCCCTCCGGCCGGCGCCCACCCGGCCACCTCCTCCGGCGAGCTCCTCCACCGCCGTCGCCAGATCCGATCGGGTCGGGCCCCGATCCGGCCTCGGTTCCCGCGCCGTTGACTCTCTCCCCTCCCTTTTTTTTCCTAAGTCTTGATATACTTGCTATTTTGTTCCATTTTCGCAGTGGTATATCTTTGCATCTGTGGATCCATTTTGCGCGTATAATATGTCAAAATGTTCGCTTCGAAGAGTAGATCATTTCATCTCATTGCATCATTTTCATTTGAGCTCATCTTGATGCCCGAAATACTGTTGGAAGAGTGCTATGTGATGTTAGTTTCTGTTTCTTAACAGAACTTGCACTTTTGTTATTTTTGCCATGATTATTGTGTGCACCCTATGAATTTGAGTCCTACATGTGTTTTGAAATATGCCATGCCATCTTTCCAGGGGTGTATGACATGTATTTTTGTGATCTACGTGGTGACTAGCACAAGCATGCAAAGTAGGTGTCCTGCTGTTGCTGATTTTCAGCCCTGTTTAGCTGATTTTGATGCCATGTTAACTTGATGCTACCGAGAGATCTATGCATATTTTGAGCTACTTCAGTAGGAGTGTTTTGTAAAGCATGTCTTGCTATATCCATCCATGCCCTTGTTTGCAATTATGGAGTGCCATAGCTTGAGTCAATCGAGCTCTACTTTTGCTATCAAATGTTTCCTGGCAGATTGTATACATGTTATTCAATTTTGCCTAGCTTGTTGTGGTTGATCCATTTATTCTATGTTATTGTTCTTGCCATGTATGTCTTCTATGTCATGTCTTCTTGATGTATGTATGCTTAGTTTATCATATAAGACTCTGTAGTGAGTGCATTGAGCTTGTAAACATGCCTACTCGTTATCAGTTTTTGACATGCCATGTTGCTGAATCTGTTAACGAAACTTTCAATATTGACATGGGTGTTACTATATTTTCTAGTCCTTTTTGGCTTATGGTCAGTAAGGGACTTTTGTTCTATGCTTTGAGTAGATTCATGCCATGCCATGTTTTGCTATTTTAAGTTCCTGTAGCATGTAGTTTTGTTGCTCTGAACATTGCAACCTGATGCTGTTTTTGCCATGTCCAGCCTGATATTTTGTGCACTTTTGCCATGCTTGTTTGAACCTGTTATGATGTGAACTAGCCGTAGCTCAGTGCTCATATTTTGTCGAGCATCTTGTGTAGATCACTGCCATGTGCTTTGTTGATACGTTTGGGTGCAGTAGCTTAATTAATTGTTGCTTGCTAAGTGGCATCATGCTGTTAATGGCAGATTGGCGCCATTCTTGTTTTGCTTGTCATTTGCAAACCGTGCATCCGATTCCGGCGATCTTTATATCGATTTCAACTGAAATCATCTCATCTTTCCAGTGGCATACTTGGTTTGCCAAGTTGATGCCTGGTTCAGCATTTACCTTCCGGAGCGCACATACGCATTGCATATCGCATCCCGCATATCATGTCATGTTTTGCATCATGTTGATTGAGCATTGCACCGTGATTTATTGTGGTTCCTTTGTTTGTGTTGTTGCTTTGGGTAGAGTCAGGAGACGAGTACGTGAACGAGGAACCTGTTGAGAACGCTTACGAGGATCAAGCTTTCGACAACTCGAGAACATTGCAGGAAGATGATCATACCTCGAAATCACTTCTATCTTTGCTATGCTAGTTGCTCGCTCTTTTCTATGCCTATGCTGCGATGCCTACCACTTGCTATATCATGCCATCCATATTGCCATGTCAGCCCCTAACCATCCTTTTCCTAGCAAACCGCTGATTGGCTATGTTACCGCTTTGCTCAGCCCTCTTATAGCGCTGCTAGTTGCGGTGAAGTTGAAGTTTGTTCCATGTTGGAACATGGAGATGTTGTTCCTCTTGGAGCATGTTTACTTGATGGGGTTATCACAATATATATCTGCTATATTTTAATACATCTATACACTTGGTAAAGGGTGGAAGGCTCGGCCTTATGCCCGGTGTTTTGTTCCACTCTTGCCACCCTAGTTTCCGCCATACCGTGTTATGTTCCTTGATTTCGCTCCTTACACGGTTGGGTGATTTATGGGACCCCTTGACAGTTCGCTTTGAATAAGACTCGTCCAGCAAGGCCCAACTTTGGTTTTACCATTTGCCACCTAAGCCTTTTCCCCGGTTTTCGCGAGCCCGAGGGTCATCTTTATTTTAACCCCCCGACCAAAGCTCCTTCGAGTGATGGCCCAACTGAGCTACAAGGGGCCACCACGGGAAACTCGAGGCTTGGTTTTACTCAGTAGCTAGTCTCATCCGGATGTGCCACGAGAACGAGATATGTGCAGCTCCTATCGGGATTTGTCGGCACAATCGGGCGGCTTTGCTGGTCTTGTTTTAATGCTGTCGAAATGTCTTGTAGTCCGGATTCCGAGATTGATCGGTCTTCCCGTAGAAGGAATATCCTTCGTTGACCGTGAGAGCTTATAATGGGCTAAGTTGGGACACCCTGCAGGTAATATCTTCAAAGCCGTGCCCGCGGTTATGAGGCAGATGGGAATTTGTTAATGTCCGTTGTAGAAAACCCAAAGTTGACCTCAAATAAAATACACATCAATCGCGGTGTAACCGTGATGGTCTCTTCTCGGCGGAGTCCGGGAAGTGAACACGGTGTTGGAGTTATGTCCGACGAAGTAGTTCAGATCACTTCTTGATCGCTACTAGCTTCACGACCGTGCTTTGCTCCTCTTCTCGCTCTCTTTTGCGATGTAGCCACCATATATGCTAGTCGCTTGCTGCAGCTCCACTTTACTTATCTGTCCTTCCTATAAGCTTAAATAGTCTTGATCTCATGGGTGTGAGATTGCTGAGTCCCCGTGACTCACAGATACTTCCAAAACAGTTGCAGGTTCCGACGAGGCCAAGCAGGTGACTCAACCGAGCTCAAGTGGGAGTTCGACGAGGAACGTGGTCGTTACTATGTGTCTTTTCCCGATGATCAGTAGTGGTGCCCAGCTTGGGACGATTCGGGATCTGTAGCATTTGGGGTATCTTCTTTTATTTTGGTTCCGTAGTCGGACCTTGAGTGTACTCTGAATGATGGATGTTTATTTATGTATTGTGTGAAGTGGCAATGTAAGCCAACTATGTATCTCTTTCCTTATTTATTACATGGGTTGTGTGAAGATTACCTCACTTGCGACCTTGCTTTCAATGCGGTTATGCCTCTAAGTCGTGCCTTGACACGGGGAGATATAGCCGCATCGGGGCGCTAAGTTGGTAATCGAGCCTTCCCGACTTAGGAGCCCCCTACTTGATTGTTTGTCATGCGTTGTTGAGTCTAGAATGGAAAATGTTTTGAGTCTTAGGATTATATATATCGGAGAGTAGGATTCTTTTACTTCCCAGTCCTTCTGCCGCTCTGTGAGGTCTCCTGACGTAGAGTTTTGACTCTCCTCTTCTCAATTTTTCACTAAATTTTTTTTTAGGATCACGTGGGTATCTTGGAATCGTTCCGATGGTTTTGTGATGAGAACATTGTTCTTGGTGCCTCCTGACATTTAGGGGTTGTGGCAGTGTCCCGGGGAGTTGAGCTCCGAGGTGTTGTCGCCACAATTTTATCGCTGCGCCTCGAATACCGAGTTTTACCGACATCGAAATCTCTTTTGTGCAGTTGTTGGTGAGATAACCCTGATAGCCCAAAGATCTTGTGGCGAAAAGTGGAGTATTGCCATGACTTGTATAACGGATGTTTTTCAAGGTCGAGGTACACGATTTCCGAGGATTTCTTGGTTATGTGTTGACGGATGGATACAAATGGATCTAGGTATTGTTAGTTTGGGTGATATATTTTGTGTCCCCTATATCCCCAACACCAGATTGCATAACCGTAAAAGTTTCGGGAGTTTATAGGTGGGAATTCTAGTAGCTTACGTGATATTCTTTCCGGCGGATGTATGATTTGAGATTGGGGTTCAACGCTCTAGTGGTCCGCCCATTCACGGTCGATTTACAAGGGGTCGCGAGACGCCTTAAAGAATCCTTGGCTATACTGATTCGGGACGTCTTGTTTGTCATTCGTGACGTCCGCTATACGTCGTGGTCCGTGTGGGCCCCACCACGAACACTTTGAGCGTAAATCTCTATCATGTGTTTGTTCCGCTCATTCTAGAAGCCAATCTTTTGTTTTCAGTTGTGATATTCGATTTGTTTCTAAGATGATGTTGTTTCCATATCTTTATCTAAGTGGCTTCTCACCTTAATGGACGTGTGATGATTAACTTTGGAATTCATTCGTTCATTCTTGTTCGAATGTTTATTGTGAAGACTATATGTTGCAATTTCTATCCGTTGATTCTACTTATCTATTTGTCTATCAAAGGACTAACGGATGTCACCCTCTCCAGGATGGCTCCGCCAACGCGTCTGAATCCGGATCGCAATGATGGGGATCAGTCGAACCCACTGTTGGAAATATGCCCTAGAGGCAATAATAAAAGCATTATTATTATATTTCCTTGTTCATGATAATTGTCTTTTATTCATGCTATAACTGTATTGTCCGGAAATCGTAATACACGTGTGAATACATAGACTACAATACGTCCCTAGTAAGCCTCTAGTTGACTAGCTCGTTGGTCAACAGATAGTCATGGTTTCGACTATGGACATCGGATGTCATTGATAACGGATCACGCCATTAGGAGAATGACGTGATGGACAAGACCCAATCCTAAGCATAGCACAAAGATCGTAGTTCGCTTTGCTAGAGCTTTTCCAATGTCAAGTATCTCTTCCTTAGACCATGAGATCGTGAAATTCCGGATACCGTAGGAGTGCTTTGGGTGTATCAAACGTCACAACGTAATCGGGTGACTATAAAGGTGCACTACGGTATCTCCGAAAGTGACCATTGGGTTGACACGGATCGAGATCGATTTGTCACTCCGTGTTACGGAGAGGTATCACCGCCCACTCGGTAATGCATCATCATAATGAGCTCAAAGTGATCAAGTGTCCGTCACGGATCATGCATTGCGGTACGAGTAAAGTGACTTGCCGGTAACGAGACTAAACGAGGTATTGGGATACCGACGATCGAGTCTCGGGCAAGTAACATACCGTCCCGACAAAGGGAATAGAATACGGGTTGCTTGAACCCTTGACATCGTGGTTCATCCGATGACAACATCGAGGAGCATGTGGGAGCCAACATGGGTATCCAGATCCCGCTGTTGGTTATTGACTTGAGGTAGTCTCGGTCATGTTCATGTCTCCCGACCCGTAGGGTCTACACACTTAAGGTTCGGTGACGCTAGGGTTAATAGGAAGACAAGTATGTGATTACCGAATGTTGTTCGGAGTCCCGGATGAGATCCCGGACATCACGAGGAGTTCCGGAATGGTCCGGAGGTAAAGATTTATATATGGAAAGTGGTTAAACGGACTCGAAAGTTTCGGGGTATACTGTAATGTACCGGGGCCACCGGAGGGTTCCGAGGTCCACCGGAGGGGCCACCTCCCGGGGGCCACATGGGCTAAGTGGGAGGGAGCCAGCCCCTGGTGGGCTGGGCGCCTCCCACCTAGGCCCATGCGGCTAGGGTTTGGGGAGGAGGAAACCCTAAGGGGAAGGGCGCCCTTGGCTTGGGGGCAAGCCACCCCTTCCTCCTCTCCTTGGCCGCCGCCCCTAGGGTTTTCCCTAGAGGGCCGCCCCCTTGCCCTCTCCTCCTATAAATAGAGGGTGGGGGAGGCTGCACATACAATTGAAGGCGCAGCCCTCCCTCCCAACACCTCTCTTTCTCCACGCGAGCTTGGCGAAGCCCTCGCCGAGAACTGCCAGTACCAACCGCACCACGCCGTCGTGCTGCCATTGGAGTTGTCTTCCTCAACCTCTCCTTCATTCTTGCTGGATCAAGACGGAGGAGACGCCATCGTCCCGTCGTGTGTTGAACACGGAGGTGCTGTCCTTTCAAGACTTTGGTCATCGGTGATCGGAATCACGTTAGGACGCCTTCATCATCACCACTCCCTCAATCGCTTCCGCACTCGATCTACAAGTGGTATGTAGATGCAAACTCTCTCTAGTAACTCGCTGCTTAGTGGAACTCATAGATGGATCTTGGTGAAACCGTAGGAAAATTTTAATTTTCTGCAACGCTCCCCAACAAAGGTATCATGAGCTAGGTTTATGCGTAGTTCTCTTTGCACGAGTAGAACACAATTTTGTTGTGGGCGTGATCTTGTCAACTTACTTGCCGTTACTAGTTGTTTCTTGCTTCCGCGGTATTGTGGGATGAAGCGGCCGGACCAACCTTACACGCATTTCGTGAGACCGGTTCCACCGACTAACATGCACTAGTTGCATAAGGTGGCTGGCGGGTGTCTGCCTCTCCTACTTTAGTGGGAGCGGATTCGATGAACAGGGTCCTTATGAAGGGTAAATAGAAGTTGACAAGATCACGCCAGGTTATTCGAGGTAAGAAAACGTTCTTGCTAGAACCCAATTGCAGCCACGTAAAAGATGCAACAACAATTAGAGGACGCCTAACTTGTTTTTGCAGCAATTGTCATGTGACGGATATGGCCAAGTTGTGATGAATGATGATATATTGTGATGTATGAGATCATGTTCTTGTAATAGGAATCACGACTTGCATGTCGATGAGTATGACAACCGCAGGAGCCATAGGAGTTGTCTTTATTTTTGTATGACTCTGCGTGTCATTGAAGAACGCCATGTAACTTACTTTACTTTATTGCTAAACGTTAGTCATAGAAGTAGAAGTAGTCGCGTGACAACTTCATGAAGACACGATGATGGAGATCATGATGATGGAGATCATGGTGTCATGCCGTGACAGATGATCATGGAGCCCGAAGATGAAGATCAAAGGAGCTATATGATATTGGCCATATCATGTCACTACTTTATAATTGCATGTGATGTTTATTATGATTATACATCTTGTTTACTTAGAACGACGGTAGTAAATAAGATGATCCCTTAGAACAATTTCAAGAAGTGTTCTCCCTAACTGTGCACCGCTGCTACAGTTCGTCGCTTCTAAGCACCACGTGTTAATCGGGTGTGATGGATTCTTACGCTCACATACAACGGGTGTAAGCAAGATTTACACACGCAAAACACTTAGGGTTAACTTGACGAGCCTAGCATGTGAAGACATGGCCTCGAACACGGAGACCGAAAGGTCGAACACGAGTCGTATGGAAGATACGATCAACATGAGAATGTTCACCGACGCAGACTAGTCCGTCTCACGTGTTGATCGGACACGGCCTAGTTGACTCGGATCGTGTAACACTTAGATGACTAGAGGATGTCTAATCTAAGTGGGAGTTCATTAATAATTTGATTAGATGAACTTAATTATCATGAACTTAGTCTAAAATTTTTGAATTATATGTCTTGTAGATCAAATGGCCAACGCCATGTCAACTTGAACTTCAACGCTGTTCCTAGAGAAAACCAAGCTGAAAGATGACGGCAAGAACTATACGGACTGGGTCCGAACCCGAGGATCATCCTCATAGCTGCCAGAAACAATACGCCCTAGAAGGACCGCTAGGTGACGCCTCCGTCCCTGCAGAACCAAGACATTATGAATGCTTGGCAGTCTCGTCTTGATGATTACTCCCTCGCTCAAAGGCGGCATGCTTTACAGCTTAGAACCGGGCTCCAAAAGCGTTTTGAGCACCACGGAGCATATGAGATGTTCGAGGAGCTGAAACTTGTTTTCCAAGCTCACGCCTGGTCGAGAGATATGACATCTCCGACAAGTTCTATAGTTGTAAGATGGAGGAAAACAGTTCTGTCAAGGAGCACATTCTCAAGATGTCCGTTGCACAACCGTATGACCCACCTGAATATTAACCTCCCCGATGAGGCGGTCATTGACAGAATCCTCCAGCGCTCCCACCAAGCTACAAGAGCTTTGTGATGAACTACAACATGCAGGGATGGTAAAGACCATTCTGAAGTGTTCTCTATGTCAAGTCACCGAGGTTGAAATCAAGAAAGAACATCAAGTGTTGATGGTCAATAAGACCACTAAGTTCAAGAAGGGCAAGGGTAAGAAGAACTTCAAGAAGGACGGCAAGGAGGTTGCCGCGCCCGGTAAGCAAGTTGCCGGGAAGAAGTCAAAGAATGGACCCAAACCCGAGACTGAGTGCTTTTATTGCAAGGGGAGGGGTCACTGGAAGCGGAACTGCCCCAAATACTTAGCGGATAAGAAGGCCGACAACACCAAAGGTATATTTGATATACATGTAATTGATGTGTACCTTACCAATGAATCGTAGTAACTCCCCGGTATTTGATACCGTGCCGCTGTTCATATTTGTAACTCACAGCATGAGCTGCGGAATAAGCGGAGATGGCGAAGGACGAGGTGATGATGCGTCGGGAATGGTTCCAGAGTCGATGTGATCGCCGTCGGCACGCTACCTCTTCATTTACCCACGGGATTAGTTATGAACCTTAATAATTGTTATTTGGTGCCAAGTTTGAGCATGAATATTGTATCTGGATCTCGCTTAATGCGAGATGGCTACTCATTTAAATCCGAGAATAATGGTTGTTCTATTTATATGAGAGATATGTTTTATGGTCATGCTCCGATGGTCGATGGTTTATTCTTAATGAATCTCGGTTTAGTATTACACATGTTCATAGCGTGAATACCAAAAGATGTAAAGTTGATAATGATAGTCCCACATACTTGTGGCACTCGCCGCCTTTGGTCACATTGGTGTCAAGCGCATGAAGAAGCTCCATGCTGATGGACTTTTGGAGTCTCTTGATTATGAATCATTTGACACATGCGAACCATGCCTCATGGGCAAGATGACCAAGACTCCATTCTCTCGAACAATGGAGCGAGCAACCAACTTGTTGGAAATCATACATACCGATGTAAAAGCGGTCCAATGAGCGTTGAGGCTCATGGAGGATATCGTTATGTTCTCACTCTCACAGATGACTTGAGTAGATATGGGTATGTCTACTTGATGAAACACAAGTCTGAGACCTTTGAAAAGTTCAAGGAATTTCAGAATGAAGTAGAGAATCAACGTGACCGAAAGATAAAATTCTTACGATCGATCGTGGAGGAGAATATTTAAGTCACGAATTTGGTACACACTTAAGAAAATGTGGAATCGTTTCACAACTAACGCCACTGAACACCTCAACGAACGGTGTGTCCGAACGTCGAATCGCACTCTATTGGATATGGTGCGATCTATGATGTCTCTTACCGATTTACCGCTATCATTTTGGGGATACGCCTAGAGACAGCTACATTCACTTTAAATAGGGCACCGCCTAAACCGCTGAGACGACACCGTATGAATTATGGTTTGGGAAGAAACCTAAGCTGTCGCTTTCTAAAAGTTTGGGGATGCGATGCTTATGTCAAGAAACTTCAACCTGAAAAGCTCGAACCCAAGTCGGAAAAATGCGTCTTCATAGGATACCCTAAGGAAACCTTTGGGTATACCTTCTACCTTAGATCCAAGGCAAGATCTTTGTTGCCAGAACGGAATCTTTCGGAAAAGAGTTTCTCTCGAAAGAAGTAAGTGGGAGGAAAGTAGAACTCGATGAAGTACTACCTCTTGAACAGGAAAGTAGTGCAGCTCAGAAAATGTTCCTGTGATGCCTACACCAACCAAGAGGAAATTCATGATGATGATCAAGGTACTTCGGATCAAGTTGCTATGAACTTCAGGGTCCACTAGGACACGCCCGCACTGCAGTGGTACGGCAACCCTGTCCCGGAAATCATGTTGTTAGACAACGTGAACCTTCAACTATGAAGAAGCAATGGCGGCCCAGATTCCAACAAATGGCTAGAAGCCATGAAGTCCGAGATAGAATCCATGTATGAAAACAAAGTGTGGACTTTGACCGACTTGCCCGATGATCGGCGAGCGATAGAAAACAAATGGATCTTTAAGAAGAAGACGGACGCGATGGTAATGTCACCATCTATAAAGCTCGACTTGTCGCTAAGGGTTATCGGCAAGTTCAAGGGATTGACTACGATGAGACTTTCTCTCCGTGGCGAAGCTTAAGTCCGTCCAATCATGTTAGCAATTGCCGATACTATGATTATGAGATATGGCAGATGGACGCCAAAACAGCGCTCCTTAACGGCTATCTTAAGGAAGAGCTGTATATGATACAGCCGGAAGGTTTTGTCGATCCTAAGAATGTCGACAAAGTATGCAAGCTCCAGCGATCCATTTATGGGCTGGTGCAAGCATCTCGAGTTAGAACATTCGCTTTGATGAGATGATCAAAGCGTTTAGTTTATGCGACTTATGGAGAAGCCTGCGTTTACAAGAAAGTGAGTGGGAGCTCAGAGCATTTCTCATATTATATGTAGATGACATACTTGATGGGAAATGATATAGAATTCTTGGACAGCATTAAGGCCTACTTGAATAAGTGTTTTCAATGAAGGACCTTGGAGAAGTTGCTTATATATTAGGCATCAAGATCTATAGAGATAGATCGAGACGCCTCATAGGTCTTTCACAAAGCACATACCTTGATAAGATTTTGAAGAAGTTCAAATGGATCAGTCCAAGAAGGGTTCTTGCCTGTTTTGCAAGGTGTGAGATTGAGCTCAGCTCAATGCCCCACCACGGCAAAAGATAAAGAAGAGATGAGTGTCATCCCTATGCCTCAGCCATAGGATCTATTATGTATGCCATGTTGTGTACTGCACCTGATGTAAACCTTGCCGTAAGTTTGGTAGGAAGGTACCAAAGTAATCCCGCAAGGAACACCGGACAGCGGTCAAGAATATCCTGAAGCACCGAAAAGGACAAAGGACATGTTTCGCTTATGGAGGTGACGAAGAGCTCGTCAGAACAGGTTACGCCGACGCTAGCTTCGACACGGATCCGATGACTCTAAGTCACAAACCGGATACGTGTATATGTTGAATGGTGGAGCAAGAAGCTGGTGCAGCTGCAAGCGAGCGTCGTGGCGGATCTACATGTGAAGCGGAGTACATGGCAGCCTCGGAGGCAGCGATGAAGCAATTTGGGTGAAGGAGTTCATCACCGACCTAGGAGTCATACCCAATGCGTCGGGCCGATCAAACTCTTCTCGTGACAACACCGAGCTATTGCACTTGCCAAGGAGCCCAGGTTTCACAAGAAGACCAGTGCACATCAAGCGTCGCTTCAACTCCATCCGTGAAAATGTTCGAATGGAGACATAGAAATTTGTAAAGTGCATACGGATCTGAATGTCGCAGATCCGCTGACTAAACCTCTTCCATGGGCAAAACATGATCAACACCGTAACTCTATGGGTGTTCGATTCATCACAATGTAAACTAGATTATTGACTCTAGTGCAAGTGGGAGACTGTTGGAAATATGCCCTAGAGGCAATAATAAAAGCATTATTATTATATTTCCTTGTTCATGATAATTGTCTTTATTCATGCTATAACCGTATTATCCGGAAATCGTAATACACGTGTGAATACATAGACTACAATACGTCCCTAGTAAGCCTCTAGTTGACTAGCTCGTTGGTCAACAGATAGTCATGGTTTCGACTATGGACATCGGATGTCATTGATAACGGATCACGCCATTAGGAGAATGACGTGATGGACAAGACCCAATCCTAAGCATAGCACAAAGATCGTAGTTCGCTTTTGCTAGAGCTTTTCCAATGTCAAGTATCTCTTCCTTAGACCATGAGATCGTGAAATTCCGGATACCGTAGGAGTGCTTTGGTGTATCAAACGTCACAACGTGGCTGGGCGACTATAAAGGTGCACTACAGGTATCTCCGAAAGTGACCATTGGGTTGACACGGATCGAGATCGGATTTGTCACTCCGTGTTACGGAGAGGTATCACTGGGCCCACTCGGTAATGCATCATCATAATGAGCTCAAAGTGATCAAGTGTCCGTCACGGATCATGCATTGCGGTACGAGTAAAGTGACTTGCCGATAACGAGACTAAACGAGGTATTGGGATACCGACGATCGAGTCTCGGGCAAGTAACATACCGTCGACAAAGGGAATAGAATACGGGTTGCTTGAACCCTTGACATCGTGGTTCATCCGATGACAACATCGAGGAGCATGTGGGAGCCAACATGGGTATCCAGATCCCGCTGTTGGTTATTGACTTGAGGTAGTCTCGGTCATGTTCAGATGTCTCCCGAACCCGTAGGGTCTACACATAAGGTTCGGTGGCGCTTAGGGTTAATAGGAAGACAAGTATGTGATTACCGAATGTTGTTCGAGTCCGGATGAGATCCCTGGACATCACGAGGAGTTCGGAATGGTCCGGAGGTAAAGATTTATATATGGAAAGTGGTTAAACGGACTCGGAAAGTTTGGGGTATACTGGGTAATGTACCGGGCCACCGGAGGGTTCCGAGGTCCACTGGAGGGGCCACCCCTCGGGGGCCACATGGGCTAAGTGGAGAGGGAGCCAGCCCCGGTGGCTGGGCGCCTCCCCCACCTAGGCCCATGCGGCTAGGGTTTGGGAGGAGGAAACCTAAGGGAAGGGGCGCCCCTTGGCTTGGGGGCAAGCCACCCCTTCCTCCTCTCCTTGGCCGCCGCCCCTAGGGTTTTCCCTAGAGGGCCGCCCCCTTGCCCTCTCCTCCTATAAATAGAGGGGTGGGGGAGGCTGCACATACAATTGAAGGCGCAGCCCTCCTCCCCAACACCTCTCTTTCTCCACGCGAGCTTGGCGAAGCCCTGCTTGGAGAACTGCCAGACCAACTGCACCACGCCGTCGTGCTGCCATTGGAGTTGTCTTCCTCAACCTCTCCTTCATTCTTGCTGGATCAAGACGGAGGAGACGCCATCGTCCCCGTGTGTGTTGAACACGGAGGTGCTGTCCTTTCAGCACTTTGGTCATCGGTGATCGGAATCACGTTGGGAACGTCTTCATCATCACCACTCCCTCAATCGCTTCCGCACTCGATCTACAAGTGGTATGTAGATGCAAACTCTCTCTAGTAACTCGTTGCTTAGTGGAACTCATAGATGGATCTTGGTGAAACCGTAGGAAAAATTTTAATTTTCTGCAACGTTCCCCAACACCCTCCACCTCCACCTCCACCTCCGCCTCCAGAGGCCTGGCAAGCTATCATGGCAGCCACCAATGCCAATGCTCAGATGATTTTGCAGCTCTTGCAAGAACGTACTCAGGGGCAAGGCAATCAAGGAAATCAAGGTCAAGGCAACAATCAGCCACATTTTGCTACTCTCAGTCAGTTCCTCGCTAATCAGCCGAAGTCTTTCAGTTTCTGTGTCGAGGCCACAGACGCTGACGATTGGCTTGTGGACATCTGCAAACACTTTGATTGTAGCAATGTCAGACCTGAGGACTTTGTCAAGTTTGCATCGTTTCAACTCAAGGATCAAGCTGCGAGTGGTACCAGAATACAAAGATTCCAGAGGAGGTCGTGTCATTACACGGGATGAGTTCCGCCGTGATTTCGTGAGCTCATCACATTCGAAAAGTGTTGTTGAGAGCAAGCGTGAGGAGTTCCGCAATCTCAAGCAAGGCAACATGTCTGTCTATCAATACAATATCCAGTTCTGAAGCTCGCTCGCTTTGCTAAGCAAGACGTACTGATGAAAAGAGTATGATCTATCAATTCAGAGGTGGTCTCGAGAGAAGATCTGCAATTAGCTCTTGTGCTTTTTGAGCCGATAAGTATGATGATTTCTACAACATGGCACTCAAGCAAGAAGCTGCCCAGCTCAAATGTGAGGCCTCTAAAAGAGAATCGGGGATGCAGTTCAGTCTTCTTCTTCCTCTCAAGTGGCAGCTAAGCAGCAGAAGTTTTACCTTCCTCCTCCTCCGTTCCGCCAACCTTATCGGCAGAAGAACTCGGTGGCTGTGGATCTTCCCACCCACCCAACCCAAGCTATCATAACAAGTCTAATTCTCAAGCTCCAAGGTCAAGTGCTCCTTACCACCGTCCGTCTGCAAGTGACTTGCAACAAATGTCAGCAGAAAGGTCACTATGCGAACAAGTGCTTCAACCAGAGGCGCCTTCCGCCTCCTCCTCCTGTGAAATCTTCCAGCAATGCAGTGGTCAAGCATAATCCAAATTCTGCCAAGGTCAATATGATGAATGCAGCTCAGGCAGAGGATTCTTCAGATGTGATCATGGGTAATCTCTCAGTTAATGATATTCCTGCAAAAGTTTTATTTGATACGGGTGCATCGCATTGTTTCATCTCAAGACCATTTGCATCTAAGCATGAATTGGGTTATCAAGAATTGCCTTGTTCCTTATCAATTGTGTCCCCGGGTAAGCAGATGACTTCTCGAGTTTTGGTTCCGAATGTCGGTATCAAGATGGGCGATTATAGGTTTCTGGCTAAACCTATTGTCCTTGGTGACTCGGATATTGATCTTATTCTCGGAATGGATGGCTTTATCGGCACAAAGCTCAGCTTGATTGTGCTGCCGTGGAAATTCAATTGACTCACTCTTCTAATGATGTGATCATCTATGCCGCTCGATGAAACCATTCGGTTGTTTTCTCTCAATGAGAAGGGCGAACTGAATGCTATCTCTCGATTCCATCGCTTGTGAGTACCAAGATGTCTTTCCGTAAGAGCTTCCGGTATGCCTCCTCATCGCCGCTTGAGTTCGTTATCGATCTTGAGCCCGCATCAACCCGTTGCAAGCGTCCATACAAGCTTGGACCGATGAGCTGAAGGAATTGAAGAAGCAGCTCGATGAACAAGAGCGTCTGGTTTGATCGCACCGAGTTCATCTCCTTGGGGTTGTGGTGTTCTTTTGTCCGGAAGAAGGATGGCACGGACCGACTTTTGCGTCGATTACCGTCCATTGAATAAGAAGACAATCAAGAACAAGTATCCACTTCCCAACATCAATGAGCTTTTCGAGCAACTCAAAGGTGCTACAGTTGTTCTCCAAGCTTGACCTTCAGATGGGGTATCATCAGATTCGCATTCGTGAACAAGATATTCCCAAGACAAGATTCGTAACAAGCTTTGGTTCTTATGAATATACTTGTCATGTCTTTCGCCTTGTCAATGCTCCTCCAACTTTCTCTCGGATGATGAACTTCATTTTCAACCCCTACACCAATGAATTGCCTTGGTCTATCTTGATGATATTTTGGTCTTCTCCAAGAATAAGAAGGATCATGCCAAACATTTGCGATTGGTGCTAGACAAGCTCAGAGAGTATCAATTCTATGCTAAGTTCTCCAAATGTGAATTTTGGCTTGATGAAGTGCTTTATCTTGGTCATATCATCTCTGCCAAGGGCATCGCTGTTGATCCCGAGAAGGTGTCCGCAATTGTGAATTGGGAACCTCCTCAGAATGTCAAGCAGCTCCGCAGTTTTCTTGGTCTTGCAAGCTATTGCCGAAGATTCGTTGAGAACTTCTCCAAGATTGCAAAGCCTCTTTCCAACCTTCTCCAGAAGCATGTGAAGTATGTCTGGTCTCCTGAATGTGACGTTGCTTTCAATACTCTCAAAGAGAAACTCGTCACAGCTCCTGTTCTGACTCCTCCTGATGAATCCAAGCCATTTGAAGTTTTCTGTGATGCTTCTCTTCAAGGTCTCGGCGCTGTGTTAATGCAAGAGAAGAGAGTTGTGGCTTATACCTCTCGCCAGTTGAAGCCCAACGAGAAGAACTACCCGACTCACGATCTTGAGTTGGCGGCAGTTGTCCATGCATTGATTACTTGGAGACATCTCTTGTTGGGAAGGAAAGTGGACATTTTCACTGATCACAAGAGTCTCAAGTACATCTTCACTCAGCCCAACCTCAACCTCAGGCAGACTCGATGGGTCAAAATGATTCAAGAGTACAACCCAAGTATTGAATATACTCCGGGCAAGGCCAATGTCATTGCAGATGCTTTGAGCAGGAAAGCTTATCGCAATGCCTAATCCTCAAGCCCTTTCAGCGGATCTCGTGAAGCTTTCCGCAAGCTGAATCTTCAAGTTGTTCCTCAAGGCTTTCTTGCCAACCTCATAGTATCTCCTACTTTGGAAGATGAGATTTGTGAGGCTCAACTTCTGGATGCCATGGTGAAAAAGGTGAAACGTGGTATCGACAAGGGCATTTCCAAGTATAAGTGTTTCCACGTTGATGACAAAGACACTCTGTTCTTTGAGGACCGGATTGTGGTTCCTAAGGGTGATCTGCGAAAAGTCATTATGAACGAGGCTCACAATTCGCTTCTATCCATTCATCCCGAAGTACGAAGATGTACCATGACCTCAAGCAGTCATATTGGTGGACTCGAATGAAGCGAGAGATTGCTCAATTCGTGAATGAGTGTGATGTCTGCGAAGAGTGAAAGCGTAACACCAAAGACCAGCTGGTCTCCTCCAACCTCTTGCTATTCCTGAATGGAAGTTCGATCATATTGAAATGGACTTCGTGGATCGGCTTTCCAAAGTCCAAGCGTGGAAATGATGCTATCTTCGTTGTCATTGACAAGCTTACTAAAGTGGCTCATTTTCTTCCTATCAAAGAATCCATCACAGAGCTCGGTTGGCGAGCTATACACCTCGAGATTGTCTCCTTGCACGGCATTCCACAAGTGATCTCTTCTGACCGTGGCAGCATCTTTACCTCCAAGTTTTGGGATTCTTTTCAAGGCCATGGGCACCAACATTCGTTTCAAAGACAGCTTTCCATTCTCAAACAAGTGGCCAAGTCGAGCGAGTAAATCAAATCCTTGAAGATATGCTCGGGGCTTGTGTCATTTCTTCGGTATGAAGTGGGAAGATTGTCTTCCATATGCCGAGTTCTCCTACAACAACAGCTTCCAAGCGAGTTCGGCAAGGCCCATTCGAAATTCTCTATGGCGTAAAGTGTCGTACTCTCTCAATTGGTCTCGAGACAGTGAACGCCAACTTCTTGGCAATGACTTGATCACGTAGTAAGAAATGTGCCAAGTCATTCGTGAGAATCTCAAAGCCGCATAATCGCGCGTAAGAGCTATTATGATGATAAGCACCGTGATGTGGCTTTTGAAATCGGAGACCATGTCTACCTCCGCGTCTCCAATGAAAGGCACTCGCCGCCCGGTATCAAAGGAAGCTTGCCCCTAGATACGTGGGTCCTTTCAAGATCATTGGCAAAGAGGCGATCTCGCCTATCAACTTGAGCTTCCATCCAACTTTGCAAACGTGCACGATGTGTTCCACGTGTCACAGCTTCGCAAGTGCTTCAAGACTCTGAACGCACTATCAACTTCAAGAGATTGACCTTCAAGAAGATCTCTCTTATCATGAGCACCCGTTGCTATTCTTGAAGAAACCGAGCGCAAGACTCGCAACAAGTCAATCAAATTCCTGAAAGTGAAGTGGTCACACCATTCCGACCGATAAGCTACCCGGGCGCGAGGATCACCTCCGTTCGAATATCCGGAGTTCTTTCAGTCCTAGATCTCGGACGAGATCCTCTTGTAGTGGTGGAGTGTTGTAACACCCGGAAGTAACTTTCCATATTTGTAACTCCAACTCTTGCCATTTTCGGCATTGATATATGATATTCCTCCGTGGTTGGGCTTTTCTTCTTTTGCATTTTGTCCATGTCATGCATTTTTATCATGTCATCATGTGCATCGATTTGCATACGTGTTCGCCTCATGATTCCGAGCATTTTTCCGTTGTCCGCTTTTGCAATCCGGCACTCCTATCTCCCCGGCGGTCCTTTTACGCTTTTCCGTAAAGGGTACTAAACCTTCTCGAAATGGACCGAGGTTTGTCTAGTGGCCTTGGTATACCACCGTAGACCACCGGTCAAGTTTCGGTCATTTGGAGCTCGTTTGGTACTCCAACGGTTAACCGCACTCTCAAAAGGCCTCTTTTAAGTTGCAGCCCAACACCCTTTCAAAACAGCCCAATAACCCATCTAAGTCACTTCCATGCTCTCCGTCGCTCGATCACGATCGTGTGGTAGAAAACTACACCTCATTTGGACTCTCCTAGCTCCTCTATGCCTATTTAAGCAAACCCTCTCCAAATCCGGATCATTCCTCCCCGAAACCCTAAAATCCGTCCCGCATACATGCCCGACGTGTCCGCCGCCCGGACAAAAAGCCTGACAGCGTCCGCGCCACTCGGGGACCGCCACTGTTCACACATGCCACGCCCGGCAAACCTGGCTGCACTTCGCGCCGCCACGGTACCGTAGCACACGCCGCCGCCTCGGCCGCCACACGCCGCTGCGCACACCGCCGCCCTCGCCGCCACCTCGGCCGCCCGCCCGCCTTACCACCGGCCGGCTCGACCGCCATGGCCTCCCTCGCCCGCCGACCCGCCTCACCGGCCGGGCCGCTCCGCCCCAGCAAGCGCCACCGCCCTCCGGCGGCGCCCGACCAGACCACCTCCTCCGGCGAGCTCCTCCACCGCCGTCGCCAGATCTGATCGGGTCGGGCCCGATCCGCCTCGGTTCCCGCCGTTGACTCTCTCCCTCCCTTTTTTCCTAAGTCTTGATATACTTGCTATTTTGTTCCATTTTCAAGTGGTATATCTTTGCATCTGTAGATCCATTTTGCGCGTATAATATGTCAAAATGTTCGCTTCGAAGAGTAGATCATTTCATCTCATTGCATCATTTTCATTTGAGCTCATCTTGATGCCCGAAATACTGTTGGAAGAGTGCTATGTGATGTTAGTTTCTGTTTCTTAACAGAACTTGCACTTTTGTTATTTTTGCCATGATTATTGTGTGCACCCTATGAATTTGAGTCCTACATGTGTTTTGAAATATGCCATGCCATCTTTCCAGGGGTGTATGCCATGTATTTTTGTGATCTACGTGGTGACTAGCACAAGCATGCAAAGTAGGTGTCCTGCTGTTGCTGATTTTCAGCCCTGTTTAGCTGATTTTGATGCCATGTTAACTTGATGCTACCGAGAGATCTATGCATATTTTGAGATACTTCAGTAGGAGTGTTTTGTAAAGCATGTCTTGCTCTATCCATCCATGCCCTTGGTTGCAATTATGGAGTGCCATAGCTTGAGTCAATCGAGCTCTACTTTTGCTATCAAATGTTTCCTGGCAGATTGTATACATGTTATTCAATTTTGCCTAGCTTGTTGTGGTTGATCCATTTATGCTATGTTATTGTTCTTGCCATGTATGTCTTCTATGTCATGTCTTCTTGATGTATGTATGCTTAGTTTATCATATAAGACTCTGTAGTGAGTGCATTGAGCTTGTAAACATGCCTACTCGTTATCAGTTTTTGACATGCCATGTTGCTGAATCTGTTAACGAAACTTTCAATATTGACATGGGTGTTACTATATTTTCTAGTCCTTTTTGGCTTATGGTCAGTAAGGGACTTCTGTTCTATGCTTTGAGTAGATTCATGCCATGCCATGTTTTGCTATTTTATGTTCCTGTAGCATGTAGTTTTGTTGCTCTGAATATTGCAACCTGATGCTGTTTTTGCCATGTCCAGCCTGATATTTTGTGCACTTTTGCCATGCTTGTTTGAACCTGTTATGATGTGAACTAGCCGTAGCTCAGTGCTCATCTTTTGTCGAGCATCTTGTGTAGATCACTGTCATGTGCTTTGTTGATACGTTTGGGTGCAGTAGCTTAATTAATTGTTGCTTGCTAAGTGGCATCATGCTGTTAATGGCAGATTGGCGCCATTCTTGTTTTGCTTGTCATTTGCAAACCGTGCATCCGATTCCGTGATCTTTATATCGATTTCAACCAAATCATCTCATCTTTCCAGTGGCATACTTGGTTTGCCAAGTTGATGTCTGGTTCATCATTTACCTTCCGGGCGCATTTATACGCATTGCATATCGCATCCCGCATATCATGTCATGTTTTGCATCATGTTGATTGAGCATTGCACCGTGATTTATTGTGGTTCCTTTGTTTGTGTTGTTGCTTTGGGTAGAGTCGGAGACGAGTACGTGAACGAGGAACCTGTTGAGAACGCTACGAGGATCAAGCTTTCGACAACTCGAGAACATTGCGAGCAAGATGACCATACCCTCGAAATCACTTCTATCTTTGCTATGCTAGTTGCTCGCTCTTTTGCTATGCCTATGCTGCGATGCCTACCACTTGCTATATCATGCCACCCATATTGCCATGTCAGCCCCTAACCATCCTTTTCCTAGCAAACCGTTGATTGGCTATGTTACCGCTTTGCTCAGCCCTCTTATAGCGTTGCTAGTTGCGGTGAAGTTGAAGTTTGTTCCATGTTGGAACATGGAGATGTTGTTCCTCTTTGGAGCATGTTTACTTGATGGGGTTATCACAATATATATCTGCTATATTTTAATACATCTATACACTTGGTAAAGGGTGGAAGGCTCGGCCTTATGCCTGGTGTTTTGTTCCACTCTTGCCACCCTAGTTTCCGTCATACCGGTGTTATGTTCCTTGATTTCGCGTTCCTTACACGGTTGGGTGATTTATGGGACCCCCTTGACAGTTCGCTTTGAATAAGACTCGTCCAGCAAGGCCCAACTTTGGTTTTACCATTTGCCACCTAAGCCTTTTCCCCCGGGTTTTCGCGAGCCCGAGGGTCATCTTTATTTTAACCCCCCGGACCAGTGCTCCTTCGAGTGCTGGCCCGAACTGAGCTGCCTGCAGGGCCACCACGGGGAAACTCGAGGCTTGGTTTTACTCGTAGCTAGTCTCATCCGGATGTGCCCTGAGAACGAGATATGTGCAGCTCCTATCGGGATTTGTCGGCACAATCGGGCGGCTTTGCTGGTCTTGTTTTATCTGTGTCGAAATGTCTTGTAGTCCGGGATTCCGAGATTGATCGGGTCTTCCCGTAGAAGGAATATCCTTCGTTGACCGTGAGAGCTTATAATGGGCTAAGTTGGGACACCCTGCAGGTAATATCTTTCAAAGCCGTGCCATGGTTATGAGGCGATGGGAATTTGTTAATGTCCGTTGTAGAAAACCCAAAGTTGACCTCAAATAAAATACACATCAACAAGTGTAACCGTGATGGTCTCTTCTCGGAGTCCGGAAGTGAACACGGTGTTGGAGTTATGTCCGACGTAAGTAGTTCAGATCACTTCTTGATCGCTACTAGCTTCACGACCGTGCTTTGCTCCTCTTCTCGCTCTCTTTTGCGATGTAGCCACCATATATGCTAGTCGCTTGCTGCAGCTCCACTTTACTTCTCTGTCCTTCCTATAAGCTTAAATAGTCTTGATCTCGCTGTGTGAGATTGCTGAGTCCCCGTGACTCACAGATACTTCAAAACAGTTGCAGGTTCCGACGAGGCCAAGGTGCAGGTGACTCAACCGAGCTCAAGTGGGAGTTCGACGAGGAACGTGGTCGTTACTATGTGTCTTTTCCTGATGATCAGTAGTGGTGCCTAGTTGGGACGATTCGGGGATCTGTGTAGCATTTGGGGTATCTTCTTTTATTTTGGTTCCGTAGTCGGACCTTGAGTGTACTCTGAATGATGGATGTTTATTTATGTATTGTGTGAAGTGGCGACTGTAAGCCAACTATGTATCTCTTTCCCTTATTTATTACATGGGTTGTGTGAAGATTACCTCACTTGCGACCTTGCTTTCAATGCGGTTATGCCTCTAAGTCGTGCCTCGACACGTGGGAGATATAGCCGCATCGGGGGCGTTACAGGCAGGCCGCGTATGGATATATAAAACAGGTATAACGATCGTAAATAGATTCCACCTGGGTGTTTCCTTCTGTGCGCGAAGCTTGTTGCCTCCTTGGTTTTCTCTCCTATGTAAGTCCGGCAATCTGGCTTTTCTGGAGAGGCTGCTCTAGAGCAATGTCCTGAAAAAGAAGAAGGATGGGTTATGAAGGTATGAGGCGGTTATCCCGCACTGTTGACTGAGTCGTTGTTGTGCCTCCACCTATGCCCATGGTATCTTGAGTGCATAATTGTGTACATGTGGCATGAATGCTGCTTTGATGGGGCTTAAGCGGAGGCCGGGCTGCTAGTCGCGCTCTTGGTGTGCCTGATGATCCTTTTGCGGGGTGCTCCGGACTCTCTTAATGGTGCTTGAAGTTGTTGTCGCCGTATTGGTTTGTCGGAGGAGGCCGCATTGTACTTCCGCCGCGAGGGCTGCAGTATGTTCTTCATTCGGAGAGCGGTCCATGTTTCGTTTCACTGTTATGACCCGCGTGGTCCTGGCATCTTGAGCTTGAGGTATGCGTAGTGTGGTACCGCATTGAATCTAGCGAATGTGGTTCGTCCGAGCAGTGCGTGGTAACCACTGCGGAAAGGGACAATATCGAAGATTAACTCTTTGCTTCGGAAGTTATCCGGAGATCCAAAGACCACTTCCAATGTTATAGAGCCCGTGCAACGGACCTCTACTCTAGGAATCACACCTTTAAAGGTGGTTTTGGTGGCCTTGATCCTTGAAGGGTCAATGCCCATTTTGCGCACTGTGTCCTGATAAAGCAGGTTCAGGCTGCTGCCACCGTCCATAAGGACGTGCGTGAGGTGGAATCCGTCGATGATTGGGTCTAGGACCAATGCGACCGAGCCGCCGTGATGGATGCTAGGTAGGGTGATCCCTACGATCAAAGGTGATCGGACAAGCTGACCATGGGTTGAATTTGGGGGTGACTGGCTCCATCGCATAGACGTCCCGCAGTGCCCGCTTTCATTCCCGCTTGGGGATGTGCGTGGCATAGATCATGTTGACCGTTTTCACCTGGGGGGAAATTTCTTCTGTCCCCCCGTGTTCGGACGTCGGGGCTCCTCGTCATCGTCACTGTGCAGCCCCTTGTCCCTGTCTTCGGCGTTTATTTTGCTGGCCTGTTTGAATACCCAGCAATCTCTATTGGTGTGGTTGGCTGGCTTGTCCGGGGTGCCATGAATTTGGCACGAGCGCTCCAGTATGCGGTCCAGACTGGACGGTCCCTGATTATTTCTTTTGAACGGCTTCTTCCGCTGACCGGGCTTGGATCCGCTGAATCCGGCGTTGACTGTCGTATCTTCAGTACTATCGCCGTTGTTCCGTCGCTTATGTCTATTACGCCGTGGCTTGCCATTATTGTCGCGGCCATCCGAAGTGCCAGAATGTGGCGTAGTGCTGCTGCGAGCCAACCAACTGTCCTCGCCCGCGCAAAAGCGGGTCATTAGTGTTGTGAGAGCTACCATGGACTTGGGTTTTTCCTGGCCGAGGTGTCGAGCGAGCCACTCGTCACGGATATTAGGCTTAAAAGCCGCCAGGGCTTCGGCGTCCGGACAGTCGACTATTCGGTTCTTTTTAGTTAGGAACCGAGTCCAGAATTTCATGGCTGACTCTCCGGGCTGTTGAGTAATGTGGCTCAAGTCATCGGCGTCTGGTGGTCGCATGTATGTGCCCTGGAAGTTGTTGAGGAATGCGTCTTCCAGGTTTTCCCAACTGTCGATGGAATTTGCTGGCAGGCTGTTTAGCCAGTGTCGGGCTGGTCCTTTGAGCTTAAGGGGAAGATACTTGATGGCATGCAGATCGTCTCCGTGGGCCATGTGAATGTGGAGAAGGAAATCTTTGATCCATACTACGGGGTCTGTTGTGCCATCGTATGATTCGATGTTTACGGGTTTAAACCCTTCTGGGAATTCATGATCCATTACTTCGTCAGTGAAGCAGAGGGGGTGTGCGGTGCCTCTGTGCCGGGCTATGTGGTTACGCAGGTCGAATTGCTCTGGGTGGCTATGTTCGGCCCGGCCGGACTTGCTGAAGGTGTATCCGGCGTGACGGTCGTCGTCGCGTGCCGAGGCGCGCCCCCGCGATCCGTAGATCAATCTTGGCTGTCCTGTTTTGTTGCCCCGGGTCGTAGTATGTTGGCGTGGGGGTGTTGGCTGGTATGCGGACTGATATGCCATTTTATCCCGGCCACGAGGTGGCTGGTCAGCCGTATGGTGCTCGAGTCTGTATTCCTCGGCTGCCAGGACTTCAATCCATCTATCTGTGAGCAGGTCTTGATCAGCTTGGAGTTGATGTCGCTTCTTTTCGTGCTCCTCGCGGTGGCTATAAGCCGACGCTGAAGCGCTCTGGTCTCGGGATCCTCGAGCACGCCGAACTCGCTGTCGCCGAGGCTAATCTCGCCTTCGGAGGGGGGGGCATGTAGCTGTCCCGCCTCGGGTATTCGCTCATCGCTGTTCTTCCGGGCTGACCTGCTCATCCTCCTGCTCGCCCGCTCAAGGCGGGCTGATCAGGGTTGTATTCTTCTTCGGCACCATTCGGATTGTTTTCGTCTCCTGGGCCGGTATTGCTGTGGCGGGGCTTGGAGTGGCGCCGACGACGCCCATTCTTTGCTTTCTTCCCTGAGGTTTATCCTTCGTTGCCTCATCGCCATTTCTTTCCTTCGGAGTGTCCACTATACATATATCATAGGAAGAGGTGGCTGTCCACCGCCCAGTGAGCGGTGGTTCATGTTCTTCTCCTGCATCGTCGTCCATACCGTCGATGTCTTCAGAGTCGAAGTTCAGTGCCTCGGTTAAATCATCGACCGTGGCAATGAAGTGGGTGGTGGGTGGGCAACGAATTCCTTCATCGCCTGCCTCCCACTGGAGCCGGACATAGTTCGGCGAAGAGGCTCCTGACAAAGAGAGAGACTTTAATGAGTCCAGCATGTCGCCAAAGGGCGAGTGCTGGAAGATATCCGCAGCGATGAACTCCATTACGAGAGCCCAACCTGGCTCGACCGGCTCGGAGTCGCGGATCAGAAACCAACGTCCGGATCTGAATCCGGGATCCGGGTCACAGCCACCGAGAGGTAAGACCGTGTTCGCTCCATCGCCGATGAGTGTGCGACTTGCGGGCGGGTCCATCCTTCGATCCTTAGGCAGCGCAGCCTGCTCCGGATTTAGGTCCGGCTACTGCGGGTGATACCCGAGCTTTGTCCGACAAAGCAGGTCTAAGCCGTGCTCGTCGTGGATCGTCCGGTGCTCTGGCATACGCCGAATCCGTCAAAGATCAAGTCTCCGCGAATGTTCGCTGTAGTTCAGGTTTCGAACCTGATCTGGTGGCTGTGGGCGAGCTGCCGATCTGCTCGGATGGCTAAGCGAGTTGGCCCAGGCGAAGCCGCCAACACGAAGATCTGTCCGGGGAGAAAGGTCTCACCCGGGATCGTGTTGTTGACGATGACTGGAGGAGCCATCGAGCCCTGTAGCGACGACAGAGAGGAACTCTCAATGGAAGCACCATTGTCGGTGTCAAAACCGGCGGATCTCGGGTAGGGGGTCCCGATCTGTGCGTCTAGGTTGATGGTAACAGGAAGCAAGGGACACAGATGTTTACCCAGGTTCGGGCCCTCTCGATGGAGGTAAAACCCTACTTCCTGCTTGATTAATATTGAAGATATGGGTAGTACAAGAGTAGATCTACCACGAGATTGTAGAGGCTAAACCCGAGAAGCTAGCCTATGATGGTATGATTGTAATTGTGATCGGCCTTCTAAGGACCAACCTCTCCGGTTTATATAGACACCGGAGAGGGCTAGGGTTTACATGGAGTCGGTTACAAGGAAGGAAATACAATATCCGGATCGCCAAGCTTGCCTTCCACGCCAAGGATAGTCCCATCCGGACACGGGACGAAGTCTTGAGTCTTGTATCTTCACGCTTCAATAGTCCGGACGATGTATACAGTCCGGTTGTCCGGATACCCCCTAATCCAGGACTCCCTCACCTAGATCTGCATCTCTCATAAATTACTTTGAACTCCTACCGAGGGACCTTACCGGAGATTATATTCGCCAGGTTTTTTGTTCTCAGAGAAAGGGTGCTGAAGGAAATGAGGTTTGCCCTACATTTATTTCGCAAAAATGAATGGTCTATTGATCAGCGCCGGCGCCTGTGGCAGAATGGAGTAGGCTCCAAAAATGCTAAATTTCATTTTGGAACTTCAGACGATAGAGTAATCGGAAGTCATCGGTCAACCCCATACACGACACCTCAGTGGCTGGCCCCTTTGCAAAAATTGTGAGGTTTCGAAGCCAGACTTAGAAGCGATGATATTAGTTGGAACCTCTCTGATATCCATGTTCAGCGCATCAGCGCGAGTGTTTGCAGCTGATGAGCTGAATTTCATTTCTAATATCAGTTTGAAGCTTGTAATCTTTGAATTTGAGCCATATAACTCTGGAATTCGAACCTTGTAACATTTTGAGCTTTTGTGGTACAATCGTTGAAATGGCATCGTATGAGACTCGTATATTGCTAGCACTATTGTGACCTTAATATGCAATGGTCTTAGATTTTATTAACCGTACTCGAATCAGTTTACCTTGTCGATCTCACAACACATGATCTATATAGCTAACTCAAACTGTGATCTTCGACATTATTGCACACAGTTGGTTTCTTCCACCGTGTGCACTGTAGAGTGCAGAATTAATTATAGCACTTGAGTGTCCATGCCTGGGCGCGATGTTGTCAAGCGTGCACTGGATTCTGGAATCCTCCGCTATGAACGTCGTGACAAGATGTGATGATTACAGGCTGGCCGACCCCCATTTATTATTACAGCGGCCATTTAACCTACCCTTGTGTCTCTTAAACCTTTCAATCGCGCCCCACCATTGCAGGAAGCACACCCACCACGAGAAATTCTTAGAGGGTATCCTGCATGGCTCTAGTGGCGCTCCGAGCGGCTGCCGACGATGAGCAGCAGTTCACCATGCGTGTCGTGGTGGAGACCCACATGATGTCTACTACGCAACCTTCTTCTTGTAGACGTTGTTGGGCCTCCAAGTGCATAGGTTTGTAGGACAGTAGCAAATTTCCCTAAAGTGGATGACCTAAGGTTTATCAATCCGTGGGAGGCGTAGGATGAAGATGGTCTCTCTCGAGCAACCCTGCAACCAAATAACAAAGAGTCTCTTGTGTCCCCAACACACCCAATACAATGGTAAATTGTATAGGTGCACTAGTTCGGCGAAGAGATGGTGATACAAGTGCAAATACAGATGATAGATATAGGTTTTTGTAATATGAAAATATAAAAACAGCAAGGTAACTAATGATAAAGGTGAGCGTAAACGGTATTGCAATGCTAGGAAACAAGGCCTAAGGTTCATACTTTCACTAGTGCAAGTTCTCTCAACAATAATAACATAATTGGATCATATAACTATCCCTCAACATGCAACAAAGAGTCACTCCAAAGTCACTAGTAGCGGATAACAAATGAAGAGATTATGGTAGGGTACGAAACCACCTCAAAGTTATTCTTTCTGATCAATCTATTCAAGAGTCCGTAGTAAAATAACACGAAGCTATTCTTCCCGTTCGATCTATCATAGAGTTCGTACTAGAATAACACATTAAGACACAAATCAACAAAAACCCTGATGTCACCTAGATACTCCAATGTCACCTCAAGTATCCGTGGGTATGATTATACGATATGCATCACACAATCTTAGATTCATCTATTCAACCAACACAAAGTACTTCAAATAGTGCCCCAAAGTTTCTACCGGAGAGTCAAGACGAAAACGTGTGCCAGCCCCTATGCATAAGTTCATGAGGTCACGGAACCCGCAAGTTGATCACCAAAACATACATCAAGTAGATCACATTATATCCCATTGTCACCACAGATAAGCACATGCAAGACATACATCAAGTGTTCTCAAATCCTTAAAGACTCAATCCGATAAGATAACTTCAAAGGGAAAACTCAATCCATAACAAGAGAGTAGAGGGGGAGAAACATCATAAGATCCAACTATAATAGCAAAGCTCGCGATACATCAAGATCATACTGAAAGCACAAGTGCTCCCTAGGTGGTTTTGGTAATTAATGTCAACATATCTCTTGTTGGACTAACACCTTTATCTAGTATGTTTCAGATAAGTTCAACAATGGAGTGTCATGGACTAAAGGATGTGGGAACTCCTTAAAGATGCTAAGGACAAAGGATTGGCTCAAGCTTCAAGCTCAAGACTCTTCATTTTACCTTTTAGTGATCCAAGATCACATTGAGTCTATAGGAAAAGCCAATACTATCAAGGAGGGATGAGGTGTTGCTTAATGAGCCTCTTGCTTCATGTGCTTAGTGATATGCTCCAAAATCCTCAACTACTTTCCCACTTCCACACATATGACCTAAACCTAAAGTCAAACTCGGCCCTACCGATTCTTTCTATCTGGCACCACCAAGTTCAGATGTCATAGCCACTACCACAAACCCTAGGCAAATCGGTTTCACCGATAGGGATCTCGGTCTCACCGAGATGGGATTGCAATCTCTCTGTGTGTATGTCCATTACCAAAATCGGTCTCACCGAGTTTGTGTAATCGGTACTACCGAGATTACAATGCAAACTCTCTGGTTAACTTATTACCAAAATCGGTCCCACCGAGTTTGAGTAATCGGTCCCACCGAGTTTGCCTAACAAACTCTCTGGTTAGCTAATTACCAAAATCGGTCTCACCGAGTTTGTGTAATCGGTATCACCGAGATTACGTTATGCCCTAACCTAACCATATCGGTCCTACCGAGTTGCATATCGGTCCCACCGAAAACCCTAACGGTCACTAGGTTTACTAAATCGGTCCGACCGAGTTTGTTGATTCGGTCCCACCGAGTTTGGTAAATTGTGTGTAACGGTTAGATTTTGTGTGGAGGTTATATATACCCCTCCACCTCCTCTTCATTCGTGGAGAGAGCCATCGAAAAGCCTACACTTCCAAAGATCCTATTTAGAGAGAGAACCACCTACTCATGTGTTGAGGCCAAGATATTCCATTCCTACCACATGAATCTTGATCTCTAGCCTTCCCCAAGTTGCTTTCCACTCAAATCTTCTTTCCACCAGATCCAAATCCTATGAGAGAGAGTTGAGTGTTGGGGAGACTATCATTTGAAGCACAGGAGCAAGGAGTTCATCATCAACACACCATTTGTTACTTCTTGGAGAGTGGTGTCTCCTAGATTGGCTAGGTGTCACTTGGGAGCCTCCGACAAGATTGTGGAGTTGAACCAAGGAGTTTGTAATGGCAAGGAGATCGCCTTTCGTGAAGATCTACCGCTAGTGAGGCAAGTCCTTCGTGGGCAACGACCATGGTGGGATAGACAAGGTTGCTTCTTCGTGGACCCTTCGTGGGTGGAGCCCTCCGTGGACTCACAAGAACTGCTACCCTTCGTGGGTTGAAGTCTCCATCAACGTGGATGTACGATAGCACCACCTATCGGAACCACGACAAAAACATCTGTGTCTCCAGCTATGCTTGAATTCTCCAAACCCTTCCCTTTACATTCTTGCAAGTTGCATGCTTTACTTTCCGCTGCTCACATACTCTTTGCATGCTTGCTTGTTATGTATTGAGAATGTTAAACTTGTTCCTAAACTCCACTTAAACCTAAAGAAGTTAAAAACTGCAACTTTGGTACTTAGTGTCTAATCACCCCCCCCCCCCTCTAGACACCTCTTCTCAAGATCCTACATGTACCACCTCAAGAACACGAGGGAGAGAGATCGAACACATAGCTACTGGTACATACCCTCAGCCCCGAGGGTGAACTACTCCCTCCTCGTCATGGAGAGCGCCGGGATGATGAAGATGGCCACCAGTGAGGGATTTCCCCTCCGGCAGGGTGCCGGAACAGGGTCCGGATTGGTTTCTGGTGGCTACAGAGTCTTGCGGCGGCGGAAATCCCGATCTATTCTGTTCCCCAATGTTTTTAGGGTATATGGATATATATATAGGCGAAAGAAGTTAGTAAGGGGAGCCATGAGGGGCCCATGAGGGTGGGGGCACGCCCAGGGGGGCAGGCACGCCTCCCTGCCTCGTGGCCACCTCGAAACTTCCCTTACTTCAACTTCAAGTCTCTTGGATCACGTTCGTTCCAAAAATCACGCTCCCGAAGGTTTCATTCTGTTTGGACTCTGTTTGATATTCCTTTTCTGCAAACACTAAAACAAGGGAAAAACAGAAACCGCACTGGCTCGGGTTAATAGGTTAGTCCCAAAAATAATATATAAGTGCATAGTAAAGCCCATTAAACATCCAAGATGGATAATATAATAGTATGAATACTTCATAAATTATAGATACGTTGGAGACATATCACCACAGAAGGTTCATGGACCTCTCAGTGGTGTACACCAACGACCCAGTCTGGGCGGAGTACTCCATCCACATCATGGAGCTGTTGCCTTCCAAGGAGAAGTACAAGGTGGTCGGGTTCGACCTCTAGTACACCTGTGCTCGTGTCGGGTCTCGTCCCAAGGTCGCCGTCGCCTAGATGTGGGTGCGCCACCACGTCCTCGTCTACCACTACTGCCTGGCCACAAGGTCTTGCGAGTGTTTCGCCAGGTTTGTCAACAACCCCCAATACATGTTTGCTACGGTGGACATCACCAACGATGTAAACGCGCTCGAGAGTTCGGGCATCGCCTGCAAGAATCTTGTCAACATCCAGGGCCAATACAAGATCTGGGGCAGCAAGGAGCATGAGAAGGACTCACTAGCACCTCGCCGAGGCCATCATCGACCCCTACTACAGAGACATGAAGGATTCGTGCAACAAGGACAAGCGTGCCTGGCACTCGGCCTGGATGGAGAAAATACGGGATCACCCTTGGGTGGAGGAGGATCCCCTAAGATTTCAACAGGCAAGTTGTGTTTCAGAATAGGTCCCTGTTTAAAGAACACTTCATCTATTTCCCTTCTTTCATTCATAAACATATCATTTTCATGGTCTAGCAAATATTGTTCTAAAGGATCACTAGGAGGCACGGCAATAGAAGCAAGACCAATAATTTCATCTTTACTAGGCAATTCCTCTTCACGGTGTTGTCTACGAAATTTAGAAATGTTAAACTAGACATATCACCAAAACCAATAGTAACAACATCCTTTTCGTAGTATATCTTAGCATTAACAGTGTTTAAGAAAGGTCTACCAAATATAATGGGACAAAAGCTATCTTGTGGGGAACCAAGAAAAAGAAAATCAGTAGGATATTTAGTTTTCCCACACAAGACTTCAACATATCTAACAATTCCAATTGGTGATATAGTATCTCTATTGGCAAGCTTAATGGTAACATAAATTTCCTCTAACTCAGTGGGTGCAATATCATGCATAATTTATTTGTATAAATCAATAGGTATTGCACTAGCACTAGCACCCACATCACACAAGCCATGATAACAATGATCTCCTATTTTAACAGAAATAACGGGCATGCCTACCACAGGTCTATGTTTATCTTTAGCACAAGGTTTAGCAATTCTAGCAGTCTCATCACAGAAATAAATAACATGCCCATCAATATTACCAGCCAAGAGATCTTTAACAATAGCAATATTAGGTTCAACATTAACTTGCTCAGGAGGTGTATAAGTTCTAATATTGCTCTTACGAACCATAGTTGAAGCTTTAGCATGATCCTTTATTCTAACAGGGAAAGGTGGTTTCTCAACATAAGTAGTAGGAACAATAGGATCATTATAAGTGATAGTCTTTTCTTTAACTTTAATAGGTGCAACTACTTTTACTTCTATGGGAGGATGATATTTTAACCACTTATCCTTAGGGAGATCAACATGAGAAGCAAAAGTTTCACAAAAAGAAGCTACTATCTCAGAGTCAAGTCCATATTTAGTGCTAAATTTACGGAAACATCGGTATCCATAAAAGATTTAACACAATCAAACTTAGGTGTTATACCCGACTCCTTACCTTCGTCGAGATCCCAATCTTCAGAGTTGTGTTTAATTCTTTCCAATAAATCCCATTTGAATTCAATAATCTTCATCATAAAAGAGCCAGTACAAGAAGTATCGAGCATGGTGCGATTGTTGTTAGAAAGCCGAGCATAAATTTTTTGAATAATCATTTCTCTTGAAAGCTCATGATTGGGGCATGAATATAACATTAAATTAAGCCTCCCCCAATCTTTAGCGATGCTTTCTCCTTCGCAAGGCCAAAAAATACATATATAATTACGATCACGATGAACAAGATGCATAGGATAAAACTGTTGGGGAACGTAGTAATTTCAAAAAAATTCCTACGCACACGCAAGACCATGGTGATGGCATAGCAACGAGAGGGGAGAGTGTTTGTCCACGTACCCTCGTAGACCGAAAGCGGAAGCGTTATAACAACGCGTTGATGTAGTCGATGTCTTCACGATCCGACCGATCCAAGCACCGAACGTATGGCACCTCCGAGTTCGCACACGCTCAGCTCGATGACGATCCCGGACTCGATCCAGCAAAGTGTCGGGATGAGTTCCACAACCGCGACGGCGCAGGACGATGATGATGCTCCACCGACGCAGGGCTTCGCCTAAGCTCCGCGACGATATGACTTCTCCGGCGCAGGGCTTCGCCTAAGCTCCGCGACGATATGACCGAAGTGGAATATGGTGGAGGGGGGCACCGCACACGGCTAAGGAACGATCCGTAGATCAACTTGTGTGTCATGGGGTGCCCCCGCCTCAGATATAAAGGAGCCAAGGGGGTGCGGCCAGCCCTAGGGGAGGCGCGCTGAGGAGTCCTACTCCCACCGGGAGTAGGACTCCCCCCCTAGTTGGATTAGGATTGGAGGAGGGGGAAGAGGGAAGGGGGGCGCCGCCCCCTCTCCTGTCCTATTCGGACTAGAGGGGGAGGGGGCGCGCGGCCTGCCCGGCCGGCCCTTCCTCTTCTCTCTTATGGCCCATCAAGGCCCATAGACCTCCCGGGGGGTTCCGTAACCCCGTGTTCCTAGAACTTCTGCTTTCATCCGAACCTTTCCGAAGTCCAAACATAGGCTTCCAATATATCAATCTTTATGTCTCGACCATTTCGAGACTCCTCGTCATGTCCGTGATCACATCCGGGACTCCGAACAACCTTCGGTACATCAATACTTATAAACTCATAATGAACACATCGAACGTTAAGCGTGCGGACCCTACGGGTTCGAGAACTATGTAGACATGACCTAGAACCATTCTCGGTCAATAACCAATAGCGGACCTGGATGCCCATATTGGCTCCTACATATTCTACGAAGATCTTTATCGGTCAAACCGCATAACAACATACGTTGTTCCCTTTGTCATCGGTATGTTACTTGCCCGAGATTCGATCGTCGGTATCCAATACCTAGTTCAATCTCGTTACCGGCAAGTCTCTTTACTCGTTATGTAATGCATCATCCCGTAACCAACTCATTGGTCACATTGCTTGCAAGGCTTATAATGATGTGCATTACCGAGAGGGCCCAGAGATACCTCTCCGACAATCGGAGTGACAAAACCTAATCTCGAAATACGCCAACCCAACATGTACCTTTGGAGACACCTGTAGTACTCCTTTATAATCACCCGATTCACGCCAGGACGCTTGGTAGCACCAAAGTGTTCCTCCGTAAACGGAGTTGCATAATCTCATAGTTACAGGAACATGTATAAGTCATGAAGAAAGCAATAGCAACATACTAAACGATCAAGTGCTAGGCTAACGGAATGGGTCAAGTCAATCAGATCATTCTCCTAATGATGTGATCCCGTTAATCAAATGACAACTCATGTCTATGGTTAGGAAACATAACCATCTTCGATTAACGAGCTAGTCAAGTAGAGGCATACTAGTGACACTCTGTTTGTCTATGTATTCACACATGTATTATGTTTTCGGTTAATACAATTCTAGCATGAATAATAAACATTTATCATGATATAAGGAAATAAATAATAACTTTATTATTGCCTCTAGGGCATATTTCCTTCAGTCTCCCACTTGCACTAGAGTCAATAATCTAGTTCACATCGCCATGTGATTTAACATCAATAGTTCACATCTATATGTGGTTAACACCCATAGTTCACATCGACATGTGACCAACACCCAAAGGGTTTACTAGAGTCAGTAATCTAGTTCACATCGCTATGTGATTAACACCCAAAGAGTACTAAGGTGTGATCATGTTTTGCTTGTGAGATAATTTTAGTCAACGGGTCTGTCACATTCAGAGCCGTAAGTATTTTGCAAATTTCTATGTCTACAATGCTCTGCACGGAGCTACTCTAGCTAATTGCTCCCACTTTCAATATGTATCCAGATTGAGACTCAGAGTCATCTAGATTAGTGTTAAAACTTGCATCGACGTAACCCTTTACGACGAACCTTTTTTTACTTCCATAATCGAGAAACATATCCTTATTCTACTAAGGATAATTTTGACCGCTGTCCATTGCTCTACTCCTAGATCACTATTGCACTCCCTTGCCAAGCTTAGTGGTAGGGTATGCAATAGATCCGTACATAGCATGACATACTTTATAGAACCTATGGCTGATGCATAGGAATGACTTTCATTCTCTTTCTATCTTCTACCGTGGTCGGGTTTTGAGTCTTACTCAATCTCACACCTTGTAACACAGGCAAGAACTCTTTCTTTGACTGTTCCATTTTGAACTACTTCAAAATATTGTCAAGGTATGTATTCATTGAAAAACTTATCTAGCGTCTTGATCTATCTCTATAGATCTTGATGCTCAATATGTAAGCAGCTTCACCGAGGTCCTTCTTTGAAAAACTCCTTTCAAACACTCCTTTATGCTTTGCAGAATAATTCTACATCATTTCCGATCAACAATATGTCATTCACATATACTTATCAGAAATGTTGTAGTGCTCCCACTCACTTTCTTGTAAATACAGGCTTCACCGCAAGTCTGTATAAAACTATATGCTTTGATCAACTTATCAAAGTGTGTATTCCAACTCCGAGATGCTTGCACCAGTCCATTGATGGATCGCTGGAGCTTGCACATTTTGTTAGCACCTTTAGGATTGACAAAATCTTCTGGTTGTATCATATACAACTCTTCTTTAAGAAAACCATTAAGGAATGCAGTTTTTGCCATCCATTTGCCAGATTTCATAAAATGTGGCAATTGCTAACATGATTCGGACAGACTTTTAAGCATCGATACAAGTGAGAAAATCTCATTGTATTCAACACCTTGAACTTTGTCTAAAACCTTTTCGACAAGTCTAGCTTTGTAGATAGTAACACTACTATCAAAGATCTGTCTTCCTCTTGAAGATCCATTTATTTAACATGGCTTGCTGATCATCGAGCAAGTCAATCAAAGTCCATACTTTTGTTCTCATACATGGATCATATCTCAGATTTTATGGCCTCAAGCCATTTCATGAATCTGGGCTCATCATCGCTTCCTCATAGTTCGTAGGTTCATCATGGTCTAGTAACATGACTTCTAGAATAGGATTACCGTACCACTCAGTGCGGATCTTACTCTGAAGACCTACGAGGTTTGGTAGCAACTTGATCTGAAGTTTCATGATCATCATCATTAACTTCCTCACTAATTGGTGTAGGAATCACGGAACTGATTTCGTGATGAACTACTTTCCAATAAGGGAGAAGGTACAATTACCTCATCAAGTTCTACTTTCCTCCCACTCACTTCTTTCGAGAGAAACTTCTTCTCTAGAAAGGATCCATCTTAGCAACAAATATCTTGCTTTCGGATCTGTGATAGAAGGTGTACCCAATAGTTACCTTTGGGTATTCTATGAAGACGCACTTCTCCGATTTGGGTTCGAGCTTATCGGTGAAAACTTTTTCACATAAGCATCACAACTCCAAACTTTAAGAAACGACAGCTTAGGTTTACTGCTAAACCATAGTTCATACGGTGTCATCTCAACGGATTTAGATGGTGCCCTATTAAACGCGAGTCTCTAATGCATAACCCCAAAACGATATTGGTAAATCGGTAAGAGACATCATTGATTGCACCATATCAAAATAAAGTACGGTTTCTGACGTTTGGACACACCATAACGTTGTGGTGTTCCAGTGGCGTGAGCTGTGAAACTATTCCACATTGTTTTAATTGAAGACCAAACTCAGAACTCAAATATTCATCTCCACGATCGATCGCAGAAACTTTATTTTCTTGTTACGATGATTTTCACTTCACTCTGAAATTCTTTGAACCTTTCAACTATTTCAGACTTATGTTTCATCAAGTAGATATACCCATATCTACTCAGATCATCTTGTGAAGGTCAGAAAAATAACGATACTTGCCACGAGCATCAACACTCATTGGATCGCATACATCGGTATGTATTATTTCCAACAAGTCAGTAGCTCGTTCTATTGTTCCGGAGAACAGAGCTTTAGTCATCTTGCCCAAAAGGCACGGTTCGCAAGCATCAAGTGATTCATAATCAAGTGATTCCAAAATCCCATTAGCATGGAGTTTCTTCATGCGCTTTACACCAATATGACCTAAACGGCAGTGCCACAAATGAGTTGCACTATCATTATTAACTTTGCATCTTTTTGGCATCAATATTATGAATATGTGTATCACTACGATCGAGATCCAACAAACTATTTTTATTGGGTGTATGACCATTGAAGGTTTTATTCATGTAAATGAACAACAATTATTCTTTGACTTTAAATGAATAATCAGATTACAATAAACATGATCAAATCATATTTATGCTTAACGCAAACGCCAAATAACATTTATTTAGGTTTAACACTAATCCCGAAAGTATAGGGAGTGCGATGATGATCATATCAATCTGGAACAACTTCCAACACTCATCGTCACTTCCCTTCAACCAGTTTCTGCTCATTCTGCAACTCCGTTTGAGTTACTACTCTTAGCAACCGAACCAGTATCAAATACCGAGGGGTTGCTATGAACACTAGTAAAATACACATCAATAATCTGTATATCAAATATACCTTTGTTCACTTTGCCATCCTTCTTATCCGCCAAATACTTGGGGTAGTTCCGCTTCAAAGGACCAATTCCATTGCAGCAAAAGCACTTAGTCTCGTGCTTAGGTCCAGACTTGGGCTTCTTCACCGAGTAGCAACTTGCTTGCCGCTCTTCTTGAAGTTCCCTTCTTCCTTTGCCCTTTTACTTGAGACTAGTGGTCTTGTCAACCATCAACATTTGATGTTTTTCTTGATTTCTATCTTCGCGATTTTAGCATCGCGAAGAGCTTGGGAATTGTTTTCGTCATCCCTTGCATACTATAGTTCCTCACGAAGTTCTAGTAACTTAGTGATGGTGACTAGAGAATTCTGTCAATCACAATCTTATCTGGAAGATTAACTCCCACTTGATTCAAGCGATTGAAGTACCTGCACAATCTGAGCACATGCTCACTAGTTGAGCGATTCTCCTCCATCTTTTAGCTATAGAACTTGTTGGAGACTTCATATCTCTCAACTCGGTATTTGCTTGAAATATTAACTTCAATTCCTGGAACATCTCATATGGTCCATGACGCTCAAAACGCCTTTGAAGTCCCGATTCTAAGCCGTTAAGTATGGTGCACTAAACTATCAAGTAGTCATCATATTGAGCTAGCCAAACGCTCATAACGCCTCGCATTTTCTCCTGCAATAGGTCTGTCACCTAGCGGTGCATTAAGGACATAATTCTTACAGGCAGCAATGAGGATAAACCTCAGATCACGGATCCAATCCGCATAATTGCTACTAACATCTTTCAACATAATTTCTCTAGGAACATATCAAAACAAACATATGAAAGCAACAACGCGAGCTATTGATCTACAACATAATTATGCAAAATACTACCAGGAATAAGTTCATGATAAATTAAAGTTCAATTAATCATATTACTTAAGAACTCCCACTTAGACAGACATCTCTCTAGTCATCTAAGTGATTACGTGATCCAAATCAACTAAACCATGTCCGATCATCACGTGAGATGGAGTAGTTTCAATGGTGAACATCACTATGTTGATCATATCTACTATATGATTCACGCCGACCTTCGGTCTCCGTGTTCCGAGGCCATATCTGTTATATGCTAGGCTCGTCAAGTTTAACTCGAGTATTCTGCGTGTGCAACTGTTTTGCACCGTTGTATTTGAACGTAGAGCCTATCACACCCGATCATCACGTGGTGTCTCAAAGACGAAGAACTTTCGCAACGGTGCATACTCAGGGAGAACACTTCTTGATAATTTTAGTGAGAGATCATCTTATAATGCTACCGTCAATCAAAGCAAGATAAGATGCATAAAGGATAAACATCACATGCAATCAATATAAGTGATATGATATGGTCATCATCATCTTGTGCTTGTGATCTCCATCTCCGAAGCACCGTCATGATCACCATCGCCACCGCGCGACACCTTGATCTCCATCGTAGCATCGTTGTCGCCTCGCCAACTATTGCTTCTACGACTATCGCTATCGCTTAGTGATAAAGTAAAGCAATTACATGGCGTTGCATTTCATACAATAAAGCGACAACCATATGGCTCTGGCGATTGCCGATAACTCGGTTACAAAACATGATCATCTCATACAATAAAATATAGCATCACGCCTTGACCACATCACATCACAACATACCCTGCAAAAACAAGTTAGACGTCCTCTACTTTGTTGTTGCAAGTTTTACGTGGCTGCTACGGGCTGAGCAAGAACCGTTCTTACCTCGCATCAAAACCACAACGATAGTTTGTCAAGTTGGTGCTGTTTTAACCTTCGCAAGGACCGGGCGTAGCCACACAGTTCAACTAAAGTGAGAGAGACAGACACCGCCGGTCACCTTTAAGCAACGAGTGCTCAAGCGGTGAAACCAGTCTCGCGTAAGTGTACGCGTAATGTCGGTCCGGCCGCTTCATCTCACAATACCGCCAACAAAAGTATGACATGCTGGTAAGCAGTATGACTTATATCGCCCACAACTCACTTGTGTTCTACTCGTGCATATGACATCAACGCATAAAACCAGGCTCGGATGCCATCATTGGGGAACGTAGTAATTTCAAAAATTCCTACGCACACGCAAGACCATGGTGATGGCATAGCAACAAGAGGGAGAGTGTCTGTCCACGCACCCTCGTGAGACCGAAAGCGAAGCGTTATAACAACGCTGTTGATGTAGTCGTGCGTCTTCACGATCCGACCGATCCAAGCACCGAACGTCGGCACCTCCGAGTTACGCACACGTTCAGCTCGATGACGATCCCGGACTCGATCCAGCAAAGTGTCGGGGATGAGTTCCACAAGACGACGGCGTGGTGACGATGATGATGCTCCACCGACGCAGGGCTTCGCCTAAGCTCCGCGACGATATGACTTCTCCGCGCAGGGCTTCGCTTAAGCTCCGCGACGATATGACCAAGTGGAATATGGTGGAGGGGCACCGCTGCGGCTAAGGAACGATCCGTAGATCAACTTGTGTGTCATGGGGTGCCCCCGCCCCGTATATAAAGGAGCCAAGGGGTGCGGCCAGCCCTAGGGGGCGCGCCGAGGAGTCCTACTCCCACCGGAGTAGGACTCCCCCTCTCCTAGTTGGATTAGGATTGGAGGAGGGAAGAGGGAAGGCGCCGCCCCTCTCCTGTCCTATTCGGACTAGAGGGGAGGGGGCGCGCCCTGCCTGGCCGGCCCTTCCTCTTCTCTCTTATGGCCCATCAAGGCCCATAGACCTCCCGGGGTTCCGTAACCCCGGTGTTCCCTGAACTTCTGTTTTCATCCGGAACCTTTCCAAGTCCAAACATAGGCTTCCAATATATCAATCTTTATGTCTCGACCATTTCGAGACTCCTCGTCATGTCCGTGATCACATCCGGACTCAACAACCTTCGGTACATCAATACTTATAAACTCATAATGAACTGTCATCGAAACGTTAAGCGTGCGGACCCTACGGGTTCGAGAACTATGTAGACATGACCTAGAACCATTCTCGGTCAATAACCAATAGCAGGACCTGGATGCCCATATTGGCTCCTACATATTCTACGAAGATCTTTATCGGTCAAACCGCATAACAACATACGTTGTTCCCTTTGTCATCGGTATGTTACTTGCCCGAGATTCGATCGTCGGTATCCAATACCTAGTTCAATCTCGTTACCGGCAAGTCTCTTTACTCGTTATGTAATGCATCATCCCGTAACCAACTCATTGGTCACATTGCTTGCAAGGCTTATAATGATGTGCATTACCGAGAGGGCCCAGAGATACCTCTCCGACAATCGGAGTGACAAAACCTAATCTCGAAATACGCCAACCCAACATGTACCTTTGGAGACACCAGTAGTACTCCTTTATAATCACCCAGTTACGTTGTGACGTTTGGTAGCACCCAAAGTGTTCCTCCGGTAAACGGGAGTTGCATAATCTCATAGTTACAGGAACATGTATAAGTCATGAAGAAAGCAATAGCAACATACTAAACGATCAAGTGCTAGGCTAACGGAATGGGTCAAGTCAATCAGATCATTCTCCTAATGATGTGATCCCGTTAATCAAATGACAACTCATGTCTATGGTTAGGAAACATAACCATCTTCGATTAACGAGCTAGTCAAGTAGAGGCATACTAGTGACACTCTGTTTGTCTATGTATTCACACATGTATTATGTTTCCGGTTAATACAATTCTAGCATGAATAATAAACATTATTATTGCCTCTAGGGCATATTTCCTTCAAAAACTTCTGATGAAATTCCAATTTCAATCGCTTGTAGTTCCATGATCCCATATCATCACATAGCCTATACCATGTCAATGCATCTCCCTTCAAAGATAAAGGGAAGACCTTCTTCTTGATAACATCATCGGGCATACCTGCAAGCTTAAATAATCCACAAACTTCATCCACATAGATTAGGTGCTCATCAGATGTAATGTTCCATCTCCGCAAAAGGACTAGCTAGCAGTTTTCTATCATACCGAAGGAATTTCAAAGTAGACATTTTCATTTTCAGTAGGTTCAGAGGGTTGAGGAGCAACTCTTTGCTCTCTTGGTCGGGTGAAGATACCCGAACAAGCCCCTCAGAGGATTACTTTCCATAGTAACAAGTGACAAGAAATTTCAGCACACTATATAATTTTTCCTTACCAAATTCCACCTACCAAAGGCGCTTCAATCCCGCAACGGCGCCGAAAAAGAGTCTTGATGACCCACAAGTATAGGGATCTATCGCAGTCCTTTCGATAAGTAAGAGTGTCGAACCCAACGAGGAGCGTATGAAATGATAAGCGGTTTTCAGCAAGGTATTCTCTGCAAGCACTGAAATTATAGGTAACGGATAGTTTTGTGATAAGATAATTTGTAACGAGCAACAAGTAACAAAAGTAAATAAAGTGCAGAAAGGTGGCCCAATCCTTTTTGTAGCAAAGGACAAGCCTGGACAAACTCTTATATAGAGAAAAGCGCTCCCGAGGACACATAGGAATTATCGTCAAGCTAGTTTTCATCACGTTCATATGATTCGCGTTCGGTACTTTGATAATTTGATATGTGGGTGGACCGGTGCTTGGGTTCTTTCCTTACTTGGACAAGCATCCCACTTATGATTAACTCCTATTGCAAGCATCCACAACTACAAAAGAAGAATTAAGGTAAACCTAACCATAGCATGAAACATATGGATCCAAATCAGCCCCTTACGAAGCAACGCACAAACTAGGGTTTAAGCTTCTGTCACTCTAGCAACCCATCATCTACTTATTACTTCCCAATGCCTTCCTCTAGGCCCAAATAATGGTGAAGTGTCATGTAGTCGACGTTCACATAACACCACTAGAGGAGGGACAACATACATCTCATCAAAATATCGAACGAATACCAAATTCACATGACTACTAATAGCAAGACTTCTCCCATGCCCTCAGGAACAAACGTAACTACTCACAAAGCATATTCATGTTCATAATCAGAGGAGTATTAATATGCATAATGGATCTGAACATATGATCTTCCACCAAATAAACCAACTAGCATCAACTACAAGGAGTAATCAACACTATTAGCAACCTACAAGTACCAATCCCAGACATACAGACAAGAATTGGATACAAGAGATGAACTAGGGTTTAAGAGGAGATGGTGCTGGTGAATATGTTGATGGAGATTGGCCCCCTCCCAATGAGAGGAGCGTTGGTGATGACGATGGCGATGATTTCCCCCTCGCGGAGGGAAGTGTCCCCGGCAGAACAGCTCCGCCAGAGCCCTAGATTGGTTCCGCCAAGGTTCCGCCTCGTGGCGGCGGAGTCTCGTCCCGAAAGCTTGCTTATAATTTTTTTCGGACGAAAGACTTCATATAGCAGAAGATGGGCACCGTAGGGCCAACAAGGGGCTCACGAGGTAGGGAGCGCGCCCAGGGAGGTAGGGCGCCCCCACCTCGTGGCTGTGGTGTGGGCCCCTCCGTATTTTCTTCGCTCAAGATTTTTATTATTTCCAAAAACAACTTCCATGGAGTTTCAGGACTTTTGGAGTTGTGCGGAATAGGTCTCTAATATTTGCTCCTTTTCCAGCCCAGAATTCCAGCTGTCGGCATTCTCCCTCCTTATGTAAACCTTGTAAAAAAAGAGAGAATATGCATAAGTATTGTAACATAATGTGTAATAACATCCCATAATGCAATAAATATTGATATAAAAGCATGATGCAAAATGGACATATCACAATGCTGTCTTTTTAAGTATATATTGATGCTCTGTAGGCAGAGCGTAGATGGTGTGCGGACAAAGAAAATCACATCGCACACGGACTAAACAATGGAACCTGACGGTGATGTTTTCATCAATCACTCACAATTGTACACTAGCAATCGTTTGCTCACAACACACACGTCTTATTAGCAGCAACCGTCTATGTTCTTATCGATCTTCAGACACATTTCTGATTACGGACCTATTTGCCGCGTATCACACACATCTTGTTAAGTTGAACCATTTCTGTTCTCATGTCTGAACGCAAACAGTTCATCCAAGTGAACCGCATGTCATATATCACACACACCTTTGATCTGGTTGACCGTTTCTTTTGTGTTGCCTAATCACAAACAGTTCATCTGAGTGAACCATATGCAGTGTATCGCACACGCCTCCATCTGGCTGCCCGTTTCTTTTGTTCCTCCTCATCGCAAACAGTTCATTGAAGAACCGTATGCCCTTCATCACACACGCAACTAAAACCTGAACGTAGTTTGATGCATCCGTCATCACAAACGTTTTACACATTTCTGACGGTTTTCATACAACACCGTTTGCAATTATGGCATTGCACACAGTTTCTCGAAGGGTCTCCGATCGTAGTGTCGCATTAGCAACATCCTGCAGTAGTGTAGATTATTGACTCTAGTAAACCGTTTGAGTGTTGGTCACATGGCGATGTGAACTATATAGTATTAAATCACATGACGATGTGAACTATTGGTGTTAAATCACATGGCGATGTGAACTAGATTATTGACTCTAGTGCAAGTGGGAGACTGAAGGAAATATGCCCTAGAGGCAATAATAAAGTTATTATTTTATTTCCTTATATGATGATAAATGTTTATTATTCATGCTAGAATTGTATTAAACGGAAACTTGATACATGTGTGAATACATAGACAAAACAAAGTGTCCCTAGTATGCCTCTACTAGACTAGCTCGTTAATCAAAGATGGTTAAGTTTCTTGACCATAGACATGTGTTGTCATTTGATGAATGGGATCACATCATTAGAGAATGATGTGATGGACAAGACCCATCTGTTAGCTTAGCATTATGATCGTTAAGTTTTATTGCTATTGCTTTCTTCATGACTTATACAAGTTCCTCTGATTATGAGATTATGCAACTCCCGAATACTGGAGGAACACCTTGTGTGCTATCAAACATCACAACATAACTGGGTGATTATAAAGATGCTCTACAGGTGTCTTCGAAGGTATTTGTTGGGTTGGCATAGATCGAGATTAGGATTTGTCACTCCGAGTATCAGAGAGGTATCTCTGGGCCCTCTCGGTAATGCACATCACTATAAGCCTTGCAAGCAATGTGACTAATGAGTTAGTTGCAGGACGATGCATTACAGAACGAGTAAAGAGACTTGCCGGTAACGAGATTGAACTAGGTATGGTGATACCGACGATCGAATCTCGGGCAAGTAACATATCGATGACAAAGGGAACAACGTATGTTGTTATGCAGTTTGACCGATAAAGATCTTCGTAAAATATGTAGGAGCCAATATGAGAATCCAGGTTTCACTATTGTTTATTGACCGGAGATGAGTCTCGGTCATGTCTTCATAGTTCTCGAACCCGTAGGGTCCGCACGCTTAACGTTCGATGACGATCGGTATTACGAGTTTATGTGTTTTGATGTACCGAAGGTTGTTCGGAGTCTCGAAATGGTTGAGACATAAAGATTGATATATTGGAAGGCTATGTTTGGACACCGGAAAGGTTTCGGATAGGTTCGGGCATTTGCTGGAGTACCGGGGGTTTACCGGAACCCCCCGGGAGTTAATGGGCCTTCATGGGCCATGGTGGAAGAGAGGAGGAGGCGGCCAGGTGTGGCGCGTGCCCCCCAGGCCCAATCCGAATTGGGGTAGGGTTTGGGGGGCAGCCCCCCTTTTCCTTCTCTCCCTCTTCCTCTTCCTTCTTCTCCTACTCCAACTAGGGAAGGGGGGAAACCTACTCCTACTAGGAGTAGGAATCCCCCCTTGGGCGCGCTCCATGAGGCCGGCCCTCCCCCTCCTCCACTCCTTTATATACAGGGGAGGGGGGCACCCCAGAGACACACAAGTTGATTGTTTAGCCGTGTGCGGTGCCCCCGTCCACAAATTTCCACCTCGGTCATATCGTTGTAGTGCTTAGGCGAAGCCCTGCGTCGGTAACTTCATCATCACCATCATCATGCCATCGTGCTGACGAATCTCTCACTCAGCCTCAGCTGGATCAAGAGTTCGAGGGACGTCACCCAGCTAAACATGTGCATATCACGGAGGTGCCGTGCGTTCGGTACATGATCGGTTGGATCGCGAAGACGTTCGACTACATCAACCGCGTTACTTAACGCTTCCGCTTTCGGTCTACGAGGGTATGTGGACACACTCTCCCGCTCGTTGCTATGCATCACATAGATAGATCTTGCGTGATCGTAGGTAAATTTTTTGAAATATTGCGTTCCCCAACAGATGCAACAACAACAAGCACACAAGCAAGTGCTACGTCTTGAGCTTGCGTTGGTTTTCCCCGAAGAGGAGAGGATGATGCAGTAGAGTAGCGTAAGTATTTCCCTTAGTTTTTGAGAACCAATGTATCAATCCAGTAGGAGGCCACGCACAAGTCCCTCGTACCTACACAAACAAAATAACTCCTCGCAACCAACGCGAATAGGGGTTGTCAATCCCTTCACGGTCACTTACGAGAGTGAGATCTGATAGAGATGATAGATAATATTTTTGGTATTTTTTTGGTATAAAGATGCAAAGTAAAATAAAAGGCAAAGTAAAGAGCAAAGCAATAATAAAGCATAGGAAGATTAATATGATGAAAATAGACCCGGGGGCCATAGATTTCACTAGTGGCTTCTCTCAAGAGCATATGTATTTTACGGTGGGTGAACGGATTACTGTTGAGCAATTAACAGAATTGAGCATAGTTATGAGAATATCTAGGTATGATCATGTATATAGGCATCACGTCCGAGACAAGTAGACCGACTCCTGCCTGCATCTACTACTATTACTCCACTCATCGACCGCTATCCAGCATGCATATAGAGTATTAAGTTAATGAAAACAAAGTAACACCTTAAGCAAGATGACATGATGTAGAGGAATAAATTCATGCAATATGATAAATACCCCATCTTGTTATCCTCGATGGCAACAATACAATACGTGCCTTGCAACCCTTTCTGTCACTGGGTAAGGACACCGCAAGATTGAACCCAAAGCTAAACACTTCTCCCATTGCAAGAACTACCAATCTAGTTGGCCAAACCAAACGGATAATTCGAAGAGACTTGCAAAGATAACTCAATCATACATAAAAGAATTTAGAGAAGATTCAAATATTGCTCATAGATAATCTTGATCATAAACCCACAATTCATCGGTCTCAACAAACACACCGCAAAAAGAAGATTACATCGAATAGATCTCCACGAGAGAGGGGGAGAACATTGTATTGAGATCCAAAAAGAGAGAAGAGGCCATCTAGCTACTAACTATGGAACCGAAGGTCTGAGGTAAACTACTCACACTTCATCGGAGAGGCTATGATGATGATGTAGAAGCCCTCCGTGGTGGAATCCCCTTCTAGCGGAGCTCCGGAATAGGCCCCGAGATGGGATCTCGTGGATACAGAAAGTTGCGGCCGTGGAATTAGGTTCTTGGCTCTGTCTCTGATGTGTCGGGGGTACGTAGGTATATATAGGAGGAAGGAGTACGTCGATGGAGCTTCGGGGGGCCCACGAGGCAGGGGGGCCGCCCTCCACCCTTGTGGCCGCCTCGTGGCTTTCTTGACGGAGGGTCCAAGTCTCCTGGGTCTTATCTGATGAGAAAATCACGTTCCCGAAGATTTCATTCCGTTTGGACTCCGTTTGATATTCTGTTTCTTCGAAACACTGAAATAGGCAAAAAAACAGCAATTCTGGGCTAGGCCTCCGGTTAATAGGTTAGTCCCAAAAGTAATATAAAAGTGGAAAATAAAGCCCAATATAGTCCAAAACAGTAGATAATATAACATGGAGAAATCAAAAATTATAGATACGTTGGAGACGTATCAGGCATCCCCATGCTTAATTCTTGCTCGTCCTCGAGTAGGTAAATGATAAAAATAGAATTTTTGATGCGGAGTGCTACTTGGCATAATTTCAATGTAACTCTTCTTAATTGTGGTATGAATATCCAGATCCGAAAGATTCAAGACAAAAGTTCATATTGACATAAAAATAATAATACTTCAAGCATACTAACTAAGCAATTATGTCTTCTCAAAATAACATGGCCAAAGAAAGTTATCCCTACAAAATCATATAGTCTGGCTATGCTCTATCTTCACCACACAAAATATTTAAATCATGCACAACCCCGATGACAAGCCAAGCAATTGTTTCATACTTTTGACATTCTCAAAACTTTTTCAATCTTCACGCAATACATGAGCGTGAGCCATGGATATAGCATTATATGTGGAATAGAATGGTGGTTGTGGAGAAGACAAAAAGAGGGAAGATAGTCTCACATCAACTAGGCGTATCAACGGGCTATGGAGATGAGCATCAATAGATATCAATGTGAGTGAGTAGGGATTGCCATGCAACGGATGCACTAGAGCTATAAGTATATGAAAGCTCAACAAATGAAACTAAGTGGGTGTGCATCCAACTTGCTTGCTCACGAAGACCTAGGGCAATTTGAGGAAGCCCATCATTGGAATATACAAGCCAAGTTCTATAATGAAAAATTCCCACTAGTATATGAAAGTGACAAAACGAGAGACTCACTATTATAAAGATCATGGTGCTACTTTGAAGCACAAGTGTGGTAAAAGGATAGTAACATTGTCCCTTCTCTCTTTTTCTCTCATTTTTTTATTTGGGCCTTTTCTCTCTCTTTTTTATGGCCTCTTTTTTTCTTTTTTTTTCTTTTTCGTCCGGAGTCTCATCCCGACTTATGGGGGAATCATAGTCTCCATCATCCTTTCCTCACTTGGGACAATACTCTAAATATGATGATCATCACACTTTTATTTTTCTTACAACTCAACAATTACAACTCGATACTTAGAACAAAATATGGCTCTATATGAATGCCTCTGGCGGTGTACCGGGATATGCAATGATTCATAAGTGACATGTATGAAAGAATTATGAATGGTGGCTTTGCCACAAATACGATGTCAACTAAATGATCATGCTAAGCAATATGACAATGATGAAGCGTGTCATAATAAACGGAACGGTGGAAAGTTGCATGGCAATATATCTCGGAATGGCTATGGAAATGCCATGATAGGTAGGTATGGTGGCTGTTTTGAGGAAGGTTTATGGTGGGTGTGTGATACCGGCGAAAAGTGCGCGGTATTAGAGAGGCTAGCAATGGCGGAAGGGTGAGAAAAATGTGTATAATCCATGGACTCAACATTAGTCATAAAGAACTCATATACTTATTGCAAAAATCTACAGGTTATCAAAGCAAAGTATTACGCGCATGCTCCTACGGGGATAGATTGGTAGGAAAAGACCATCACTCGTCCCCGAGCGCCACTCATAAGGAAGACAATCAATAAATAATTCATGCTCCGACTTCATCACATAACGGTTCACCATACTTGCATGCTACGAGAATCACAAACTTTAACACAAGTATTTCTCAAATTCACAACTACTCAACTAGCATGACTCTAATATTATCACCTCCATATCTCAAAATAATTATCAAGCATCAAACTTTTCTTAGTATTCAACACACTCATAAGAAAGTTTTTATTATTTTTATATACCTAGCATATTATTATTTTAAGCAAATTATCATGCTATTTAAGACTCTCAAAATAATCTAAGTGAAGCATGAGAGATCAATAGTTTCTTTAAAACAAACCCACCACCGTGCTCTAAAAGATATAAGTGAAGTACTAGAGCAAAACTATCAAGCTCAAAAGATATAAGTGAATCACATAGAGCAAAACTATCAAGCTCAAAAGATATAAGTGAAGCACATAGAGCAAAACTATCAAGTTCAAAAGATATAAGTGAAGCACATAGAGCAAAACTATCAAGCTTCAAAGATATAAGTGAAGCACATAGAGTATTCTAACAAATTCCAATTCATGTATGGCTCTCTCAAAAGGGGTGTACAGCAAGGATGATTGTGGTAAACTAACAAGCAAATACACAAATAATACAAGACGCTCCAGGCAAAACACATATCATGTAGTGAATAAAAATATAGCTCCAAGTAAAGTTACCGATGGAAGTGGACGAAAGAGGGGATGTCTTCCGGGGCATCCCCAAGCTTTGAATTTTTGGTGTCCTTGGATTATCATGGGGGTGCCATGGGCATCTCCAAGCTTAGGCTCTTGCCACTCCTTGTTCCATAATCCATCAAAAAAAATTCACCCAAAACTTGAAAACTTCACAACACAAAACTCAACAGAAATCTCGTAAGCTCCGTTAGCGAAAGAAAACAAAAGATCACCTCAAGGTACTGTAACGAACTCATTCTTTATTTATATTGGTGTTAAACCTACTGTATTACAACTTCTCTATGGATCATACACTATTTTACTAGCCATAGATTCATCAAAATAAGCAAACAACACACAAAAAACAGAATCTGTCAAAAACAGAACAGTCTGTAGTAATCTGTAACTAACGCAAACTTCTGGAACTCCAAAAATTCAGACAAAATAGTAAGACCTAGGCAATTTGTTTATTCATCAGCAGCAATTGGAATCACTATTTTATCACGTTCTTGTGATTTTTAAAAATTATTTTCATGAACCGAAAGTTTCTGGAAATTACAGCAAGATCAAATAACTATTATCCAAGAAGATCCTATAGGTTTAACTTGGCACAAACACTAATTAAAACATAAAACCACATCTAAACAGAAGGTAGATGGATTATTTATTCCTAAACAGAAACAAAAATAAAAAACTAAAAATAAAATTGGGTTGCCTCCCAACAAGCGCTATCGTTTAACGCCCCTAGCTAGGCATAAAAGCAAGGATAGATCTAGGTTGTGCCGTAATAATAAGATAGATCGGTGAAACTCATTTCATACTCCCTACGTTCGGCAGCAAGTTTTCTTTGAGGCAAACAAAAGTAATCAAAAGGGCTAAATTTAATAGGGCAAAAATCCCCAAGATCAATTTTCGGAGGTATAGGTTCCTCTTTCGGCCCTTCATATTGCACAACCAATTCATCATTATAAGCATTCTTTTGACAGAACCTTGTGAGCCTATACTCAAGAGAGTATCCTAGCTCATTATTTCGAATAGCCAAATCATCGTTAAGTTCAGAGATTCTATCAATTAAAATATTGGTAGGCACCTTTTTTCTAACATTTTCATTGAAAGCAACATAGTCAATAGATTGAAAACGCATTATTTCTTCTTGATCAAAGAGGATAGATTCTATGGTGAGGACGGCGAGCGTCCACCCTATAACGCGAAAAGATTTCTTTGGCCTCTTTTATTATAAATCTGAATTCATGAGCCAAAAAGATTGTAGCGGCACGCTTAACAGATGAATGCTCGATATTAGAAAATTCTAGGGAAATCCTTTGTATGGAAGGATGCATATGCATAAATTGCCTTTCAAGTTCAACGATAAGCATGGCAATAGCGTCCGCAAGACTACTAGTTCTATGGAGAATAGAACTGCCCATAGAAGGCAAAGCACTGGCACAAGTAAAGAAATCTTGAATAAATCATTTTCCAATAATATTACCACTACCAATTCGAAATCTTTTTGTATGCAAGGTAGGGGGTTCTTCAGCCGGAGCATCAGAATTTTCCATGTTATTATTATTGTCCATATCGGCAATAATTTCCCCAATTTCAGACATAACGACAAGCAAGCGAGGAAAAGGCAAACGGAAAAGAAAGGAGGAGATTGGGAAAGAGAGGGCGAATAAAACGGCAAGGGTGAAGTGGGGGAGAGGAAAACGAGAGGCAAATGGCAAATAATGTAATGCGAGAGATAAGGGATTGTGATGGGTACTTGGTATGTTGACTTTTGCGTAGACTCCCCGGCAACGGCGCCAGAAATCCTTCTTGCTACGTCTTGAGCTTGCGTTGGTTTTCCCCGAAGAGGAGAGGATGATGCAGCGAGTAGCGTAAGTATTTCCCTCAGTTTTTACAACCAAGGTATCAATCCAAGAGGAGGCCACGCAAGTCCCTCGTACCTACACAAAGCAAATAACTCCTCACAACCAACGTGAATAGGGGTTGTCAATCCCTTCACGGTCACTTACGAGTGAGATCTGATAGAGATGATAGATAATATTTTGGTATTTTTTGGTATAAAGATGCAAAGTAAAATAAAAGGCAAAGTAAAGAGCAAAGCAATAATAAAGCGTGGGAAGATTAATATGATGAAAATAGACCCGGGGCCATAGATTTCACTAGTGGCTTCTCTCAAGAGCATAGGTATTTTACGGTGGGTGAACAATTCTGTTGAGCAATTGATGAATTGAGCATAGTTATGAGAATATCTAGGTATGATCATGTATATAGGCATCACGTCCGAGACAAGTAGACCAACTCCCGCCGCATCTACTACTATTACTCCACTCATCGACCGCTATCCAAAGATGCATCTAGAGTATTAAGTTAATGAAAACGAAGTAACACCTTAAGCAAGATGACATGATGTAGAGGAATAAATTCATGCAATATGATAAATACCCCATCTTGTTATCCTCGATGGCAACAATACAATACGTGCCTTGCAACCCTTTCTGTCACTGGGTAAGGACACCGCAAGATTGAACCCAAAGCTAAACACTCCTCCCATTGCAAGAACTACCAATTTATTTGGCCAAACCAAACGGATAATTCGAAGAGACTTGCAAAGATAACTCAATCATACATAAAAGAATTCAGAGAAGATTCAAATATTGCTCATAGATAATCTTGATCATAAACCCACAATTCATCGGTCTCAACAAACACACTGCAAAAAGAAGATTACATCGAATAGATCTCCACAAGAGAGGGGGAGAACATTGTATTGAGATCCAAATAGAGAGAAGAAGCCATCTAGCTACTAACTATGGACCCGAAGGTCTGAGGTAAACTACTCACACTTCATCGGAGAGGCTATGATGATGATGTAGAAGCCCTCCATGGTGGAATCCCCTTCCGGCGGAGCTCCGGAACAGGCCCCAAGATGGGATCTCGTGGATACAGAAAGTTGCGGCGGTGGAATTAGGTTTTTGGCTCCGTCTTTGATCTGTTGGGGGTACGTAGGTATATATAGGAGGAAGGAGTATGTCGGTGGAGCTTCGGGGGGCGCGCCCTCCACCCTCGTGGCCGCCTCGTGGCTTTCTTGACGGAGGGTCCAAGTCTCCTGGGTCTTATCTGATGAGAAAATCACGTTCCCGAAGATTTCATTCCGTTTGGACTCCGTTTGATATTCCGTTTCTTCGAAAAACTGAAATAGGCAAAAAACAGCAATTCTGGGCTGGGCCTCCGGTTAATAGGTTAGTCCCAAAAGTAATATAAAAGTGGAAAGTAAAGCCCAATATAGTCCAAAATAGTAGATAATATAGCATGGAGCAATCAAAAAATATAGATACGTTGGAGACGTATCAGCAAGCAAGAGATGCAACACAATATAAGCTTGCACAAGTAAAGGTACGAGATAACCAAGAGTGGAGCCGGTGAAGAAGAGGATGTGTTACCAAAGTTCCTTCCTTTTGAGGGGAAGTACGTCTCTGATGGAGCGGTGTGGAGGCACAATGCTCCCCAAGAAGTCACTAGGGCCACCATATTCTCCTCACGCCCTCACACAATGCGAGATGCCATGATTACACTATTGGTGTCCTTGGAGGCGGCGACCGGACCTTTACAAACAAGGTTGGGGCTCTCTCCACAACTGAACTGGAGGCTCCCAACAAAACCACGGAGCTTCACCACAATGGAATATGGCTCCGAGGTGACCTCAACCGTCTAGGGTGCTCAAACACCCAAGAGTAACAAGATCCGCAAGGGATTAGTGGGGGGAATCAAATTTCTCTTGGTGGAAGTGTAGATCTGGGCCTTCTCAACCAATCCGCTGGGGGCAGTGGTACACTACAAGAAAAGTACACTTCCGTGATGATACGTGTTTGTCACAGTAGGTCGCGTTTTTGTCATGCATGTACATCCATGACGATTTTATGACATAATCAATATAGTCATACATGTTCTATCGTAGAAGTGTTCCATGACATTACCAAAATTATCATCACGGAAGTGTCCACTTCCATGACGATAAATCACGCGTCACAGAAGTGCTTTCGTCAAGGGTGACCGACACGTGGCATCCACCGTAACGGAAAGCCGTTAAGGTATAGGGTCCGGTTTTGGATCCGATAACCCGTTAATAGCCCCGACCAATGGGGATTTTCCACGTGTAAAATCATCATTGGCTGGAGGAAACACGTGTCGGCTCACCGTTGGGACAGATGTCATCCACTCATTGGACGCAAGGCGCCTATGATACATCGACACGTGGCACGGCCCAACAAGAGGCCCATTCCTGTGAAAAGGCCGGCCCATTTGACTTGGTCAAAAGGTGGCGGGTCGGCCCACGGAAAGCCTGTTAACGGCATGTTTGCATATAGCCCATTTACAGCCCGCTAACTCACGGCCCATTACGGCCTAACGGAATTAGGCCCAGTATCGTCATCTGGGCCGTCCAATATGATTCCAGCCTGTTGTAACTTCTGGCCCATGTATGGCCCATGACGTATTTTGGCCCTTATGAGTCCCTTTGTAACTCTTGGCCCATGGTGAAACCGGCCCGTAATGAACAGTGTATCGCTTTATACCCATTAGCGGCCCATTATTCCATTGGGTCGTTTCCAGACCGTGTTACCTTTCGGCCTTCTCAGGGCCCATTTATTCTCGGGCTCATTTCCTGCATTCGGTTACTTACGGCCTGTTACTGGCCATTTCTGCTTGTGGGCCAAATTCAGCCCGTGGATACAGTCGGTCGTTTGTGGCCCGTTAATCTGTTGGGCCATTTTCATAGCATCATCAAATACGGCCTATTAACGGCCCGTTATGGTCAGCCCATAAAACGTATGATTTCCACTCTAGCCCGTTTACGGCCCCTTATACGGCCCGTACAAGGACCATAGATGAGACGGCCCGTAGAAGGCCCATGGATCCTACGGGATGTAGAAGGCCCATTGACCCGATGGCCCATAGAAGGCCCATTGATCCGATGGCCCATAGAAGGCCCATGGATCCGGCGGCCCATAGAAGGCCCATGGATCCAATGGCCCATAGAAGGCCCAAGGATCCGGCAGCCGATAGAAGGCCCATGGATCCGACAACCCATAGAAGGCCCATGGAACCGACGGCCATAGAAGGCCATGGATCGTCCATCCCGTAGATGGCCCATGGATCGTACGGCCTGTGGAGGGCCATGGTCACTACATCGTTTGGGTGAGTTGGCCTCCATTTGAACGATATAGCATATTCAAAGAATTATCCTACTCTACACTATTACCTCTAAAAAACATACACTATAATAAAGAGACAAGGCATAGAAATGTAGAATAATCCTACACTATACAATAAAGAAATTACAGCCGATTATACCCACTGGGCATTATGGTTCGGCACCAGTGATAATAAAGCATACACAAACAGCAAATTACATACACTGGGCAAATACAGCTCAAACATCATGGACGCGCATCAACATAACTTACCATTTGAACTATAATCTCTTTAGAAAATAGGATTGGCCGGATTTAGATAGCACAAATTTCAGTCTGCAAAATCTCCAATTCCTTCGTTGTTACCTCAGTGTCTTGTTTCATTTTTTGACTCCTGCATCTAATACCTGCATGTCCAGTCTCAACTTGTTGATTGTACGTTGAGAATCATGTACACGTTGTCTTGCCACCTCTAGTTGATGCTCGAGAACATCAACACATTCCAATTCCAGTCCATAATCATTCGGTAACGGCCATGTCGCACTGCTTGCAGATCTTTGTGTTGATGTCACTTCATCCTGAAATGTTTCGGTAAGTACACATGACTAGGGCAAAAATATAGTTACAACAGTGAAGCGAGCAAGACAGACTATTTTGTACATGGCAAAACAAGACTAACAATAATGTTACACGTCATGAAGCATAAGAAGGTGATATTTTAAAAATTATAAAAAAGGTAGTCTGTGCAGCCTGCATATAAAAATCTCTCTTAGCTCACCAGAGGAGCATGATGTTGGGGCCCAATCCAAAACACAGACAAGTTACAAATTTAGACAGCATGTTGCGTAGAAGTAAGCAAGCAGTTGGCCATTCTGTAGCTCAATTAAAGTCTTAGGGAGCATAATGAACAGCAGAGGGGTTCATACAAACATACTACAGCAAGCAAAACTATGCAATCATTAGCCTAGTTAAACTAGATTGTGAGCCTCATGCAATAATAGTTGGTTAATAGACTTCAAAGCTTCAGGCACACTTTGGCAGAGTAATTAAATGGTAAGGCCTTTAATTATGTCAACTAGTAGTTATACAAGTACCCAACATCAGGCATCATTCTTTGGGCATCTCATTAACTGAGGACATTTAAGCAATTGAAAAGAGCAAATTAACTATGCCTGAAACAAACAAGGAATTGAACTATTGAGTTGGATACAGTGACTTACCTTAACAGGTTGAAGAGGCTCAGCGCAGCTCCTACTTCTCTTGCAAGGCTCCTTCCTAACATCTTGTACTTGCAAATCCTCAATCTTATCTTCATTGCACCCCTTCTGCAAGGTGACACACACTAGTTACTCATCTCCTTGGAAGATAAATATGCATACTTTCCAGTCTGTGAACACAAAAGGATGAGATTATAACAAATCAACACCACATAATGAAACATGTCGCATCTCTTGCACTTGCACACAATGAAATGAGCATTTACTATGTCTGCACTATGTAAAAACTAGGCATACCTTCGAACTAGATCTCCAGGTACTCTTGGAGAGCCTACTTTAGTGTACAACCAAACCTTTATGTCACCTATGAGTTAGAAAAGGCCCCACTACAGCAGCCCTTAGTGTTTAATTCGTTGACAAGCTCTGTTAGGGTGTTAGGTCAAGAACAACAAGTAATAAAAGCAAATAGTCCTAGTATGGATGGCTGATGCAAACAAGCAATTGAACAGATGTGTGAGCAAATCTTACATATCAAGAAAAGAAGCAAAGAAGGAGGCTTAAAGACCATCACTTGACTGACCAGATTTAAGGAGCATTTAAACATCATTTGCAGCGTATGAACTAACATAAACATTGCATATTCCATATTCTACAATGGAATGCACATGTATTAGGTTATGCCATGTATGATGATGCCTAAATGTACACTATAGCAGGCAGGAGTGATTCATCATTGCACGCACAATTGAATTGCAGGTTAAGGGCCGTTCTATTCCGCTTTTCGGGCTTATTGTCAAAATAAGCCATAAAAGATGTAAAGAAGTCATTTTTGAGTTATGGGCTTGGGCTTAACTAATTTCGCTTTGGAGGGATTGTTTCGGGTAGAACCTCACTAAAAATTGAAGGGAAGGGGAATAGTGAAATGACTCTGTTGTCTGCCTATATTACACTCAAAATGCAACTGCTGACGCCCGCGTCACACCTCACCCTCAAGTAAAAACAAACACGCAAGCGTTCATTGCCCTGCCCGCTTGCATCTCCTCTCCCCTTTCCCTCTACCTCGATCCCCTGCCTGCAGCACTAGGGTTCCTCCAGCGAGCCGTCGCCACTGGTCCCATCTGGCCTGGTCCTCGACGATGCTCTGTCCAGCTAGGCTACATGGCCGGCGGGTAGGGGCATATCTCCCTGGCTACTCCTCCCTCTGGCGCCGCCCCTCATTCTCATGGTCTCCAACAACTGCTCCACTGTGGTTCGTCCAACGCACTACTCCGGTAGGCGCTGCACAACTACGGTTGATGCCACACTGCGGCAGAAGGCACCTTGTTCCCCCTCCCCACCTCCCAGGCTGTGGCCTTGAGGTGTTGTTGAAGGATGAGCTCATCCAACAAGGTGAGGATCTCCTCTGATTTTTTGCCAAATTTTCAATCTGATCCACTATATGATGAATTTTTATGAGCTGCTTCTGCTGCTGCTATATGATAAATTTCTATGAGCTGCTGCTGCTATATGATGAATTGCTATGAGATGCTGTTGCTGCTATATGATGAATTGCTATGAGCTGCTGCTGCTGCTATATGATGAGTTGCTATAAGCTGCTCCTGCTGCTGCTGTATGATGAATTGCTATGAGCTGCTCCTGCTAATGCTATATGATGAATTGCTATGAGCTACTCCTGCTGCTGCTATATGATGAATTGCTATGAGCTGCTCCTGCTGCTGCTATATGATGAATTGCTATGAGCTGCTCCTGCTGCTGCTATATGATGAATTGCTATGAGTTGCTCCTGCTGCTGCTATATGATGAATTGCTATGAGCTGCTCCTGCTGCTGCTATATGATGAATTGCTATGAGCTGCTCCTGCTGCTGCTATATGATGAATTGCTATGAGCTGCTCCTGCTGCTGCTATATGATGAATTGCTATGAGCTGCTCCTGCTACTGCTATATGATGAATTGCTATGAGCTGCTCCTGCTGCTGCTATATGATGAATTGCTATGAGCTGCCCCTGCTGCTGCTATATGATGAATTGCACACTGCTGCTGCTGCTGCTGTATGATGAGTTGCTATGAGCTGCTACTGCTATATGATGCTTTCAGGTGGTGCTGCTATATGATAATAACCAGCCACTTGGACCATCGACTTTCAATAAATAATTGTTCTTCATTTAAATGTGGGTCATGCATTCTTCGTTTAAATTAGGCAATGGGATCTCTATGGAAAACATTGACCAAAGTAGATTGTGCCAAGTAGATAGTATCTTTGTATTTGCATTTTGAGCAAATAATGATGGTCTGTTTTCCTATCATATTAATTACTGCACTGGGTTCAATTTGTGATGTTTGCAAGTCAAATTAATTTTCATATGGGCAGCAAAATGAAAAAATATAATGCAATCTAGAATTTTCACTGATCATACCAAAGATAAGCTGAAAACACAATGAAAAGAACTGGTTGGCTTATTACATGGAGCTTATATTCACAGGTGCTTATTTTCTTAGGATAACTCATAATAACTGTCCCTAAGAAACTTGGCCAATAGAACTGACATACAAATAACATGTCACGATGATTGCAATGGAGGAGTGACGTACCATAGCACACTGTATAGGCTCACCGTTGTTTCTCCTTTTTTGCGATGTTCCATGAAATTGCCACATACATCTTGTACTTTTTCATTGTGTAACCCTATCTGCAAGTTGACACGGCTAATTTCAGACATCTCTACATGATAATACATTGCATATCCTTTGCGCATATTTAAACCACCAATTAATGATTGTGTGTGTAGCATAAACTAGCCATGGCTCTGTGTGCTGGACTAGCAGGCACTCTAAGGGAGCCTAATGTAGTGCACTGGAATTCCTACATGCCACCTACAATTTTGTGTAATGTACTGCCTCTGTTCCTAAATATATGTCTATGTAGAGATTCCAGTATGGACCACATACAGATGTATATATATGCATTTTCGAGTGTAGATTCACTCATTTTGCTCAGTATGTAGCCTATAGTGGAATCTCTAGAAAGACTTATATTTAGGAACGGAGGTACGAGGTAGTATCATGTATGACATATACATATCTAATTTAGCAGCCAGTAGTAGAAATCATTGTCTGCACAAAGGGATTACTGGTCGAAAATCCTAGCAAAGCATGCAGGCAGGCACAGAACAATACAAGAGAGAGAGAGAGAGACGCTTACAAGATCATAGCAATGCCTCAGTCCATGATCTTGGTTGGCCAAGCTGTTAGATCCAGAAGAAACATCGTCCTTGTAGTTTTTGCCAGCTGCAGAACAGTAACAATGACCTGTTAGTATATTTGAATTACATCGGGCAGGTGATGCTGGACGGGTTTAAAGGTGACAAGTACCTAGGCCGTGGCGGGTGCTTGGCATCTTGCCAGACGGTGGGAATCAGGTTAGAAAGGTCAAGGGTGATGACGCTGCGCTTGCTGTCGAGGTCCGGTAAGGAGATCTAGAACCATCGAGTAGGGTGTTTGTGGAGCGGCTCCGATAGGGTGGACTAAGGTGTGGGCGAAGCGGATCTGTGGCCGTGGACGAGGGTGTAGCTAAAGCTGCTCCGGTGGTTGGGTTAAGGATGGTGTCGACGATGCGGATCTGCAGCCGTGGACGGGGCGTCAGAAGTTGCTCCGGTAGGTTGGATGAGGGTGCGAGGAAGCGGATCTGATACCGTGGACTTGTGAGTTGGCAAAGCGGCCTCGGTAGGGTTGAGAATGGTATAGGAGAAGCTACTCCGGTGGGGTTGACGATGGTGTCGGCGAAGCGGCTCCAGTAGGGTTGAGGAAGGTGTCGGCAAAGAGGATCAGAGGCCGTCGATGGGGGCATCGGTGGGGCGGCTCCGGGGGGGTGTGGACGAAGCGTCTCTGGTGGGGAGTACGAATGAGCCGCTGCAGATGCGCTGCGGTTGACGAGAGTACCAGCAAAGCTGATCCATCGCCGTGGACAAGGCCGGCAATGAATGGGCTATGGTATAGTGGTGGATGAGAACTCTACTTGTTTCTAGGGGAGGTGGGAGGGGTAGATGCGGCCGCAGAAGCAGATCCAGCGAGGTGGACGCCGCTGGCAGTGAATTGGCTCTGGTACACCGGTGGATGAGCAGTCTAGGATTTTGAGAGGGGAGGGGAGAAAGGCCGATGAAGTACGAACGGCGTGATGTGAGATGCTCTCGTGTTGTGGAGTTAGTCGTTTTTGTGGGAGGGGGAGAGGAAATGGGGGTGTCGTGTAGTGGTGGGAACCAGAAGTTACCAAAGCAGCCCCGACCTATTATGTAGATGAGGGCGGTATTACAACTATTGGTCTCTGTGCACCAAGGACAAAAGGGGAATTTCGCATGCTAAAGACTAAGGTGGCGAAAATTTTAGAAGGAGGCGGGAGATTTTGCCGCCCACGAGATCGTTCGTATCCAATTTCAACTAATTTTGGACCGTGCTAGCGGGAAGTTCATGCGAGACTGTGTACATGGTGTTGGGGATCGTAGCAGAAATTAAAATTTTCTACACATCACCAAGGTCAATCTATGGAGTAATCTAGCAACGAGGGAGAGGAAAGTGCATCTATATACCCTTGTAGATCGCGAGCGGAAGCGTTCAAGAGAACGGGGTTGATGGAGTCGTACTCGTCGTGATCCAAATCACCGATGACCAAGCGCCGAACGGACAGCACCTCCGCGTTGAACACACGTACGGTTGGGAGAGATGTCTCCTCCTTCTTGATCCAGCAAGGGGGAAGGAGATGTTGATGGATATCCGGCAGCACGACGGCGTGGTGGTGGAAGCAGCGGGGATCTCGGCAGGTCTTTGCCAAGCTCAGCGAGAGGGAGAGGTGTTACGGGGGGAGAGGGAGGCGCCAGGGCTTGGGTGCAGCCCTCCTTCCCTCTATATATAGGGGCCTGGGCGCCGGCCCCTAGAGATCCAATCTCAAGGGGCGACGGCCAAGGGGGACTTGCCCCCAAGTCGGGGGCGCCCCACCCCGTGGTTTCCAACCCTAGGCGCAGGGGAGGCCCATGGGGCGCACCAGCCCACCAGGCTGGTTCCCTACCCACTTCAGCCCATGGGGCCCTCCGGATAGGTGGCCCCACCGGTGGACCCAGGACCCTTCCGTGGTCCAGGTACAATCCGTGACCCCAAACTTTCCGGTGGCGGCTCAAACTGACTTCCTATATACAAATCTTTACCTCCGGACCATTTCGGAACTCCTCATGACGTCTGGGATCTCATCCGAGACTCCAAACAACTTTCGAGTTACCGCATACTAATATCTATACAACCCTAGCGTCACCGAACCTTAAGTGTGTAGACCCTACGGGTCCGGGAGACACGCAGACATGACCGAGATGACTCTCCGGTCAATAACCAACAGCGGGATCTGGATACCCATGTTGGCTCCCACATGCTCCTCGATGATCTCATCGGATGAGCCACCATGTCGAGGATTCAATCAATTCCGTACGCAATTCCCTTTGTCAATCGGTACGTTACTTGCCCGAGATTCGATCGTCGGTATCCCAATACCTCGTTCAATCTCGTTACTGGCAAGTCACTTTACTCGTTCCATAATGCATGATCCCGTGACCAACCACTTGGTTACATTGAGCTCATTATGATGATGCATTACCGAGTGGGCCCAGACATACCTCTCCGTCATACGGAGTGACAAATCCCAGTCTCGATCCGTGCCAACCCAACAGACACTTTTGGAGATACTTGTAGTGTACCTTTATAGCCACCCATTTGCGTTGTGACGTTTGGTACACCCAAAGCACTCCTATGGTATCCGGGAGTTGCACGATCTCATGGTATAAGGAAATGATACTTGATATTAGAAAAGCTCTAGCAGACGAACTACACGATCTTGTGCTATGCTTAGGATTGGGTCTTGTCCATCACATCATTCTCCCAATGATGTGATCCCGTTATCAATGACATCAAATTTCCATGGTCAGGAAACCGTAACCATCCATTGATCAATGAGCTAGTCAACTAGAGGCTCACTAGGGACATGTTGTGATCTGTGTATTCACACATGTATTACGATTTCCGGATAACACAATTATAGCATGAACAATAGACAATTATCATGAACAAGGAAATATAATAATCATTTTATTATTGCCTATAGGGCATATTTCCAACAGTCTCCCGCTTGCACTAGAGTCAATAATGTAGTTACATTGTGATGAATCGAACACCCATAGAGTTCTGGTGTTGATCATGTTTTGCTCGCGGAAGAGGTTTAGTCAACGGATCTACGACATTCAGATCCGTATGCACTTTGCAAATATCTATGTCTCCATCTTGAACATTTTCACGAATGGAGTTGAAGCGACGCTTGATGTGCCTGGTCTTCTTGTGAAACCTGGGCTCCTTGGCAAGGGCAATGGCTCCAGTGTTGTCACAGAAGAGAGTCATCGGCCCTGACGCATTGGGAATAACTCCTAGGTCGGTAATGAACTCCTACATCCAGGTTGCTTCATGCGCTGCCTCCGAGGCTGCCATGTATTCTGCTTCACATGTAGATCCCGCCACGACGCTTTGCTTGCAACTACACCAGCTTACTGCCCCACCATTCAAAATATACACGTATCCGGTTTGTGACTTAGAGTCATCCAGATCTGTGTCGAAGCTAGCGTCGACGTAACCCTTTACGATGAGTTCTTCGTCACCTCCATAAACGAGAAACATATCCTTAGTCCTTTTCAGGTACTTCAGGATATTCTTGACCGATGTCCAGTGTTCCATGCCGGGATTACTTTGGTACCTTCCTACCAAACTTACGGCAAGGTTTACATCAGGTCTGGTACACAGCATGGCATATATGATAGACCCTATGGCCGAGGCATAGGGAACGACACTCATCTTTTCTCTATCTTCTGCTGTGGTCGGACATTGAGCCGAGCTCAATTTCACACCTTGCAACACAGGCAAGAACCCCTTCTTGGACTGATCCATATTGAACTTCTTCAATATCTTATCAAGGTATGTGCTTTGTGAAAGACCTATGAGGCGTCTTGATCTATCTCTATAGATCTTGATGCCTAATATGTAAGCAGCTTCTCCAAGGTCCTTCATTGAAAAACACTTATTCAAGTAGGCCTTTATGCTCTCCAAGAGTTCTATATCATTTCCCATCAACAGTATGTCATCCACATATAATATGAGAAATGCTATAGAGCTCCCACTCACTTTCCTGTAAACGCAGGCTTCTCCATAAGTCTGCATAAACCCAAACGCTTTGATCATTTTATCAAAGCGAATGTTCCAACTCCGAGATGCTTGCACCAGCCCATAGATGGAGCGCTGGAGCTTGCATACCTTGTTTGCATTCTTAGGATCGACAAAACCTTCCAGCTGCATCATATACAATATTTCCTTAAGAAAGCCGTTAAGGAATGCCGTTTTGACGTCCATTTGCCATATCTCATAATCGTAGAATGCGGCAATTGCTAACATGATTCGGACGGACTTAAGCTTCGCTACGGGTGAGAAGGTCTCATCGTAGTCAACCCCTTGAACTTGTCGATAACCCTTAGCGACAAGTCGAGCTTTGTAGATGGTAACATTACCATCCGCGTCCGTCTTCTTCTTAAAGATCCATTTATTTTCTATCGCTCGCCGATCATCGGGCAAGTCTGTCAAAGTCCATACTTTGTTTTCATACATGGATCCTATATCGGATTGCATGGCTTCAAGCCATTTCTTGGAATCCGGGCCCGCCATCGCTTCTTCATAGTTCGAAGGTTAACCGTTGTCTAACAACATGATTTCCAGGACGGGGTTGCCATACCATTCTGGTGTGGAACGTGTCCTCGTGGACCTCTGAGTTCAAGAGCAACTTGATCCGAAGTACCTTGATCATCATCATTAACCTCCTCTCTAGCCGGTGCAGGCACCACAGGAACATCTTCCTGAGTTGCGCTTCTTTCCGCTTCAAGAGGCAGTACTTCATCAAGTTCTACTTTCCTCCCACTTACTTCATTCGAGAGAAACTCTTTCTCCAGAAAGGATCCATTCTTGGCAACAAAGATCTTGCCTTAAGATCTAAGGTAGAAGGTATACCCAATGGTTTCCTTAGGGTATCCTATGAAGATGCATTTTTCCGACTTGGATTCGAGCTTTTCAGGTTGAAGTTTCTTGACATAAGCATCGCATCCCCAAACTTTTAGAAACGACAGCTTAGGTTTCTTCCCAAACCATAATTCATACGGTGTCATCTCAACGGATTTCGACGGAGCCCTATTTAAAGTGAATGCGGCAGTCTCTAAAGCATAGCCCCAAAATGAGAGCAGTAGATCGATAAGAGACATCATAGATCGCACCATATCCAATAGAGTGCGATTACGACGTTCAGACACACTATTACGCTGAGGTGTTCCAGGTGGAAACGATTCCACATTTCCTTAAGTGTCTGCCAAATTCGTGACTTAAATATTCCCCTCCATGATCTAATCGTAAGAACTTTATTTTTCTGTCACGTTGATTTTCAACCTCACTCTGAAATTCCTTGAACCTTTCAAAGGTCTCAGACTTGTGTTTCATTAAGTAGACATACCCATATCTACCCAAGTCATCAGTGAGGGTGAGAACATAACGATATCCACCGCGTGCCTCAACGCTCATTGGACCGCACACATCGGTATGTATGATTTCCAATAAGTTGGTTGCTTGCTCCATTGTTCCGGAGAATGGAGTCTTGGTCATTTTACCCATAAGGCATGGTTCGCACGTGTCAAATGATTCGTAATCAAGAGACTCCAAAAGTCCATCTGCATGGAGCTTCTTCATGCGTTTGACACCAATGTGACCATAGCAGTAGTGCCACAAGTATGTGGGACTATCATTATCAACCTTACATCTTTTGGTATTCACACTATGAATATGTGTAACATCATGTTCGAGATTCATTAAGAATAAACCATTGACCAGCGAGGCATGACCTTAAAACATATCTCTCATATAAATAGAACAACCATTATTCTCGGATTTAAATGAGTAGCCATCTCGTATTAAACGAGATCCAGATACAATGTTCATGCTCAAAGCTGGCACTAAATAACAATTATTGAGGTTTAAAACTAATCCCGTAGGTAAATGTAGAGGTAGCGTGCCGACGGCGATCACATCGACCTTGGAACCATTCCCAACGTGCATCGTCACCTTGTCCTTCGCCAGTCTCCGCTTATTCCGCAGCTCCTGTTTTGAGTTACAAATATGAGCAACCGCACCGATATCAAATACCCAGGAGCTACTACGAGTACTGGTAAGGTACACATCAATTACATGTATATCACATATACCTTTGGTGTTGCCGGCCTTCTTGTCCGCTAAGTACTTGGGGCAGTTCCGCTTCCAGTGACCACTTCCCTTGCAATAAAAACACTCAGTCTCAGGCTTGGGTCCATTCTTTGGTTTCTTCCCGGCAGCTTGCTTGCCGGGCGCGGCACCTCCCTTGCCGTCTTTCTTGAAACCCTTTTTACCCTTGCCCTTCTTGAACTTAGTGGTTTTATTCACCATCAACACTTGATGTTCCTTTTTGATTTCCACCTCTGCTGATTTCAGCATTGAATATACTTCAGGAATGGTTTTCTCCATCCCCTGCATATTGAAGTTCATCACAAAGCTCTTGTAACTTGGTGGAAGCGACTGAAGGATTCTTTCAACAACTGCGTCATCCAGGAGATTAACTCCCAGCTGAGATAAGCGGTTGTGCAATCCAGACATTTTGAGTATGTGCTCGCTGACAGAACTATTCTCCTCCATCTTACAACTGTAGAACTTGTCGGAGACTTCATATCTCTCGACCCAGGCATGAGCTTGGAAAACCATTCTCAGCTCTTGGAACATCTCATATGCTCCGTGCTGCTCGAAACATTTCTGGAGCCCCGGTTCTAAGCTGTAAAGCATGCCTCACTGAACGAGGGAGTAATCATCAACACGTGACTGCCAAGCGTTCATAACGTCTTGGTTCGCTAGGGCGGGTGCATCACCTAGCGGTGCTTCTAGGACATATGCTTTCTTGGCAGCTATGAGGATGATCCTCAAGTTCCGGACCCAGTCCGTATAGTTGCTACCGCCGTCTTTGAGCTTGGTTTTCTCTAGGAACGCGTTGAAGTTGAGGTTGACATGAGCGTTGGCCATTTGATCTACAAGATATATTTGCAAAAGTTTTAGACTAAGTTCATGATAATTAAGTTCATCTAATCAAATTATTTAATGAACTCCCACTCAGACAGACATCCCTCTAGTCATCTAAGTGATACATGATCCGAGTCAACTAGGCCGTGTCCGATCATCACGTGAGACGGACTAGTTATCATCGGTGAACATCTTCATGTTGATTGTATCTTCTATACGACTCATGTTCGACCTTTCAGTCTCTTGTGTTCCGAGGCCATGTCTGTACATGCTAGGCTCGTCAAGTCAACCTAAGTGTTTTGCATGTGTAAATCTGGCTTACACCCATTGTATGTGAACGTTAGAATCTATCACACCCGATCATCACGTGGTGCTTGAGACAACGAACTTTCATAGCGGCGCACAGTTAGGGGAACACTTTCTTGAAATTATTATGAAGGATCATCTTATTTATGCTACCGTCGTTCTAAGCAAATAAGATGCAAAAACATGATAAACATCACATGCAATCAAATAGTGACATGATATGGCCAATATCATTTTCTCCTTTGATCTCCATCTTGGGCGCCATGATCATCATCGTCACCGCATGACACCATGATCTCCATCATCATGATCTCCATCATCGTGTCTTCATGAAGTTGTCTCGCCAACTATTACTTCTACTACTATGGCTAACGGCTTAGCAATAAAGTAAAGTAATTACATGGCGTTATTCATTGACACACAGGTCATACAATAAATTAAGACAACTCCTATGGCTCCTGCCGGTTGTCATACTCATCGACATGCAAGTCATGATTCCTATTACAAGAACATGATCAATCTCATACATCACATATATATCATTCATCACATCCTTTTGGCCATATCACATCACACGGCATATGCTGCAAAAACAAGTTAGACGTCCTCTAATTGTTGTTGCAAATTCTTTTACGTGGCTGCTATAGGTTTCTAGCAAGAACGTTTCTTACCTACGCCAAAACCACAACGTGATATGCCAATTTCTATTTACCCTTCATAAGGACCCTTTTCATCAAATCCGATCCGACTAAAGTGGGAGAGACAGACACCCGCTAGCCACCTTATGCAGCTAGTGCATGTCAGTCGGTGGAACCTGTCTCACGTAAGTGTACGTGTAAGGTCGGTCCGGGCCGCTTCATCCCATGACGCCGCTGAATCAAGATAAGACTAGTAACGGCAAGTAAATTGACAATATCGACGCCCACAACAAACTTGTGTTCTACTCGTGCATAGAAACTACGCATAAACCTGGCTCATGATGCCACTGTTGGGGATCGTACCAGAAATTAAAATTTTCTACGCATCACCAAGATCAATCTATGGAGTCATCTATCAACGAGGGAGAGGGAAGTGCATCTACATACCCTTGTAGATCATGAGCGGAAGCGTTCAAGAGAACGGGGTTGATGGAGTCGTACTTGTCGTGATCCAAATCACCGATGACCAAGCGCCGAACGGACGGCACCTCCGCTTTCAACACACATACGGTTGGGAGAGACGTCTCCTCCTTATTGATCCAGCAAGGGGGAAGGAGAGGTTGATGGAGATCCAGCAGCACGACGGCGTGGTGGTGGAAGCAGCGGGGATCTCGGCAGGGCTTCGCCAAGCTCAGCGAGAGGGAGAGGTGTTACGGGGGGGAGGGAGGTGCCAGGGGCTTGGGTGCGCAGCCCTCCCTCCCCTCTATATAGGGGCCTGAGGCGCCGCCCCTAGAGATCCAATCTCAAGGGGCGGCGGCCAAGGGGGACTGCCCCCAAGTCGGTGGCGCCCCACCCCTGTGGTTTCCAACCCTAGGCGCAGGGGAGGCCCATGGGCGGCGCACCAGCCCACCAGGGGCTGGTTCCCTTCCCACTTCAGCCCATGGGGCCCTCCGGGATAGGTGGCCCCACCCGATGGTCCCGGTACAATACCGGTGACCCCCGAAACTTTCCCGGTGGCCGAAACTGGACTTCCTATATACAAATCTTTACCTCCAGACCATTCTGGAACTCCTCGTGACGTCCGGGATCTCATCCGGGACTCCGAACAACTTTCGGGTTACCGTATACTAATATCTCTACAACCCTAGCGTCACCGAACCTTAAGTGTGTAGACCCTACGGGTTCGGAGACACGCAGAACATGACCGAGCGACTCTCCGGTCAATAACCAACAGCGGGACCTAGATACCCATGTTGGCTCCCACATGCTCCTCGATGATCTCATCGGATGAACCACGATGTCGAGGATTCAATCAATCCCGTACGCAATTCCCTTTGTCAATCGGTACGTTACTTGCCCGAGATTCGATCGTCGGTATCCCAATACCTCGTTCAATCTCGTTACTGGCAAGTCACTTTACTCGTTCCATAATGCATGATCCCGTGACCAACCACTTGGTCACATTGAGCTCATTATGATGATTCATTACCGAGTGGGCCCAGAGATACCTCTCCGTCATACGGAGTGACAATTCCCAGTCTCGATCCATGCCAACCCAACAGACACTTTTGGAGATACCTGTAGTGTACCTTTATGGCCACCCAGTTACGTTGTGACGTTTGGTACACCCAAAGCACTCCTATGGTATCCGGGAGTTGCACGATCTCATGGTCTAAGGAAATGATACTTGACATTAGAAAAGCTCTAGCAGACGAACTACACGATCTTGTGCTATGCTTAGGATTGGCTCTTGTCCATCACATCATTCTCCCAATGATGTGATCCCGTTATCAGTGACATCAAATGTCCATGGTCAGGAAACCGTAACCATCCATTGATCAACGAGCTAGTCAACTAGAGGCTCACTAGGGACATGTTGTGGTCTATGTATTCACACATGTATTACGATTTCCGGATAACACAATTATAGCATGAACAATAGACAATTATCATGAACAAGGAAATATAATGATCATTTTATTATTGCCTCTAGGGCATATTTCCAACACACGGGGCACGCGTCAGCAGTTAATAACTGGTGTGAAGTCCACCCCAGAAAAAAAGACTATAACTCGGGATGATGCACCGATTACTTGGACGTTCACACGGGCGCAGCCAATCATACGGGTGTAGTGACGCGTTCACAAAAAAAGGGATCAAACGCTCAGCCTATGTATTTCTCGTGTAAATAGATAATTTAGTGCAATTGGTTATTTACTTTAAACATAATGCATTGACGTGTTAGTGTAGAGGCGCACAAAAAGAAATGGATATTGTAGTCCGCTAATTAAAAGTGTTACCTCATATGATTACATAGCCTCCATTTCATAAATTGCGTACCCGTTGAATTCATATATGAATATTACATATATTACTTCATAATACAACCTTAAATCATCCAAGACTAATGATTTTGAATGCAAGAGTAACAATGGTGCATGTACATGATAGCTACATTGGTTGTTTGAAGAAACGTCACTGTAACTTTGGCATGCACAACTGAAAAGGTTTATTTAAATAGAAAAAAATGTGATATGTGAGTGTCCAATCTTTATAGCGTTGAATCGATATTGTACCTTTGGCCACGATACGAAGTAGATATTGATTTATGTTCAAGCGATGCACGTCCACGATCGCTAGATAGTGATACGTGAATGAATTGTGCAATCTCTCTCACACGCATACATATCTCATTTCCTGTAGAATCGGAATCACACACGCGCTTCGTGTATTTCTCTCCCTCCGTCAAGGTTAGAATCCGTCTTTCTACCCCGTCCTACAAGTCTCTCACACAGAAACACATACACTCTCTCTGTCGAACACGCCCACCCCTTTAATTCGGCCCACCCACAGCCAATAATGTCTCAAAGCATAATAATGTCTCTCACACATATGCCTAAGGTTAACTCAAGTTCTGGAACCATATGAATACATACAATGGGATTCCAGCAGAGCACATTTTGTTTTGACATTTCGCTCTCTCTCTCTCTCTCCCTCTCTCTCTCTCTCTCTCTCTCTCACACACACACACACACGCGCGCGCGCGCGCGCACATTATTTCTCGCTTCATTTTTTTTGGCACTTGCATGCACACCGTTTTGTTTATCCTTTAAGTATGCCTCGCACAAATGCTATCTACCTATCCCTTAATATAGCCAGATATGTGTCACACAAACTCCTTCTCCCTACTAGCAAGATGCCCATGCGTTGCACGGAACATCAAGATGCATATGTATGAGTAGTTTATCTTGTGGGAGAAAAGGATGAACGAGGGAACGCCTTATTTGCAAATGTGGAGAGGGGTGTGGGTATCTTTTTGCAAAATTGCCACAGTTTCCTTCCTATCCGTCGGATATAAATCGGATGGCCTATATTGCAGGATGGCAGGAACACCATCATCACCAACTCTGTTTTTTATAAGAGTAGGGATATGTAAGTGTACTGCCCCCCCTCGACACACACACCCACACCCACACAACCACACACACACACACTTCCCAACACCGAAGGAGTAGGGTGACACCTCGATCTTGATATTAATCTATTGACTGGCTTCTCTCTCAAACACACACACGCACACACACTACCCGACACTGAAGGAGTAGGGCGGCACCTCGATCTTGATAGTAATCTATCTACTCCTCTTTCAAACACACACACACACACACACACACACACACACACACTCGCTAGTTGTGCCTCTGTGCCTACCGCGCACACTCTCCATCGTCTTTCTCTCCTCCCTCCCCCCCCCACCCCAACAATGACAGCAGAAGGGTGACAACTCGATCTGATCATAATCTGTCAATTGGTTTCTCTCTCGAACATTGTGTCTCTATGCCTCGCTTAGTAGCCCCCTCGATATGTAGACTTCTCGCGCGCGCACAACTGTAGTGACGATGACGATGAACCCAGTGTGCCTCGTTTTTACCGGCCTCATGTGATAGATTTCACCCTATTTTCTGTTAATTAATAAGGCAACCTTTTATTTGTTACTACTAGTGAATCTGAAATCATTCGGGGCAGACATAAAATATATCACTTCGACCCAATTATCACAGTAACTATTTTAAAAGAAACTAGCTAGATGCCCGTGCGTTGCACGGAACATCAAGATGCATTTGTATGAGTAGTTTATCTTGTGAGAGAAAAGGATGAATGAGGGAAGGCCGTATTTGCGAATGTGGAGAGGGGTGTGGGTATATTTTTGCAAAATTGCCATAGTTTCCTTCCTATCTGTTAGATATAAATCCGACGGCCTATATTGCAGGATGGCACACACACCATCATCACCAACTCTGTTTTCTACTCCATCCGTTCCTAAATATTTGTCTTTTTAGAGATTTCAACAAGTGACTACAAATGGAGCAAAATGAGTGAATCTACACTCTAAAATATGTCTACATACACATCCGTATGTGGTAGTCCATTTGAAGTCTGAAAAGGACAAATATTTAGGAATGGATGGAGTATAAGAGTAGACATGGAGATATATCTCCAGCATGGTCTACAACAAAAATGTGTTGGACTGGTTAGCGCCGGATGCTCGCAACGCTATGACATGAGTTCGAATTCTGTCTTTAACTTTAGATTTTTATATTATATATTACTTATTTAATATATATTTATTTCGCTACTGTACTGACAGTGGAACCCACAGAGTACTTAGAATACAAGATTAAGGATGGACTTGTTTCTTTTTAACTTTTTATCTGAAGTGTAGCCACCACGCAAGTCACGTGTACCTTGTACATGCAATTAACTTTTATAGAGGGACAATCATACACGCAATTAACTCAAATGGATTGGATGTCACTCTACTATTTCCAGCATAAGAGCATCTCCAACGACAGCCGGCAAATTTCCTCCCGCTTCCTTCCGCGGAGGACAACATCAAATGCCAGCGACATACATTTTCACAACTCTAACCAACCAGATGAAATTCGTGCAAACATGGACTGATTTCATATAAGCATGAAGGATTTCGTATAAAAAAGCCGGATCTTCATATAAACATGATGGATTTCATTACATTACATGAACTAAGCGGTGCCAATCCGACTCTCTTGGTATAATTAATACTCCCTCCGTCCAGAAATACTTGTCCTAGAAATGGATGTATCTAGGCTTATTTTAGTTATAGATACATATAATTTATCCATTCTTAGAACAAATATTTCCCGCCAGCTGGAGAGGGAGTACATAATCTAAATGGTTGCCCACGGATCCCTTTGTCTTCCTCATGTCTGACAGACACTTGCAGGTCGACGAAGGTCCTCGGAAGAGACGGAGAAGCAAAGAAACCACCTGAATGCGCAGTCGTTGCCTCGGCGGTGGCCTTCATGGGACCCAAGTGGCGGCGGCCTCTCTTGTTCTACTTCTCCTTGATGATGGCGGCGGACACGGAGAAGCTGGCCACCGACTCGTCGCTCTCCATGCACCCGGCTTATGTCTCTGCCTGCATGGCGTTGCCGCAGGCACGGGAGGCGCGCCCATAGACACGGGAGGCGCGGCACCGCAGACACTGGTGGCGCGGTACGACGCGGCAGCGACGACGCCCGTACCGGTGTGCTCGCTGCCGTGCTGGCATGGAGCAACTCGCCACTCCTCATCGAGCTGAACTAGAGCGGCAAGTTGCTGAACCACGCGCCTGCTTGGGGAGGCAACTGGCTCCGTCGGGCAAAGCGAGGTTGGTGAAGCATCGAGCGGCCTCGCCCCTATCTGGAGGGCTCGACGGGCCACCCAGCCGGGTAATATGTCGGAGAACGGCTCCTTGGAAGCCATCGGAAGAGTGGAGAAAATGGTGAAGGAGGAGATGGGGGAGCGGCGGAGGGGTGCGATTCTTGCCCGCTGTCTGTCTGGCCTTGTGTAAATAGAGGGCGTACGGTAGGAGCTTGGTTGGTGTCTGGCCTCGTTTAAACTAAGGGCGGACGGGAGGAGCTCGGTCGGTGTTGCGTTTAATTCCGGACCGCTCATGAACGGACGTGTGGCCGGAGTAGGTTTCTCGGTTTGCATGCGGGTTTAACGGAGGGGTTTGATGGAGGCGAGGAGGCGTGTTCAACCGGGCGTGCAGCAGGCGGCGCAGTACAATTCGATTTGACAGCGGGCGGTGCAGTTCCAGATACATCTTTCATGAAGACGAGGGAGGGAGTAGCGGTTCCAGAAATGTTGAACGGCCAGCATCCTCCTTCAATTAATGCATGAGGGAAGTAATGGGAGGAGGACCAGGAAAAGAGGCTGCACGATGTGAATGCAACGCAGTTTGCCCTCATATAAAGGTGCCCCTCCATTCCATGCATCTACCACATCGTACGCACCTAAGCATTTGCCTAAGCACCTACACTAAGCGCAAAAGAGCTCACTCAAGACCCATGGCGGCGATGCGCGCGAGCGGCCAGCGGCTGTGTCAGATGGTCCATGACGTCGGCCTGCGGCAAGGCGCCGAGGATCGTCTCCAGACGGTGTTGGAGACCGGCTGGTTGATGGACGTTGTCGGTGTCAAAACCGGCGGATCTCGGGTAGGGGGTCCCGAACTGTGCGTCTAAGGCGGATGGTAACAGGAGGAGGGGGACACGATGTTTACCCAGGTTCGGGCCCTCTCGATGGAGGTAATACCCTACTTCCTGCTTGATTGATCTTGATGATATGAGTATTACAAGAGTTGATCTACCACGAGATCATAGAGGCTAAACCCTAGAAGCTAGCCTATGGTATGATTATTGTTCGTCCTATGGACTAAACCCTCCGGTTTATATAGACATCGGAGGGGGCTAGGGTTACACAGAGTCGGTTACAATGGGAGGAGATCTACATATCCGTATTGCCAAGCTTTCCTTCCAAGCAAAGGAGAGTTCCATCCGGACACGAGACGAAGTCTTCAAACTTGTATCTTCATAGTCCAACAGTCCGGCCAAAGGGTATACTCCGGCTGTCCGGATACCCCCTAATCCAGGACTCCCTCAGCCGTCGTCGATGCCAACTACGACTCTCAGTTGGATCAGATGATCGTTGCCACCACCAACAAGTTCACCGTCCTCAAGAAGCTCACGGACGACATCGCCGTACTCCTCCAGCCCGCGCGCCCGGGCTCCTCATTGTATGCCACCCTAATCGGCCTCCATGGCCGGAACCTCTTTCAAGCACTGGTGGCCCTGCGACTGCCCGTCGATGCCATGAAGATTTTCCACCTGGAGGTCGCGCTCGCCTCGAGGTGCCTCGCCCGGCAAGAATTCTTCGACCTACACATCCACGTGTATGAGCAAATCGTGTACATAGGTATCTACAAGGCCAGTGAGGACGCTACGATGTTGGCCTTCCTCAGCCGGCTGGAAGCCTTGGATGCCTTTGCTGAGAAGCACCTCGACCTCGCCACAAAAGCCGCCGCTCCTTAGCCGCCGGTTGGTGGCCTGGCGCACTAAGTTAAGGAGGAGGAGGTCGTACGTTGATGGATGCATCTTTCTTCTTGCCTTCTGTAACCACGACTGCGATCGCATCATCATCGTGGCCTTAATTCTTATTGTGTTGTTGCATTCTCATTCCAGTCAATACCGACATGTGTGATCCATTTGCTTAATTATATGCATCACTGTAACTAGTACTCCATCCGTCAATTTATAAGTTGTGCTTACCTTTTCCATCAACTTCATGCAACGTGCGGGCATCTTGCTAGAAACACTAGAACATGTCGGACCGCGTGTGACCAAACCGACGATGCGCCAACCTAGCTACTATGTACCCTGTTTATCTGGCAAAAATAGCCCCGCCCTAGCATTTCCAATCATTATTTCTATCTATCGATCGTGCCAAGGAGCAGAACCAAAATATTACAATTTATACATGTTTCTCTACTCCTACTCCTATAAAAGACTCAGTTGGTGATGGTGGTGTGTCTGCCATCTGTTGTTTCTGACCATTAGATCTGCATCTAACGGCTGTGAGGTAAGTTGTGGCATTTTTGCAACAATATCCCACTTCTCTGCTCCAATTTGCAGAAAACCCCTTATTATCTTGAAAGCAACCACATCCCTCCCTCACCTCATCAAAACAGCCCGAGAAATATATTTTGAGTGAAAAGTACTCCCTCTGTTCCTAAATATTTGTCTTTCTAGAGATTTCAATAAATGACTACATACGGAGCAAAATGAGTGAATCTAGACTTCAAAATACGTCTATATAATCCGTATGTGATAGTCCATTTGAAATCACTAAAAAGACAAATATTTAGGAACGGAGGGAGTAATATATTAGGAGTATATAAAAACAATAGTGATTTCTTTCAAGTTTGTGAACAATTACTACTATTCTACTACTTTAGATCTATCGCAACGCACGAGCACATTGCTAGTAAAAGGAAAAGGCATGCCGCGTTCGCGTCGCACTCCCCCCCCCCCACACGCCCAGGAATCGGGAGTACTCCACGGCCTGTCCGGCACGACACATAACTTAGGGAAGGCGTATTGCCTAGCATTTTCACTTTCATGTGGGACCGCCGTTGAGCAAACCGACTATTGGTAAACCGCACCCTGCCCACCGCCGGGTTGGAAACAGAAACGAGGGGAAGATCTAGCTGTAGCACGGAAGCCAAGAAATTTGGTGTCAGATGGGGCTCGTTGATAGAGTAGGAGCATTCCATACTACTCTACTCCTACTAGTACCATGTTTGTAGTATACAACTAGTACTACCACTATAAAACTAGTAGGTACGTGCACGACACAGCATCGTAGGAACAAAAAACGGGAAGATCTTGTTTTGGGTGATTTATCTTTTTTTCAGTCAGCGTAGTACGAATAATATGATGCGGGGGGAACCCATGAAGCTTATGTGGCTTGGTTGCATGGCTACGAAAGGTTAGAGAAAAATAAATAGATAATGTGTCTAGAGTGCACTCCACTAAACAGATATACTTTGGATCCACTGCAACGGGCCAGCACATCTATATCTATACCCCCTATATAGTGTGTGAATAACTTTGAAAGTTGGTCATTGGATGAAGCCAATCCGACGGTACAAAGATGGCAAATCCGAGCACTACTGGCCGTTGGATATCATCTACATTCCACCAGATTCTGCCACATGTAGAATCTAGAAGACTCCATGGTTGAACTTCATTCATGACTAACTTTGCCACAACTAAGCTTAGGTAAAGTGTGTCTGCCACAAAAAATGTGGCTAACAAAATGGCCACCACAAGTGTGGCAAGATTTGGCAAGAAGTTGAGTCTATGACATGTGGACCATGTATCTAGAAAAGTGTGGCAAGCCACAAGTGTAGCAATGAACCAAACACATGCTTGGTGTGTTTGGTAGGGTGTATGAAGGGTGCATGATCCCAAGAGTTCCCTTCTCGACCCACTTTTGGGTGTTTGGTAGAGTGTATGGAGGGTGCATGAGTCCACACTAGCTTAGCACAAATACACTAGAAGCATGCATGAAGAGAGCATACATGAAGAGGGGTGTTAAGTTGAGCATGCATGAAGAGGGAACAACTATGCTGAGACGAGAACGCAACCAAACACACTTGTGGCACGCCTAAGCTTAGGCGTGGCAACCTTAGGCTGCAAACCAAACATCTATACCCCAACATAATTGGTTTGATGCCAACAATTGGCATTGCCAATATTTGGCAAGCCAACATTTGGCAAAATCAAAATTTGCCAAATGTTGGCAACTTTTTGTGAGGTTGAGAAGAAAAGTTGGTAGCCAACCAATCACTAGCCAACATTTGGCATTTGCCTAATATTGGCATGCCAACTTTCGGCATCAAACCAATCATGCTCTAGCTTTGAAAGTTGGCCGTTCGATGAAGCCAATCCGACGATACAAAGATGGCAAATCCGAGCACTACTGGTCGTTGGATATCATCTACATTCCACCAGGTTTTGCCACATGTAGAATCTAGAAGACTCCACATGTAGAAGCATAATGCACAAACCACCAGAATCTCATGCGTGCAATGCACGTGTACCTTACTAGTAGTTGGTAGTAGTAAGAAACAAATTCCGGGTTTGGCACGAGCTCGTACTACGGGAGCACCACAAGGCCTGCCGCAGGAGTTACATTTCCCTTTCGGGACCCACGGGACCGAACTTCAGTGGCTTATTGCCCGTCCTATGAGTCAATGACATGCGGACCTTAAATGCGGCTGGCTCACATGTCATTCTCATGGTGGTGGTGTGGTTCGCGACTTACTCATTCGAGATGAACCGGCCGGTGGTGGCGTGGCCGTGGCGAGGTGCCACAATTTGGCGTCGGGCGTTCTGGCGTAGATGGCCACACCGCGGGTACTACCTATAGTACGAAGTACTCCAGTGAGGATTGATGCCCGGACGAAATGTGTCACAACCGCTGGATGAAAATTCGATGGGATCGAAGCACAGCAGCGGAGCAGAGCAAACCGCGTCCAATCGGGTGTGGCTGTGGTAGAAAGTTGATGGTCGCCGTGATTCAGGTGGCCTCGCATGTCATGCACACAAAGGCGGAGGAGCAATGGGGCGAGAGGGATGAGGCGCCGCGTCGGGGATGAGGATCCTCGACGTGAACAATCCTACCATTCTATCACTGACATGTGGGACCCCCAAGTGTGGGTCCCACCAGTCAGCGAAGGAAAGGCAGGGTAAGGCAGTGATAGCCACATCAGAGGATCCATGTCCACGTTGGGGGACGTCGTGCTTACAGGTAGGGTTGGAGCGGCGTCGTGGGAATTGCGTGTGGATGTGGCAGTGGTAGAAACAAGAAACGTGATGGTCGCCGTGGTTCAACTTCCATGGACAAGCTGTCATGTCTACTGAAACATGTATATATCAAAACTAGAGTGTTTATATTTCAAGCACGTGAACAAGTATTATTCTACTACTTTGGATCCATTGCAACGCACGGGCCAGCACATTGGTAGTAGTAGTGTCTATCTCTATCTCTAGAGGCCTTCCCTCGTTCATCCTTTTCTCTCACAAGATAAACTACTCATACAAATGCATCTTGATGTTCCGTGGAACACACGAGGATGTTTCCTTGGGGGTCTCTCCAGCGCGGCGTGGCCGTAGTTGCAAGTTGACGCCCCTTGAGATGCCGACGTTGAGGGGCACTCGGATTTCCTCCGATGAGCAGGTAAGATGAGTTTGATCACGTAGTAAATGCATTCTAAAGACTACTTCCGTGTCCATTTCCTAATTCTCCCCTGCCTTTGTTTTCACGTGTTAGGCTCGGTGCGAGTGGAGATTGGCTTGCATATGTACGGGAGGGTACCAACATCAATTTGCACAGCATTTACAATGGTGACACCGTTCCCGTAGAACCTTTGTCCAACATTGGGATCAGCCATGCAACGGGCCACCGCATGAATTGGTACGATGGAACCACGGTGAGATTGAATAAGATAGCATGAACCTTGCACATGGCGGTCAAAGGTGGACCATGCTGTCTGCGGCTGATTTGTTGTCGTACGAGTACGAAGACGCTATGCTCCTTTCTAACCGCATCTTTGTGGTGACAAACCAGGGGACTTGTTTCGTATGGGACACATCCTATGATATACTCCCTCTCTCCCAGCTTATTTGTTTTGAATCTTTTCGTTTTATAAGTTTCAAATTCAAATTTAGAGCTCCCCATCACATGTTGAGATTACAATGTCCATTAAATCGTTGCGTGCATGTATAGTAAAGAAACAAATCTTGAGTCTGGCACGAGTTCGTCCAGCGGTAGCACCAGCCTCGCGCAGGAGTTACATTTCCCTCTCAAGGCCCTCGGGACTGAGCTTCAGCGCCTTACTACACCGGCCTTTGAGTCAATAACATGTGGACCCGATAGGTGGCTGGTCCACGTGTAATGCTCCCGAAGGCAGAGGGGCGGTGGGGCCGAGAGGGGTGAGCCGCAGGTCGGGGGACGTGTGGTGTCATGGGTTCATGCGGCGTCGTGGGAATCGCATGTGGCTGTGGTAGAAACTTGATGCTCGCCGCATTTAAGGTGGCCCACATGTCATGCACACAAAGGTAGAGGGGCGGTGCGGCCGAGAGGGGTGAGGCGCACGTCGGGGGACGTGGTGCCGTGGGTTGGAGCGGCGTCGTGGGAATCGTGAGTGGCAGTGGATGAAACATGATGGTCGCCGTAGTTGAACTTCCATGGACAAGTTGTCATGTCTACGGACACATGCATTGCATACCGATCACTGGAAGGAGTAGTAGAGAAAGCTAGGCGGATAAATAGTTCCTTATAGTCAAGCAGACCCACGCTACTACTTGTTCCAAAGACATTTACACCATCGAAATAGTCCATCTATATCAATATACACCGAGAGGGAATAATTTCTTTTACAAGAGAGGAAATAGTTCATCCATCCATAATGCCCTGCTGCTGGTGTAGCCTTATCTTCTTCTTCTTCTTCTTCTTCTTCTTCTTCTTCTTCTTCTTCTTCTTCTTCTTCTTCTTCTTCTTCTTCTTCTCATTTTCTGTGGGAGACGGCTTCGCAACAAGATCTTTGGACCTTGCAGCTATCTCAAAACTCACACGGGCATCGAGGGCAGCATATTTTATCTGCTCGTACGTCAAGGGATAATTCTCCCATCCAGACGACCTTAATGCCACCGTCTCGTCACCCTTCTAAAGATTTGTACCGAGCACAAAATTTGCTACTTCAAATAGGGATGGTGTCTGTTTATCACAATCTTCTACAGGAATTTTGATTCTGGTTTGTAGGTCAGCAATGCTTTTCAAATCAAGGTTGTATGGCTCCAGCTTCTGTTTGTCCCCTTCGATGGCTGCCCCACAGAAGTATATGTCCTCCCGAGACAAGAAATTGTGAAGCTCTGGTTTGGAGGGCGCGTGTATGATGTGGTACACCAAAACATCATCTTCGAGGCACAACTGAAGGACGGCGGCGCGTTGGATCCTCCCAGTGGCACGCTCCGTGGCGGCTCGAGGGACATGCACATGGCCATCGTCGAAGCGAGGTCTAAGCTTTTCAAGACACCCTGCTTGCTGCTATCTGGTCTTGCGAGATTGGCTCACCATGATATGGAGGCGTACATGATGCCCCTCGACTTCAATCCGATCTCCATTAGCCGAAACTTCTTTGCGGTGTATGTAGTGGGTCGCCGTACATCATTTCCTCGACTTGATCCGATCACCATCGCCCAAACTTCTTGGCAGGTATGTACTAGGTCGCCATGAACTCCCCTTTGGATGGCTGCCTTGAGAGAAGATGGTAAAAGTTGATGCTCGTGAACTTCCGCACCTCCCATGAGATTATCCTTCCTCCGTTGGATTATATAGAGTTTTACCATCGCGGTCCAAGTCATCTAGATTACCATGTCAGTTGGACGGACCTTGTTTTGCAGAAGATTGTAATCTGCCAAGTGCCCACACGACATGCGAATTAGCAGACTTCAAGCTAATTGCCTTGTTCGACCGCGGACTCGCCTATCTTTACGCTGGTGCCTTCTTTAGCTGGAGACAACTCAGCTCGCAGTGGATCATCGTCAAAGCTGATACACACTTCTGTGATGCTATTGAACACAATGGCATCATCTACACGATCAACAAAGTAGATGGCACCACGTATTGCTGGGACGGCGCGTGTAAGTTGTTTCTATCTCATGTTAATGATGACGCCATGACATTGTTTGAACTTTTTGTGATGATTGGCATATCCCTGTTTGAGCAGAATTTGAGTAGAACTATGGCAATGTATTAGAGACGCCGTAAATCAGCTATATTTGGAATGAGTTAATTCATGTGATTGTGACCATGTCATTACAGCCAATTTGTACCCCTGAATAATCAAACGGTTAGGAATATATGGATATTCTCCTTATTTTACAGTAATCTATATACTACTACTAAATATGAGTGTGTATCAATGGCCATGTTAGTTTCCTCATTTTCATGATGTAGAAACATGCACCACACTGTTGGTTTCATCTAACCATACATTAGGGAAGTAAATGTGCATATGGAGAACTCTATATTTGGAAGTAGTGAAATCTTGTAATGCTTACCATGTGTACATACCTATATTCTCCCTTCAGCAATCAATGGGTAGAATAATATCCTCACAAAAATTTTGCCCACAGAACACGAGTATATAACAATGCATGGTCTGTTAGTTACCTTGAAGAATTTGTTTGTGACAACAGAACATGATTACATAACATGCATGACATGGTAGTTTCCTATGAAGAATCAATTTCGAGATAACATGAGTATAACCATGCATGGCACCTCTATATTTTCGAACCCAGTATAAATTTCCCTGCATTTTCCTCCCAGTTCCAATAGGGAAATATCAATGATGTTTCTTGCATTATCCTACTCATACTCTGAACAATGTTGATCTTACATTAACAATGCCTGTCCTTTTTGATATGATGCAGTGTCCCTACAGTTACTGCCCTTTGTAATCACACCACCTTTGCAAAAAAATAGGGAAGTGCAACTGGTTCCTCGCTCGATCAGACGACGGCAAAAGACTGATGATCATTCGGACACATGAGCCGGAAAAGTTATATTGCAAAAACCCCACTGTATACAAGCACCGTGAAATATGTGAGTATCCGGACAGTGGCTGTTACGTTTATGAGCAGGATACCAACTTGTTGGGGCCTTCAGGATTTTTTAGTTGGAGGCGGGTAAAAGCCTTGGTTCACACTCTTTGTTTCTCGGACTCAATTATCCGAACCAGGAGATCAGTGTTGGCAAGGACCTTGATGGAAGAGAGGCTTTGTTCGCTATGGAAAACTGTGTCTATACGGCGAGCCCTAGGAGTTCGGGAGCAAACTCCCTTGATTGTCAACGATACAGCCTGCGGCCAAAAGAAGGTGAGAATGACAAAGGCATCCGAATTAACTTTGATCCTTGGATGTCTCAATTACGATAGGCAGTGATGTGGTTCAAGCCTTCAGGATGATAGGTAATTGGGTTGTTGCGTCGAAAGGGTGGAGTACTGGTGTCTCCGGATCATTGCTCGCTGAAGCGGGGCTGCAAATTATGATGGTGTTGGATCATCTCTTTGAATGAGTTTGTTGTCTTTGCTGATTGTTCTTGATGGGTACTTCTTTCTTTTGTTATGCATATTCCTTGTCATTTGGTCATCCTCGTCTATGTCACCCTTACCATGTAATAGTTTTCTCAGTTTAGAATGTCATTCTCGTCTGGATCACGAGAGTCTGAGCGATGTAGATGGGTGCGTTTTGGTGGTGTAGCAAGACTTCTTATGAACTTTCATGTCTTGTTGTTTATGTTGGTAGTAGTCACTAGTCAGTGTTTGAATGTTGTATATATCGTTGTTTTGAAATGTTTATTGTCTCGAACTACTGGTGGGCTAAATGAGGGCATCACCATTCTCCAGTGTTCAGAGCGTATCTCCTTTTTCAAGTTATATAATTTGAGCTCAGTGTCTTTACGATGATGTACACTTGTTTGGGCCAGTGAGGTGTTGTTGAATATGGGCCGAGTAGTAACACAATGCCAAACATGTCAATTATGACTCTCAGGCCGAGCTCTCAAAAGATCCTCAAAATAAAAAGGTCGGGCTCTCCAAAAAAGAAAGAATAAGGACTCTTAGGCCGACATGTGGGTGCCACCGGTGTTTTCGTGCGCTTGCGCACCGAGAGCATATTCGCGCGTGTTCGAAATTCAAGCTACCTTTTCATCCCCAATCTCCCGCCCCTCCCCCACCTCTTAAATCTCAATTCCTACTCCAGTTCCCCCAAATCCCCCTCCTGTACTCCCTGTACTCAAGCGCACTATCATGTCGCCGGTCAATGCGGATCTCCGAGCCGGAGATCCTGAGGTCCGTCCTGCCTTCGGTCGCTGCATGATGTCGCTCAACAGTGGCATGGCGGCGCTTGACGACCAGTTTGCTGGCAAAGTGCTGATGGTAACCATCAACGGCGACCGGCCTCCCGTCTCACTGGACGTCCTTATCAAAGCTCTTGGCATTGCGCACGGCATCCAAATAAGTGACTTGCTCGTCGAAGTCAGTCTGCCACCGGCTGATTTCTTCGTCGAGTTCGGAAAACTTTCGATTGCGATCGTGTGTTCGAATCTTCCGGCGTTTGTTCTGCGATGGCGCTACTGGTGAGCTTTGATCGGTGGCACCGGGATGGGGCTCGGTGCCCTCGAGCTTGAGTTTTTAACAAAGCTTACCTTCCATGGCATGCCTCGACGTGCTTGGAACAACGAGTCCATGAATGACCTTATCAACGACCTTGGAGGTGAGCTCGTAAGTATGTTTGTTCCTCCAGACAGCTGGGCTCGGCGGTTATGGCATGGATGAAGAAGTTGTCCACCATACCGAAGGTGATTGGTGTTGAGATACGGTGCAGGAACCGGGTTGTACTATTAAATCGCCACCAAGGCCACCGCGACCATGTTAGGGATGTACTGTGATCGAGTCTTCGTGCATGTCAAGAAGTGGTCAATCCATCAATCGAAGTCCTGCCGCCACCGCTGGTGCTGTGTCCGTCGACGACGCCCATTACAGAGTCAACGTCGACTTTCCCGTGTTGCTCGAGCGATGGATGGCATGGCCTACTCCATCGCTACGGAGGCCACTTTGCTTCTTTGGGAGAAGAGGCAGGGCTGGCTGCCTGGATGGATGTGCTCTAATTTGATGTAACAACTGAATCTTGTCAGATACTAGTTAAATCTGAGCTATGGGTGTGAAGCACTGATGTGCCAGTACATTTGATTGTGACCTGTTCTAATTTTGTACCTGAACTTTTTTTAGAAAGGGTTGTACGTCAACTTAATGTGCTAGCAGAACTTATTGTGTTGTCTGTCTATTTTCTTTGCACGGCATTCAAGATATTTCCCCGTCATTGATAAAGACGATGAACCGTTATGTACGAGTTTGTTGGTTTCAACATAGCCCTACCCGTAGCGATCCACTGCTTCCATCCTAATTGTGCCGCCTGCGTGAAATTTTTGTATGCAAGTTCAGTGTGCTATGATGTTCTATATGATTGTGTCAACTATATAAGTTTTCTTGAGCATCAGCAATGCATATGGCGAAAGATGTATTTACGAGCATCGACCGATGGGTCTCTCTCTCTCTCTCTCTCTCTCTCTCTCACACACACACACACACACACGCGCGCGCGCGCACACACGCACAAGAGGGACCCATTGAATTATTTCTTTGCTCGTGACAGCTTTTAATTAGGTTCCACAGTAATCTAACTTTTTTCTTAAGTTATTAATTGAGCTCAGTGACTTCAAAACGTTGTACAGAAGCCTTGTTTGGGCCTTTCCGGTGTCGCTGAATGTGGGCTGAGTAGCCATGTTAGGTTGTACTGTACTACATGTGCCTTTTTTTCAACATCAGCAATGCAATGGGCCTATAGTTGTACACAATATCCGGTCAACTTGTTATTCTCCGCTCACTGGCTGTAAACTTTCCTATGAGGTATGCATTAGGCTTAACAAGAAAATGGACTTTAAGAAATAATAAATGGGATGTAATTATAATAACTGGGTAGTAACTATAAAAAATGTACCAAACGCGTAATTAGTTCAAAAAGTATATTATTTTTGGAATTTGAAATTTTTAATTTCATTACTTGTTGTGCGCGCAATATTTCGTTGGATTTTAACGTAATACAACTTTATTTTGAAATTATATTTAATCTGACTAGAAATTTCGGATAAAAATATTTCAGATCCCATAAGAATGTGGGAATTTTTTTTGAATTATGTTATGAGCGGTTGGTTGAAATTATTAATCGTTGTCCTAGCTAGAAAATGGGTTGTACTTTTAACAAACTGTAAAGGGCTGTAGTAAATTCCATTAGAATTAAAAAATGGGCTGTACATTCTTACAAATCGCAAATGGGCTATATGTTCTCTGCCCCACACTTGTGGGCCTTCTAAGTTGACGCGTCCCCTAAAAAAACTAAGTTGACGCGTATGCAAGGCTTTGTCGACAACACACGATTCTGGCAGCTGTGGCCGTTGGATGTCCATCCAACGGATGTCGTGCTTCTTCTTCAATCTCGGATATTCTTGCTTCAGCCGCCCAAAAAATGATTCCTCCCTCTGACATCCGGGGCGCACCGTTTAGGAGGCTGACCTGTGGGCCTACTAAGTTGACGCGTACCAAGGGCTTTGTCAACTTAGTCAATATAAACGATTCTAGCTGCAGTGACCGTATGATGTCCATCCAACGGCCGTAGTGCTTCCTCAACCTCTGGTCTTCTTGCTCCAGCCGCCCAAAGCAGCGCCGGTTGTGCCGCGTGCTCCTGCCTCCCGCGGCCGGCTATGATGCCGCGGAGGCCTCACCGCCCCTACTACTCCCACCGCTGGTCAGGCCATCCCTCTACTCACCCACACCCCCTGTTATTCTGCGGTGACGACAGCCTCACACCGCAGCTGAACTAGTGAACCCTCGTACTCCTCTCCGCGCGGGCTTCCACTGCCGCGTCTTCCCCGGCTCCGCGTCGTCCCCTTCCTAGGCCTCGTCGTCGTCCACCGACCTGGTGCTCTCGGCGCGGCGTGGTCAATGTGGTCAACGACCGACTTCCGTCGGAAGAGTACTATACGTGGAGAGGCTGACAGCTGGGTCCACGGCAGCCACAAGGAAGTGCCTCCTTATTACGTGCAAAATAATTATTCCTCCACCTGACAGCGGGGACCCACCGGACGGGACACCGTATTTCGTGAAAAAAATGTTTCTCCTTGACTGTTGGGACCCACCAGCTACATCTTCGCACGCAAGGAAGTGTGTCCAGGCAAAAAAATACGATTCGCCCCCCTAACTGATGGGACCCACCAGCTACATCTACGCACGCAAGGAAGTGCCTCATAGTCGGGACCCACCTGATCGAAGCGTACGTAGCATTTTCATTCTAGTCGTGAACGTGTACGTACATACTGGTCGATGTAGAGCCGCGCACGTGTCGTAGTAGAGGCGCGCACGTGTCATAGTAGAGGTGCGCACATAGCATGTACACGTACGTAAAGCGGCCAGGGTGCAAGAAAGAAAATACGGCCACGTACGTACATACGGGCGGGGTCTCGAACGCCTACTCGCGCATACGTATGGCCAGGGCTCGTGTACATGGCTGGGTTGGAACGGAGAAACTGCGTCGTTGTCGTGTTCATGGGGAGGCAACGGAGTGTGTCGTGTTCATCGGGAGGCAACGGAACGCGTGGGAGCCAACCGGCTTGGACGGAACAGCTGATGGAAACGAGGCATGGTGTACTGCACAACGGAGGAAACGGCCTTGTGTTCGACCGGCCACATTCCAAACGGGATCCTGTTCATCGGGAGGGGTCTGGCGTACCGCAAAACAGAGGAAACGAACCTCCTACGGTCGAAACAGGTTCCTGTTGATCGGGAGGGGTGTGGCATACTGCAAAACGGAGGAAACGGACTTGTGTTGGAGCGCTACGGTCGAAACGGGGGTCCTGTTCATTGGGAGGGTGTGGCGTACCACAAAACAGGACTCCACGGGATACTGTTCATCTCCACCGTCGACCCCCTCCGGCCTCCACAGACTCTTGTTCATCCACCATCGACCTCCTCCACCTCCACCGCATTGTTCATCCACGGGCTCCTGTTCATCCAGCCTCCCCCGCGCACTACTCCACCAGCTACTGTTCAACCAGCCCTCTCCACGAGCTCATGTTCAACCACCCCTCCACGGGCTAATGTTCATCCAGCCCTCCACCTTCTACTGTTCATCCAGCCCTCCACGGGGTGGTCCTGTTCATACAGCCCTCCACGGGGTCCTGTTCATCCAGCCCCAACCGGCTCGATCGATCGGGGTCCTGTTCATCCAGAGGCAACACCACGGGGCCCTGTTTCATCCACCCCCACTGGGAACTGTTCATCCAAACCACCCCAGCAACGCTCACTATTCATCCAGAGGCAGCATCGACCGGCTTGATTAGCAGCGATGGCGAAGAATCGCTCGATCGGGTTCGATTAACAGCCATCGATCGATCGCTCGGGTTCGATGAACGTAGCTCGCGGTGCAATCGCTCGTGTTCAGTTAGAGCCCAATGCCTCGCTCGGATTCAGTTAGAGCCCAACGCTTCGCACCCACGCGCGTGCGTGTACAAGAGAAACGTGCATCGCTCGGCTCCGACCACCCACCTTAACCGGGAACACCCCGATATTTTCCTCGCCCTCGCCTCTACCACGGTTTTTTCCGTCATGGACAGCCCAAAGAATGTCATGCAGCTGCGTCTCCGGCCCGCCCAGAACGAAAAGCCCATTTTCTATCATGATTTTTTGTCATAGAAGTAGGAGCCCACCACATCTGTGAGGATACCGGGTTTTTTTCATAATTATCGTCATAGAAGTGTTATAAGTATGACAGAAAAAAAATTTGTTCGGCCCAAAATGTCACGGATGTGTCTTTTTTTAGTGGTACTACTGTTGTGGACAGCGGTACTACCACTCCCCCTTGCGGTACTGCCGCGCAGACTGAGGAATGCCAGAGGCGGAGTAGGATCTGGACCCAGGGCGGCACTAACAATGGTGGTAAGGGCGGTACTACTGCTTACGAGCGGTACTACCGCCTCTACTGCCGCTGCCAGTGCTGCAAAACCCGACACGAGAGGCGACACTCTTGAGTCAAGGCGGTAGGAGCGCGGGATAGCAGCGGTACTACAACTGAGAGCTCCAGGCGGTACTACCGCTGAGGAGCGGCACTGCCGCTTGTAGTTCTTGAGCGGTACTACCGCTGGGACCATATTTCATAGAGAAGACAACGAGTGAGCCTCCATCAAAGCGGGAAGGCTCAGAGGGTGCAAAGGGGATGTGTACGTGTTGATTCCACCCTAGCCTATCCAATGCGGACCCCCTCTTATTAGTACAGTGATTCCTACGACACAAGTCCACCAAAACTGAATCGAAAGAGCTACACCGTCTTCGCTTAAAACTCCGAGGGAAGGGAATCGTCTCGTGCCAAAGGATGAATCTCTGAAATACTCAACGCACACGATTAGTCCACAAAGGCGTTGTCATCAATCACCAAAACTACTTAGAGTGAGACATGCCTTAACAATTGTGCCGAGTAATTCGACACATAGAGGTACATTCAAGGAAGATCCCAAATTATTGAATAACTTAAATTATTTTTTCATAAGTCATTTCAAATTATTTCAAAACATCATTATTTGTTTGTTTGATGCCCAGGAAAACCCTTTGGTTTTCGATGCTCATTGCCACTAGAAATGATCATTATTTTATTAAAGAATAAGATTGTACTATGAAAAAATAATTATGCTTCTTCCAAGTATTTTTACAAATACACTTTCTTGACTTGAAGTACGTTGTACATTCGAAAAAGAAATTACCTACTCTTTAGTTGCATGTGAAAGACATCTATTGCTGCAAATCAATACTTATTTTTATTTTGCTTAGTATTTATACTTAGATACTAAGTTACTAAAATTCTAAATTATTTATTACTTCATTTTTCTAATGCGGATAAGACAAAAAAATTAGGAATGTTTATGTATATATATTAGACTTTGTTTTAGTAATATAAAATATTGGGCATAGAGGGAGGTCATATGAGGTATGCCCTTGAGATGTCCTTAGAGCACCTATAGCAGAGCCACCATATGACCCCAATAGCCATAATAATCGTCAATATGGCCCTGAGCACATATATGAAACACGTTCTATATGTGACATGGAGGCTGCCAAGATGGCGCTCTCAGCAATAAACGGACATTTGTACTAGTTGTAAAAGGTGATGTGTCACTATTAGGGTCACATTACATTATAAACTAGGCGTTTTGTGAAGCCTACAAGGCACATCCTATATACATAAAAAGTTGATCCCCACTATCATATTTATCTCAACATGCACACATGTCACCTCATCAAAGGCCCAGCACTACATGCATGAGAAAAAAAATTCATTATTAATTGATCTCATGCACACGTTTCACCTCACCACACATGTCACCTCATCAAAGGTCCACTCAAAATGCATGAAAAAAGTTTTCCATTACGTTATGGCACTTATATTCAAAATATTTTCTGACAAGTACTCCCTCCGTCCCAAAATAAGTGCCTCAACTTTATACGAACTTTATTTATTTTTAGCTTTACTTCATATATTATTAATTCAATTATGGAAACTTCATACAATCAAGTCACTGAAATATATTGCAATCAATTCCCGCAGCAACGCGCGGGGTATTCTCTAGTATAAGAAACTATCTGGACTAGCGGAAGTTTAAATAGCAATGTTTGACTGTTCTATGGAGTTGGTTATGCTTATGTGGTCAGAAAGTCATCTTTCTAGTTGAGTGCATTCTAAACCTCTGCTTTCTACCAGTTATCTAGCTTAAATCGCCAACTCACTATGAAATCTAAAAATGGGAATAAATCATGTTTAATAAAAGGAGGTTACTTTTCTCAATAAAAGGAAATATGTTTCATAGTGTCTACGATTCCTATTCATGTAGTTCAAACAAAGATTCACACAAACATAAGAAATTTTAAATTGTATGGTTTTTTTAATCTCGTCACACATATCCACTAAAAAGAGTTACATGCACATCATTTATGAAAAGAATGTTTCAAAAAATGTATTAGAGATTCACACACATCCCAACAATGGTTCCGCATGGAAGAACATGTGTAATGACATATGATCCATTGTATATGAAAATATGCTCATGTCTTTAGGGGTATACTTAGAAGCATGGTTGTTAGCCGGGGTGTGTACAACGGTTTTATAACGAAGGCCATCATACAACAATGACACAAAAATATTTTTAAATAGGTTCAGTCGCCTCGTTGGAGTGTGATGTCTACTACACAACTTTATTATTGTAGACTTGTCTTGGGCCTCCAAGCGCAGAGTTTTGTAGGACAGTATCAATTTTCCCTCAAGTGGATGACCTAAGGTTTATCAATCCGTGGGAGGTGTAGGATGAAGATGGTCTCTCTCAAACAACCCTGCAACCAAATACAAGAAATCTCTTGTGTCCCCAACACACCCAATACAATGGCAAATTGTATGGGTGCACTAGTTCGGTGAAGAGATGGTGATAAAAGTGTAATATGGATGGTAGAAATATATTTTTATAATCTTAATAAATAAAAACACAAGGTAGCAAATAGTAAACGGGCACAAAAACGGTATTGCAATGCTTAAAAAGGAGGCCTAGGGTCCGTACTTTCACTAGTGCAATCTCCCAACAATGCTAACATAGTTGGATCATATGATTATCCCTCAAAGTGCAGCAAAGAATCACTCCAGTTCCTATTAGCGGAGAACAAAAGATAGAAGTTGTTTGTAGGGTACAAAGCCACCTCAAAGCTATTCTTTCCGATCAATCTATCCGAGAGTTCGTACTAGAATAACGCAAGCTATTCTTTCCATTCGATCTAACCAAGAGTTCGTACTAAGATAACACCAAAGCAAATTCATATTCATACACAATCCACACAAAGAACTACAAAGAGACCCCAAAGTTTCTATCGGAGAAAAACGTGCATCAACCCCTATGCATAGATTACCCCAATATCACCGTGGGAATCCGCGAGTTGAATGCCATATGTAGCGACCAGACCTCAAGCGATCGATCTACGTGCTCGATGTCATCCTGGATCGATAATCTTGACACCACCACAGTACTCGAAGGATTTATAACGAGTAGCAATCACACACTTATTACATCGAATGTCTCAAGAGAGAACTTAACAAAATAAATATGGCTTAAGGCCATCTAATAACGATAACGGCGGAAGGCTTGGAAGAAAAGCGAGTCCATCAACTCCAACGGCATCCTTGAGTATAGAACCACGACCTAAGCACCTTACTCGTCGTTCGAAAAGTCGCAACATGAAGCGTTGCAGCCAGCAATTCAGCACATGGAATATGCTGGCAAAGTAACACATAGAGAATAATAATGGATTTAAGCTATACTACATGCATATATGGCTGGTGGAAAGCCCTATGGTTACAGTTTTGCGTAAAGCCAATTTTTCCCTACTGCAAAGGAATAAATTTATTTAACTATCATGGTGGTTGTTGAACATTGAGAATGGTTGACAGCATTCTCAATCCCAATTAAAAGTACTCATTAACAACCCAACAATATTAATTAAAGTAACATGATGAGATTCACATGATAATCCAAGTACTAGATACTCAAGATGTCCATAACCGGGGACACGGCTAACCATGATTAGTTTATACACTCTGCAGAGGTTTGTGCACTTTTCCCCGAAGACTCGATCTCCTCCGTTTGATTTCTCTCACTACATGGTGTTTGAGAAGCGGATGGCCGAGACATAGTCTTTCGAGCGCTAGCACCTTACATGTGGGTAGACCGTACCAACCTACAACCCCTACATCAGCTAGTCCACCCGTAAGAGTTCACACAACTTAGTCAACTATGCTAGAGCCCATAGTAGCATGTGGCTGCACACGGAAGTTTCTAGCATGAATAATCTCATGATCCCTTTGAGCCGGGTGGCGGTCCAAGAAATCAGGCAAGTCTGATAGAAACCAGGTGCCTCAAGCCACCCGGATGTGTGTTTAAGTTGCCACCTTAAATAAACCATTAATTTAACAATCTCACATCTGTCATGGATACACTCACCCAATCCACGTCTACTAGCATAGCATGGCATAATAAGCAAACGTAGAAGTAACTCCCAAGGGTTTGATAATAAAACAGGTAATTGGTACTACCTCAATCTACTTCCCATCCCACAATTTAATTAGATCCTAATCATGCAAATGTTTGAGGATAGATCTAATGCATAAAAACTGGGTAGTAGAAAAGGTATGATCAAAGTGTTACTTGCCTTGCTGATGATCCGCGAAACCTAGAGACTCGAAGTAACAAGCGGCGCACTCCCTATCGCAGACAAACAAACAAGCATACAATAAGTACTCATCTAATGCACAGGTAAAACTAAAATATATCTAACCAGATAGTTCAACTTAAGAACTCGGTTTGCAAAAGAATCAAATCAAGCGAAGCAACAAAAGTCAAGCAATGGAAGAAAACAGCTCCGTTTTACTAATCTGGATCTAAGTCAAATTTTACAGTAGCAAAAACTTGTTGAAGTAGATTATTCGGAAGAGGTTTTGAGGCGAAACTCGAGCGTTTGAATCGCTGATTCCGATAAATGGCGAAAAGTTATACTAAAAGCGAAAATCGGATCGAGAATCGCGATCGAAAAATCGCGGATTAAATCCGAGAAAAAGAAAAAGCGAACGAGTTAGCGAGCGGACATTGTTAACTAAACTAATCGACGAACGCGTTCGTTAAAAAACGAACGAGCGAGCGAGCGTTAAGCTATTTAACCGAACCGGAAAAAAACCGATCTAAAATAAAAAACAAAAACAAAAACCGAGAATAAAGAAGAAAAACCGCGGTTTTTAGAAAAACCAATGACACAGTTTCTGGTAATGGCGAACCTCGGCGGCGGGTCCGCAGATCGGCGGCGTTAGGCGAAGTCTGGCGAGGTCGGCGGCGAAGTCCGTGAAGTCGTGAGGGTCCGTGACGACGCAGCGCGTGTGGCAGCCAAGAAGTGGTAGTGGCCTGTGGCAATGGCGCAGGCGGCGCTAGGGTTGGGCTGGGCGGCGGCTGGGCCTCGGGCTGGCCTCCCGGATTATAAACCACCTCGGGCGGAGTCCGGCGGACCACGACAAATGGAGTCGGTTCTGCGTTTTTCTTAAATAATTCAGCGAGAAGAAAAATAAAAAAAATACCAAACAGACTCCAAAAATCCCGAAATAAATTTTCCCCGGCTTCTAAAATCAAGCCGGACTAAATGAACATTTATTTGGGGCCTAAATGCAATTTTGAAAAACTCGCATTTTTCCTAAATTTAAATAAAAAGGCGAAAAACTCCAAAATAAAATCTTATTTGATTTTATTATTAAATCTTCATTATTCCTTTATTTTGGGAAAGTCATTTTATTCCCTCTCTCATATTTTGATAGTAGAAATAATTGAAGATAAAATAATTAAAATCAAATGATCCTATTTTCGAAATTTGAGAAAACTCAAATATGAAAATAACGACATCCCCAACTCTCTCCGTGGATCCTTGAGTTGTGTAGACTTTCTAGGATCGAGCAAAAATGCAACAAAAATATGCTATGCAATGATACTCTATGTATAACATTCCAAATTGAAAATTTGGATGTTACGACCCCCACCCTAAGATGAATCTAGCCCTCGAGATTGGGTTAACTAGAAAATAGGTGAGGTGGTCCTTAAGCAGATCTTCCTCTCGCTCCCAGGTGGCTTCATCCTCAGTGTGGTGGCTCCACTGAACTTTGCAAAACTTAATAACCTTGCTGCGGGTGACTCGACTAGCAACCTCGAGAATCTTAACTGGTTTCTCCTCGTAGGTCAAATCGTCATTCAAGTGAATCGCTTCCAGTGGCACTGTATCTCTTAGTGGTATATCGGCCATCTCTGCGTGACACTTCTTCAACTGAGAAACATGAAACACATCATGAACTCCTGACAATCCTTCGGGGAGTTCCAACTTGTACGCAACTTCTCCCATGCGTTCCAAAACTATGTATGGTCCCACAAAACGTGGCGCTAATTTTCCTTTAACACCAAAACGCTTAACTCCTCGGAGTGGCGATACTCAAAGATAAACTCTGTCTCCGACTTTGTATTCTGTCTCCTTGCATTTTGAATCCGCATAGCTTTTCTGTCTTGACCGGGCTACCTTGAGCCTATCGCGAATTAACTTTACTTTCCGTTCAGACTCCTTAATCAAATCTGGTCCAAACAACTGGTGGTCTCTAACTTCATCCCACAACAACGGGGTTCTGCATCTCCTTCCGTACAAGGCTTCGAAAGGTGCCATCTTCAAACTGGATTGATAACTGTTGTTGTAAGAAAACTCCGCATAGGGCAAGTTATCATCCCAACTTGATCCATAATCCAAAGCACATGCTCTCAGCATATCCTCTAAAATCTGGTTGACTCTCTCGGTTTGTCCATCTGTCTGTGGATGAAAAGCTGTGCTAAACTCCAGCCTGGTTCCCAAAGTTTCATGCAATCTGCTTCCCGAACTTTGAGGTAAATTGGGTTCCTCTATCGTCTGATACTCCTCGGAACTCCATGCAAGCATACAATCTTGGTCATGTATATCTTAGCCAATTTGGCACTGCTTGTAGGTAGTCTTTCTTTGGAATGAAATGAGCTACCTTCGTCAGCGATCGACTACAACCCAAATCGAGTCATAGCTTTGAGCGGGTCTGGGCAATCCGTGATGAAATCCATACCTAGTTTATCCACTTCCTTTCGGGTATAGGCAATGGTTGTAACAATCCTGCTGGCTTTTGATGTTCTGCCTTCACCTTCTGACATACATCACAAACTGCTACGTACTCTGCAATATCCTTCTTCATTCCGGTCCACCAGAAAGTATTCTTAAAATCCAAATACATCTTGGTATTTCCTGGGTGAATCGAATATGGTGAATCATGTGCCTCTTGCAAAATCAACTTCTGAATCTCCGGATCACTTGGTACATAAACGCGGTCCTCAAACCATAGGGTATCGTGCTCATCCTCTCGAAATCCCTTTGCTTTCCCTTTGCTCATCTTCTCCTTAATAGAAGCAAATTCCTTATCTGTCCTTTGAGCTTCTCTGATCTTGTCCATCAAGGTTGACTGAATCTCCAATGCTGCTACATAGCCTCGCGGAATTATTTCCAAACATAGCTCCCGAAATTCCTCGGCTAATTCCTTTGGTAAACCTCCGGTCATTAGGATGTTAACATGACGCTTACGGCTCAACGCGTCTGCTACAACGGTAGCCTTTCCGGGGTGATAATGTAATCTCATATCGTAATCCTTGATGAGCTCCAACCATCTTCTCTGCCTGAGATTTAACTCCTTCTGCGTGAAAATGTACTTCAAACTCTTATGATCCGTATACACCTCACAGTGGTTCCCAATAAGAAAATGTCTCCAAGTCTTCAACGCATGCACTACGGCTGCTAACTCCAAATCATGAGTAGCATAATTTAGTTCATGAGGCTTAAGCTGTCGTGAAGCATCTGAAACAACTCTTCCCTCCTGCATAAGCCTTTGCTCCAAGTCCTCTCGTGAGCGTCGTAATACACCTCATAATCCTTGATCTGATTTGGCGGGATTAACCTTGGTGAGGTAACCAAGCGTTTCTTCAACTCTTGGAAACTAGCTTCACAATCCTCGGTCTAAGCGAACTTGGTATCCTTCTTCAACAGTTCATCATAAACCCGCAATCCTTGAGAAATTCTCAATAAATCTCCGGTAGTATCCTGCGAGCCCAAGGAAATTCGGATCTCACCAACTGTTGTTGGCGCTTCCCGATTTATTCTGATGGTAACTTTAGTGGGGTCTCTGCTATACCTTCTCTGGATATAACATGTCAGAAATCCAACTTCCTTCAACCAAAACTCACACTTCTTGAACTTGGCATACAAGCGATGTTCTCTGAGCTTCTCGAGTACCAAGCATAAATGCTCCTTATGTTCCTCTTCATTCTTGAGTAAACCAAAATATCATCAATGAACACCACGATGAACTTATCCAAAAACTCCATAAACACTTTGTTCATCATGTTCATAAAATAGGCGAGTCGTTAGTCGGACCAAATGACATAACGGTATACTCATACAGCCCGTGCACGGTGGTAAAGCCGTCTTAGGTATATCCTGCTCTCGAATCTTCAACTAATGGTACCCTGATCGCAAATCGATCTTGGAAAACACCTTAGCTCCTTGCAATTGGTCAAACAAGTCATTGATCATCGGCAGTGGGTACTTGTTCTTAATGGTCACTTCATTCAATCGCGATAATCAACAACCATTCTTAATGATCCATCCTTCTTCTCCACTAAATCTTGGTGATCTCAAGGTGAAGAACTTGGGCGAATAAAACCTTTATCCAGTAACTCCTTAATCTGCTTCTTAATTTCCTCCAAATCTTGGGCTGGCATCCTATACGGTCTCTTAGATATCGACCCAGTGCCTGGCAGTAGTTCAATCAGAAATTCAATGTCTCTATCCGGCGGCATGCCTGGCAATTCTTTCGGAAACACGTCCAGGTAATCCCTTACCACTGGTACTTCCTCCTACACAACTCCTGTTAAGGAATTTACATGTGCTCTCCTCAGCTCATGCCGTGATACATACTTGATTCTCCTTCCTTCTGGTGTGGTAAGCAAAATTGACTTACTGGCGCAATCTATGTTCCCTCCATACTTGATAACCAATCCATGCCTAATATCACATCAAACCTTGTGATTCCGAACTATTAGGTGCGAGGAAATACATAGTGTCCAATCCTTAATGGCGATCGATCACACCATATACTAGCCATGTATTACTGCTCGGGTGTGGTTACTAGCATGGGTGACCTAAGGGCTTGGGTTTGTAGTTTATACTTATCCACAAATCCCCTTGATATGTATGAATGCGATGCATCGGTATCAAAAAGAACAAGCTGCGATAAAAGTCTTAACCAAAACTTACCTATTCTGCGTCTGGTGAGCTTCAACCTCCTCCACGGTAACGTGGTTCACTTGTCCCCTGTTGAAAGGGTTCGGCTTCTTTCCTGAGCTTCCATTGCCATTTCCATTTTGGCCTTTGGACAATCATTTGCATAATGCCCAGTCTTACGGCACTTAAAGCAAGTGATATGGCTCAGATCTACCTTGGATGGTGTTGACGGGTTGGTGCGGTTTTGTCCATTGCTTCCTCCATTCCCGTTTCCATTCTTGGTGCCATTATGGTTGTGCGAGCTGCCTCCTCCGTGGGTATGCTGAAATTGTCCTCCTGGCTTCGGGGTAAAGCAAAGTTTCTGCTGAGCTCCAGAGTTATTCTTCCCCTTTCCATACTTTCTCTTGCGATTGTCAATCTGCTGCTGCTTCCCTTCAATCATAAGAGCACGATCTACTAACTCCTGGTAGTTATTGAAGGTGGCTACCATCAACTGCATGCTCAGCTCATCATTCAGTCCTTCTAGAAACTTCTCCGGCTTAGCAGCGTCCGTAGCAACGTCATCTGGGGCATAACGTGCTAACTTACTGAAATCATCTACATCTTGTGTGTCCGTCCTCCTTGGCGTAAGTTGTGAAACTCACGCTTCTTCATGGCCATAGCTCCTGCTGAAACATGGGCGATCTGGAAAGCTTCTTGGCCCGATCCCATGTGGCGGTGTCTCTTGGGTAAGTGGCTGTAAAATTCTCCCACCATCTTCTGCTGGGTCCTTCAAGCTGATGTGCGGCAAATTTAACCCTTTCTCCATCTGTACATCCTGCGGTGGTTAACTCCTCCCTATCTTATGGAGCCAATCATACGCAACAATCGGCTCGGTGCTCTTTGGAAAGCACCGCGGATTCAACCTTAAGCAGGTCAAATGGTCAGCGGTGGTGGTGGCGGTGGGTTGTTGTTGTTGCCTTGGTTACTGTACCAATGTTTGAATCAAGGCATTCTGCTGCTGAATCAAGCGAGTGATCTCTGGCGGGAAAACAAATCCGAGAATCGCGTCTCGGAGGCATCGAGGGTTTATAGAAAAGACGAGAGTTTAGAATAGAGTGAGGTCTAGAGAGAAACACTACCCATATGCACATGAGACAAATCACACAATATCACTCCAATCAATTCAAACAAGGGCATACAACGGTCTATCTATCGTTACAAAGTGCTGGAACTAAAGCTAATCTGTAATGGGGGAATCTACTACTGTTATGGTGGTCAACTAGAAAAACTGCTCCGATGAAGACTCCATGATATCTGCTCCAGCTTCATCTTCGAAATCATCATCACTAGGATTGGAATAGGTGTCGTTGATGATGATGTAGTTCTCTGGACAGGTGCAATCTTCATCTTCTCCTCCGGGTGCTGAATTTCCCATGAGTTCTTCAATCTTCTCCTTAAGATCACCGTTTTGTCCCACTAGAGCTACAGTCTCCTCCATGTAGTCCTTGCGAGTGGCCTTCAGTTCTCCTTCTAGTTCCATAATCTTGGCTTTTGCTTTCTTCAACTCCATCATGTCTGCGCACATCTGGTTCTCCTGGCGTCGGATGTGCTGATTTAACTCCTGGATGAAAGCTGCAATGGATCGATCCTTCTTAGTGCCAACTATCTCCCACTGTTCATCTCGGCGACCGCAAATCTGGTAGATAGTATCCTTGAGGTCTTCTTTATAAACTCCTCCAATGCGTCCCATGGTTATGTGAGCTGCCATGCTCTTTCCCAGACTCTAGGTTGGTGCATTGAAAACACACTCTATGGGCTCCGTGGTGGCATAAGCGTCCTTTCGGGAACTTGAGCTTGAATCTTCAGCGCTCTTCTTGGGTAAAGTGGAATTGTAGGTCCGGTGAAGCTTGGTATTCGATGTTCGGTACTTAGTGACTTCCTTCGGTGTCGTCCAAAGGGTGTATCTTCATCCGGTGAGTGAACTTGATCCTCGCTTCCGTCATCCTAAAAGAGTAGAAAAGATGAGGAGTCGAAATGAGAAGAGAGTAGTGATCTAGGGATTTAGCTTAATGGTCGTGTCCTACGATCGGCGTGTGCTCGATACCATCTTTGTAGCGACCAGGACCTCAAACGATCGATCTCGTGCTCGGTGTCATCCTGGATCGATAATCTTGACACCACCACAGACTCGAAGGATTTATAACAGAGTAGCAATCACACACTTATTACATCAAATGTCTCAAGAGAGAACTTAACAAAATAAATATGTCTTAAGGCCATCTAATAACGATAACAGTGGAAGGCTTGGAAGAAAAGCGAGTCCATCAACTCCAACGGCATCATGAGTATAGAACCACGACCTAAGCACCTTACTAAATAAATGCGAAAAGTGCGCAACATGAAGCGTTGCAGCCGAAAATAAATCGACACATGGAATATGCTGGCAAAGTAACACATAGAGAATAATAATGGATCTAAGCTATACTACATGCATATATGGCTGGTGGAAAGCTCTATGGTTACAGTTTTGCGTAAAGCCAAGTTTTCCCTACTTCAAAGGAATACATTTATTTAACTATCATGGTGGTTGTTGAACATTGAGAATGGTTGACAGCATTCTCAATCCCAATTAAAAGTACTCATTACCAACCCAACAATATTAATTAAAGTAACATGATGAGATTCACATGATAATCCAAGTACTAGATACTCAAGATGTCCATAACCGGGGACACGGCTAACCATGATTAGTTTATACACTGTGCAGAGGTTTGTGCACTTTTCCCCACAAGACTCGATCTCCTCCGTTTGATTTCTCGCTTTACATGGTGTTTGAAAGCGGATGACCGAGACATAGTCTTCGAAGCGGCACCTTAGATGTGGGTAGACCGTACCAACCTACAACCCCTACATCAGCTAGTCCACCCGTAAGAGTTCACACAACTTAGTCAACTATGCTAGAGCCCATAGTAGCATGTGTGTCGGGGATATACCCCGCGGTATGACCCGGCTGGAGTTGTAAACTGGCTGGGACTTGGTAAACCGGCGGATGGTAAACCGGCGGAGAGTTAAGACAGAGAGTCAAGACAGATGGCTAAGACAGACGGTAAACCGGCAGACAATGTTAAACCGACAGACAATGTTAAACCAGCAGACCATGTTAAACCGGCAGACAATGTTAAACCGGCAGACAATGTTAAACCGGCAGACAATGTTAAACCGGCAAACAGTGATAACTGGGTTGTCAGGGGTTATGAAGCCCGAGATGTTATGAAGCCCAAGATGTTAAGAAGCCCGTGAAGATAAGTTAGAATAGTTAAGTCTTAAGTCCGAGTTGGACTCTACATGTAACCCACCTCTTCAACATATATAAGGAGGTAGGGCTCCCCAAAGAGGGACAAGCTACAAGCAAGAAGAAACAATCTTAGGGCTAGACACAAAGAGGAGAGCGGTTCTGGCGACTCCTCGTGATGATAATGAGACCTAGCCTCAAACAGCATGTAGGGTTTTTACTGGATGATGTTTCCCGGGGCCCGAAGCTGTCTAAATTCCTGTCTTGTGTTGCGTCTCTCTATTCCGCTCAACCCCTCTCAAGCTACCACATAGATGCGTTGGCCTCGTGACTAAGTCCTGACACTAAGGACATCTAATGTGACAAATCAGCGACAGTTGGCGCCCACCGTGGGGCCTACGCATGATGGTGTTGAGATTCTTGGAGGGATCTATCTCAGGGATCGAGAAGTTCGCGATGTGTTGGATAAAAAAGAGCCGGCGCAGAAGACGTCCGACGAACAGTCAAAAAATTAGGGTTGCATGATGTGTGCCGTGGTGATCAAACGATTCGTCGAAACCGGATCAACTTTACTATCGCCGATACGGACATAAGTTTTCACAGGAAACAGAGACAGTTACGACTGGGAGTCAACAGCCGTGACTCGGATTCGCCGTGTTGAGCCACCTTATTGAGCCGTGAGTCGGATTCGCAGTTTTTCACCCTTACGGAAAGCTACCATTACATGAACCGGGGTCAGATGAGAATTCCAATTGTACAAATACAGGACAAGTGCTTGTGGCCACGTGAGAGCTCCAGTTTGATTATATTATGCCCAAAGTCACTACCAAGTCATCCTCCCCTGAAAAGAAAAAAATCTGCTGGAAGTGGATAACGCTACAGGCTCGAACTCCTCCTGCGGTCCGCCTCGTTGACCCGTCGCGCATCTGCAGTCGCTGGTTCGCGCCTTCAACTATTCGACCGCTGGCCTCGCCCCCTGCTGCTCTATTGCTGGTCGTCGCCGGTTCATCACGGCTGGGCTTCTATCCACCAACCCGTTGCCGGTTTAGCCGCGCCTCTCCACCCCGCTGCCGGTTCAGTCGCGCCTCGCTCCCTCTGAGTCGCCACCACCGACGCGTAGCCGCGCCTCTTCATGGTCGCTCCGGATCAAGCCGGCCTCGCCTGCAAACTGCCTGAGCCTTTTCCTCTACCGCGCCACGACTCGGCTGCGGCCTTCAGCTGCCCCCGCTGCCGGGTTGGACTGGCCCTGTGGCCATGAGCCGCTGCTGTTCTTAGGCTGCCCCTCGCGTGGCTTCTCTAAGGCGTCGACGCTCTTCACTAGCAAAACACCCGTTTTCAATCCGCCCCGGCCTCTGCTCCAAGTCGCCGCTCCAAGTCACCGCTCTGAACCGACCACGACCCCACACCCGCCGGCGCCTGCATCCGCCGCCATTCTCAGACCGCCTCTCGCTCGGATTCACGCCAAGCCGCCAGTGGCCGTCAGCCGCGCTGCCATAGTTTCTACTTCAATCCGCCACCGGGTGTTGACCCGGACTGCTGCCCTTAATCCGCCACTACGGACTAAACCACCGCCGCACCTGTGAGCCGCACCAGACTCCACCTAAAACCGCAGTCAACGCCGCGGCTCTCCAGCTCCGCCAAATCGCCACCGGGTCACCATGGAGTGGCCCGCCAAATCGCCGCCGGGTCACCGCGGAGCGACCTCGCCGAATTGCCACCGGGTCACCATGGGCGGCCCTTCAATCGCCGCGGGTCACCGTTGGCGCCCGCCAAATCGCCGCGGGTCACCGCCGGGCACCTCTGCGGCAACCACGAGCCGTGTGGCTCACTTTGTCAACCGGGTCGCGCCTCGGAACTACCGTCGCGGGTCACCGCTGCGGTCCATCCTCACCGAGTCACCCGCTTCCACTATGCTCCGACCCTGCGCTGGCTCAGCGGTGCTACCTCATTCTGGCAACACGGCTGCGGCCGCCCGTATCAAGCCGGCTTCACCTTTGCGCTGAATCGCCGCGGGTCAATCCCACCTTACTGCTGTTTTCCGCAGCAGTCGCCCTCTCTTCCTGGCTCCTCCCACGGCTGCGTGTCCGCCTCCGCCGAACAGACTCGCCCATGCGCGTCTTCGTGTCAAACCGCCGAGGTCTCGGCCCGCTTTGTGAACCGTTTCAAACCACCACCTCGCCAATGCGCCGCCTCCGTGCCTCCAAACTACCGTCGCCGGCTTCGGCCTCTGCCGGTGTGCCCCGCATTGCCTCCGTCATGGCCGGCTCCACACGCGGTCGCGTGCTCACCTCACACCTGTCCCCTGACGAACCGCGGGGTTGCTTTAATCCGCCTCTGCGCTGGGTTCGCGCATTGTGAACCGGCCTCAAGTCGATGCCCGGCCTCGGTGCGACCACGCGCGCCCTGCGGTGTTGCTGACGAACCGCCGGAGTTGCTCCGACCGCCCTGCACCTTCGTCGCTTCACCCGAGCCGGTCCGGTTGCCTCTGCTATTGCGTGTTCGACACATCGGTATCTTGATAGTTCTTTAGCGTGACGGGATATATGAACCGAGAAAAGAAGATGTGATGTGAGAAAATAAACTGGCACGGTCCTGCCTCCGCCTGGCTTACTTCATCGCTGAGCTGCTGCTGCTTCCACTTGTGATGCCTCTGCGACATGTGTTGACAAGCTTAAGAAACATCAATGGTACTGGCGGTAATCCACTTGATGAAAGAGGGCTGATAAAGTATTTTTGACCAACATCCCGGATCAGTTAATGGAAGCAGGATTGACAAGTCAATAGAGGTATATGCAAAGATTTGATCCTGGGTTTGGAATTAACGAGGCACGTACACCATTCAACCTTCCACGTGAAGACTGCGGCTACAGTCATTATAAAAAGGACAAAGGAAGATTGTCAAACATCTGCGTTCATTCAGCGAAAAAAAATATTGGATGATATACACGGATCATTCATCGTCTGAATAAATCAGGTGAAGTCCATCCATTCAATTTTTAATTGATATATTTTGTTTTATTTTGAAAACAATTACTCGTTCTTGCAATATTTGTTGTTTTCAGGACAATTATGCACGGCAAACATGGTTTATACCACGGGTACGGAGCATGTGCTGACAATATTTCGACTGGCGATAGTCCGTGCCACATTACAGGGTGTGCGTAAGCCGCCCCCCGTGCAGCCTGGTCTACATCAACTCACTAGGACTGCGCCTATGATTGATTGGCCCGTCCACACCAACACCGGCTTACAACGATGTGGCTGGTTCATCAATCTGCTCCCGCGACCGACTCGGCCGTCATTAATTTCAGCTTTACCATGGTGATCATCAACTCCACGATGAATAACCCCTGACATGATATATCAGGTGAAATCCATCCAATATATTTTATATTGTATATTGCCTTCTTTAAAAGAGCAATTACTTTGGCCTGCAAAGTTTTCTAATGCAGGACCCTAAACCGCCATATTGGTGCAAATTTAAAGGCCGTCGAGAAAATTTCCGGCTTAAAGAGGATTCGGTTTAAAATCCGCATCAAGGGAAGATATCTCCCACAAAGCTTTGAAGCTCTCAAATCGGTTCAAAATCCGGTTCAAGAAGGATTTATCTCTTGCAAAAAGTTAAAGGGTGCCAAAGAGGACTGCTGCCATGATCTTGCGGTTCGGACATGGGTATCATGCCTTATTGGCTTATCATATTATTGATCACTTGGGGGCTTGGTCATATCGAACCATAGTCACACATCTTGATCGGCGCAATGCCACAGTATCACTTGGGGGCTTGGTGGTGTCGAACCAATGCAACACCTTTTGATAGGCGAAAGCCACCAGGATCACAGGGACATGGTCAAGTCTGAACCAGTCATGCCTCTTGATTGGCCTAAGGCCATAGAGTCACTTGGGGCTTGGTGAACCCGAACCATTGCCACGCCACTTGATCGGCATAATGCCACGGTTTGATTGGGGACTGGCTGACTTGAACCATAGCTACACCTTATTGGGAGCTTGGTGGTGTCCGACCATGGTAACACCATCGATCGGCTCGATAAAGCCTCTTTTGCAAATGGTTTTATCTTTGCCTTTGCTTCATTTTTCTTTTGATAAAATATTTTTTCTGTTGTGTTTCACCCAACATTATTAAATCGGTTCAACTATCGATTCTGATTGATGAACACGATTAAATCATAATCCGGAGACTATCAGCCCGGTTTGGTTTCGACTATAAGTCGCCAATATATATTTGGATTGCGCCATTGGAATCATGCGCTCATAATCATTGGATTATATTATTCAAATCTTCAAATAGACAACATGGCTGGATTTTATTATGGTTATCAGTAACCAGTACTATGATTAAGGTTTTCAAAGTCGCTTTAGCGCAATGGCTATTATATTATCAATGGATATGATTTATTTTATAATTGAAGGAATAGTCCCAAGTCGCTGCAAGCTTACGACCCGGTACTTGGGGGCTACATTATTCAACTTAGGATTATATCAAATATGCAAGTCTCATGTCGCTGCAAGCATGCACCATGACATTTGGGGGCTAATGCAAAGTCATTTTTATTAGTCTTATTGAAGACCCGACTCGTCACATCATAATGAGCCGACCCTTGGGGGCTACCAATTGCTCATCAACAATTCAAGGTACACAAATTTTCATCTATTATTGAAGGATCCTTTGCTCGATTGGTAAAGCACAAAGCTCTCAACCTTGTGGGCGTGGGTTCACGCCCTTGATGGGAGTTACATAATATAATGTTATTCTCAATGAAGTATATATAAAGTCCCACTCAATATTATCTTCTTGAGCGGCCCTTGGGGGCTACACGTTCTTTATTACATTCTACATGATCATATTTTCAAAGTCCTGCTCATTATTTGCATAATGACCCGGCCCTTAGGGGCTACACTGGTTGAAGTTTTTATGAGCATCGAGAAACTACAAGTCGAGTTCTTTGCAAGCATGACAACCCGACACTTGGGGGCTACATATGTGGAATACTCAGTTCTGGCTATTGATTGAGATGAACAACCTGGATTTCTTCAAGCTTGTGACATTCATATTGAAGCAAATCTTAAGATGTTACTACGTTACCTTCTTAGGAGTTGAGGGCTACAAGTGATAGGCATATAAGAGGTATATTTTCAAAAGCTGATATTAACAAACAGTTATGACCCGGTGCCATCAATATTTGTAAACCGGCAAAGTTCGACATTCTTAAACCGGCTGAAGATCAGATGAGTATTTCAAAGACCAATATTTTTGTTAAGCATTGGGAGGTGAGTCAAAGGAGTTATTCTTCACAATATTTCTCTGTGATAAACCAATGTCAGCAAATTGATTATGAAGCTGGCCTATTGACCCAGATTTTCTAGAAGGAAATGACAAGGATTTAAAGATGCTCAGGATCAGTTTAACATGGATAAATCCAAATTAAACTGGGGGCTAATGTCGGGGATATACCCAGCGGTATGACCAGCTGGAGTTATAAACCGGTGGGACTTGGTAAACGGCGGATGGTAAACCGGCGGAGAGTTAAAACAGAGAGTCAAGACAGATGGCTAAGACAGACGGTAAACCGGCTGGTGGTAAACCGGCAGACAATGTTAAACCGGCAGACAATGTTAAACCAGCAGACCATGTTAAACCGGCAGACAATGTTAAACCGGCAAACAGTGATAAGCTGGGTTGTCGGGGTTATAAAGCCGAGATGTTATGAAGCCCAAGATGTTAAGAAGCCCATGAAGATAAGTTAGAATAGTTAAGTCTTAAGTCCGAGTTGGACTCTACATGTAACCCGCCTCTTCAACATATATAAGGAGGTAGGGCTCCCCAAAGAGGGACAAGCTACAAGCAAGAAGAAACAATCTTAGGGCTAGACACAAAGAGGAGATCCGGTTTACGGCGACTCCCTCGTGATGATAATGAGACCTAGCCTCAAACAGCATGTAGGGTTTTTACCGGATGATGTTTCCCAGGGCCCGAAGCTGTCTAAATTCCTGTCTTGTGTTGCGTCTCTCTATTCCGCTCAACCCCTCTCAAGCTACCACATAGATGCGTTGGCCTCGCGACTAAGTCCTGACACTAAGGACATCTGACGTGACAAATCAATGACAATGTGGCTGCACACGGAAGTTTCTAGCATGAATAATCTCATGATCCCTTTGAGCCTGGGTGGCGGTCCGAAGAAATACAGGCAAGTCCTGGTAGAAACCAGGTGCCTCAATCCACCCAGATGTGTGTTTAAGTTGCCACCTTAAATAAACTATTAACTTAACAATCTCACATTTGTCATGGATACACTCACCCAATCCACGTCTACTAGCATAACATGGCATAATAAGCAAACGTAGAAGTAACTCCCAAGGGTTTGATAATAAAACAGGTAATAGGTACTACCTCAATCTACTTCCCATCCCACAATTTAATTAGATCATAATCATGCAAATGTTTGAGGATAGATCTAATGCATAAAAACTGGGTAGTAGAAAAGGTATGATCAAAGTGTTACTTGCCTTGCTGATGATCCACGAAACCTAGAGACTCGAAGTAACAAGCGGCGCACTCCGGGTATTCTATCGCAGACAAACAAACAAGCATACAATAAGTACTCATCTAATGCACAGGTAAAAATCAAATAGATCTAACCAGATAGTTCAACTTAAGAACTCCGGTTTGCAAAAAGAATCAAATCAAACGAAGCAACGAAAGTCAAACGGCGGAAGAAAACAGCTCCGTTTTACTAATCTGGATCTAAGTTAAATTTTACAGTAGCAAAAACTTGTGGAAGTAGATTATTCGGAAAGAGGGTTTCGATACGAAACTCCAGGCGTTTGAATCGCCTGATTCCGATAAACGAGCGAAAAGTTATACTAAAACAAAAATCGGATCAGGAATCACGATCAGAAAAATCGCGGATTAAATCCGAGAAAAAGAAAAACGACGAACAGGTTAACGAACGGACGTTCGTTAAGTAAACTAATCTGACGAACGCGTTCGTTAAAAGCAAACGTTAAGCTATTTAACGAACGGAAAAAAACAATCTAAAATAAAAACGAAAACTAAAAACCGAGAATAAACCAAGAAAAACGCCGGGTTTTAGAAAAACCGCACGGTTTACGGGTAATGGCGAACCTCGGCGGCGGGTCCGGCAATCGGCGGCGGCGGCGAGTCCGCGAGGTCGTCGTGGCGAGGTCCGCGAGGTCGGCGTGGTCCGGCGACGGCGGCCGAAGTCTTGTGGCCTTGAGGAAAAGTAGCAGCGTCTTGTGGGCGGGCGTGGCCTTGGCCTTAGGGTTCGGGGGCTGGGGCAGCGGTGGGCCTCGGGTTGGCCTCCCCGGCTTATAAAGCCACCTCGGGCGGAGTCCGGCGAACCTGGCCCGTGGGTCGGTTCTTGCGTTCTTTTAAAATAATTCCGCTCAGAAGAAAAATAAAAAGAAATACCAAACGGACTCCAAAAATCCCGAAATAAATTTTCCCCGGCTTCTAAAATCAAGCCGAACTAAATGAATATTTATTTGGGGCCTAAATGCAATTTCGTAAAACGCGCATTTTTCCTAAATTCAAATAAAAAGGCGAAAAACTCCAAAATAAAATCTTATTTGATTTTATTATTAAATCTTCATTATTTCGTTATTTTGGGAAAGTCATTTTATTCCCTCTCTCATATTTTGATAGTAGAAATAATTGAAGATAAAATAATTAAAATCAAATGATCCTATTTTCAAAATTTGAGAAAACTCAAATATGAAAATAACGACATCCCCAACTCTCTCCGTGGGTCCTTGAGTTGTGCAAACTTTCTAGGATCAAGCAAAAATGCAACAAAAATATGCTATGCAATGATGCTCTATGTATAACATTCCAAATTGAAAATTTGGGATGTTACACCATAACATATATCAAGTGAATCAATAAGATACCCCAATTGTCACCTCAAGTATTCATATTGCAAGACATATATCATGTGTTCTCATCTCTGAATATTCAATCTGACAAGACAAAACTTTGAAGGGTAAGATTCACTTCATCATAACAAGAGTATAGAGGGTAGAAACATCATATGATCCGACTATATTAACAAAGCCCATGATATAGATCACGAGAGAGAGAGAGAGAGAGAAAGAGATTAAATATATAGCTACTGGTACAAACCCTCAACCTCGGGGGTGAACTACTCCCTCCTCATCGTCGTGGCTGCCGGGATGATGAAGATGGCCACCGGAGATGATTCCCACCTCCGGCAGGGTGCCGGAAAGGGTCTAGATTGGTTTTCGGTGGCTACAGAGGCCTGCGGCGGCGGAACTTTTGGTCTAGGTTAACCCCGATGGGTTTTGGAATATTTGGAAATTTATAGTGCAAAGAAGGGGTGCGGGAGGCCACCGAGGAGGGCACAACCCACCTGCGAGATAGGGGGCCCTGGCGCGCCCTGGTGGGTTGTGCCCCCCTCGGGGCACCCCCCCAGGTGCAGCTCTGGCCCAATGGATGTCTTCTGGCCCAAAAAAATCTCAAAAAGGTTTCGCGTTGTTTGGACTCCGTTTGATATTGATTTCCTGCGATGTAAAAAACAATCAAAAAACAGCAAGCGGCCTTTGAGCCTTTGGATCAATAGGTTAGTCCCAAAAAATGATATAAAGTTGCTATAAAATGATTGTAAAACATCCAAGAATGATAAAATAACAGCATGAATACTTCATAAATTATAGATACATTGGAGACGTATCAGCATCCCCAAGCTTAATTCTTACTCGTCCTCGAGTAGGTGAATAATAAAAGAAATAATTTATGAAGTGTGAATGCTAGCAAAGTGCATAAGTTGATCAATGATAATTTCAATCACTTTTCCTAGCATCATAACAGCGATTGTTTCTCATAAAATTTCTCATGTTGTAGTGGCAACCAACTCACATGTTAAGGTTCAAACAATGAACTCTCTTGAAACTCAACAACCTATGTTCTTAGTCACCAAGCAATTGCAATTCAACTTATTCAACAGAGTCTAAGTAAGAGCTCCACATACTCAACCATCATATAGTATTCTATGATTGCTAACACTCACCGCATACACATGAGCAAAACATTTCAACTGGACACATAGAAAGATAGGGGCTTATTGTTTTGCCTCCCAACGTATTCACCTCAAGGGTGATGTCAACAATAATAACTCATGCTACCCATATTCAACTGGACATATGTGCCTAGATCTTTCCTCACCACATGATTCTTGCCAAAACAGAAAAATAAAAAGGAATAGAGAGAAATACTTTGACTCTTTGCATAAAAGTAAATACTGAAAAGTAAAAGATAGGCCCTTCGCAGAGGGAAGCAGAGGTTGCCATGCGCTTATTTGTTTGTATGCTCTATCCCTTAGTGCAAAAGAACGTCACGTTATATTGCCCCTTATGATAGCAACCTTTATTATGCAGTCCGTCGCTTTTATTGCTTTGCCATCATAAGTTCATACAACGCTCAATTTTCTCTTACACTAAATGATCTAACACTTTTAGAAGCAATTTGTATTGCCTTATTGCACCGATGACAACTTACTTGAAGGATCTTGCTCAATCCTTAGGTAGGTATGGTGGACTCTTGGAAATAAGATTTGGGTTTAAGGGTTTTTGGATGCACAAGTAGTATCTCTACTTAGTGTGGAATTTTTGGCTAGCAAAGATGGGGGCAAGCACCACGTGTTGAAGGATCTATGACAATATAACCTCTATGTGAATATGAACAAACATAAACCATTACATTGTCTTCATTGTCCAACATCAACAATTTTGGCATATAATAATTTGATGGGGGCTCACAATCACAAAAGATTTCTAAGATAGTGTATTTGCATGTGAAGGTTCTCTTCCTTTTACTAATTATTCGTGAATTGCTTGTATGACCAATATTGTGATTGTCAAGCCTAAAAAGATTTCACTTTCTAAATCCAATGTGAAGCTACCACTAGGCATGATATGATTTCAACTTCATGATATTAAATTCATTCAACAATTTACTCATAGGATATAAGCGAAGCACAAGAGTAAATGACAAACTACTCCAAAAAGATATAAGTGAAGATCAAACGAGTAGTTAAGTAAATAGGTAGCTATTTGAGGACTCTCTCTTATTTAAAACTTTCAGATCTAGGTATTTAATTAAAACATCAAGCAAAACAAACAAAATGGCATTTCAAGGATAGCACAACTCATGTGAAGAAGCAAAAACTTAGGCTCAACCGATACTAACCGATAATTATTGAAGAAGAAAGGTGGGATGCCTACCAGGGCATCCCCAAGTGTAGATGCTTGAGACTTATTGGAATATTAACTTGGGATGCATTGGGTATACCCAAGATTGAGCTTTTGTGTCTCCTTAATTCCTTTTATATCACTGTTTCCCTAAATCTTAAAAACTTCATCCACACAAAACTCAACAAGAACTCGTGAGATAAGTTAGTATAAACCAATGCAAAAACCTTATCATTCTCTACTGTAGCAAATCACAAAAATTATTATTCAACATTGCATACTAAATGCCTCTGCATATTTAATACTCCTATCCTCAAATAGAATCATTAAACAAGCAAACATATGCAAACAATGCAAACATAACAGCAATCTGCCAAAACAGTACAGTCTGTAAAGAATGCAAGAGTATCAATACTTTCCTAACTCCAAAAATTATGAAAATTTAACACACTGTAGAAAATTTATCAGAGCATATTATGCAAAAAAATCAGCATTTTATCACATTCTGAATTTTCTAGGGAATTTTTGCAACAACGGTAAACTTTTCTGTTTTCAAACAGCAACATGTAGACTTGTGAAATAAGCATAGTAAAGGCTATAAATGCCACTTTTATTGAAATAAAAGATGCAAAACATTATTCTAAATAACAGCAAGTAAATAATAAAAAAATAAATTGACGCTCCAAGTAAAACTCATATCATGTGACGAATGAAAACATAGCTCCAAGTGAGGTTACCGATAATGTTGAAGACGAAAGAGGGGATGCCTTCCGGGGCATCCCCAAGCTTAGTTGCTTCGATCTTCCTTGAATATTTCCTTGGGGGTGCGTTGGGCATCCCCAAGTGTCGGGGAAGCTGATCCACGAACACCTATGGGACCGGCGGACCGAGCCCTTTCGGTTCGGCGGGGGGCGGAGATCGCACGAAGAGCGGATCGAGGCGAAGCACATGAGCAATTTACCCAGCTTCGGAGCTCTCGGAGATAACACTCCTCTGCTGCATGTCAGGTGTATTGAGTTCTTGCTCGGGGCGCTGAGTGCTCTGATACACACCAGCTGCTAACGAGACCGGCGTGGGTGTTTTCTGCCTTGAACCCCCCCTCTCGTTGCGCATGGGCCTCCTTTTATATGCTCAAGGGTCTCCGGCAGGTGGCAGCGTAGACAAGGGTAAAAATGGAAAAGGTTGCGGTTGGTACAACTACATGCGATGTACCATACCTAACCACGATGGCAGGGGACAAAGGCATTAAATGCCCGTCTCGTCGCCCAAACAGTGCAAAAAGGACCGTCGGGCGCCACCGCTTGCCACGATGGCAATCTTGTCGGCGTCGCTTGCCACCGCGCAGCGGCGCCGCGCGTCCTCTTGCCACGCAGCGCCTAGAAAGGTCGAGGCGACACGTTGGTGGAGCGTCTTTGGGCGCAGGTCTGAGTAGTAGTTTGCCGCAGCAAGCGCCTTGCCGCGGTCGTTGTCTTGTCGCGTCCGGAAGCTTATCGCTCACCGAGCCTCGCCGGGATGCGTGGCGCGTCGCGGCAAGTTCCTCGAGGTGCCTTGGTTGGCCTTCCCGGCAAGCTCCTCTTGCCGAGGCCTTGTCTCCTAGATGCCTTGGTTGGCCTTCCCGGCAAGCTCCTCTTGTCGGGGCCTTGTCTCCTTGGCTTGAATACTTTGTTCTTGAATGGCTCCAAAGGAACCACGGAGGACCTTGGCGGTCACCCGGCAAGCCTTGCCTTGAGGTGCTGCTCTGCCCGTGCACAAGTTCGGGATACTAGGGTACCCTACTCTAGTACACGGTGGGTGCAACAAGTAGCACGCCCTTGCCGGCGCCTCTGCAGCGAAGAAGCACCGTCAAAGTACATCAGCCACTCTTTGCTTGCTTCCTTGGCGGGGATGCTCGTTTACGGAATTTCTTCATCTTGTGTTGGCGTCCATTCTGCTATGAACTCCGCCAATGCTCGCTTTGGATAGTTGAGGTGCTCTCAAACTTGAGACCAAAGCTTGCAGTTCAGTGCCCACTCGACAATCCTGCTGTTGCTTCCGGATTTTGCAGTATCCTCTTGACGGAAAAGCAGTGGCGGCTGTGATCTCATGTGCTTGGAAGTAATGTCTCAGCTTTCTCGAGGCCATGAGAAGGCGAAAAGCAATTTCTGCACACCGTACCTTGACCTAGCTCCTTGCGAAGGGCCGACAAAATAAACTGGGCGCTGCACCATTCTTTTCGCATCTTCTCACGGCGCTGCGCCGATCCATCTTTTGGGACGAGCTTGCGGTGAAGTCCCTTGCTTGTCGCTGGATGTATTTGCCGTGGTTGCTGACTCATCATCCGCCTCCTCTCCGCTACTAACGCAGCACTAACCACTTGATTGGTTGCCGCTACATATAGCAGCAACTTCTCTTGTGGCTTAGGTGCGACAAGTGTTGAGTGGAGGACAGTATCTCTTTAAGTCCCACAGCGCAGCCTCCGCTTCGAGTCCATTTCATTGGACCTGCCTTTTCAATATTTTGAAAAATGGCGAGGCCTTCAGCAGAACCTAGAGATAAACCTGCTGAGAGCAGCTCACATAACCGGCAAGTCTTCATACATCCTTGGCGCTTTGGTGCTTCAATCTGCTCAATGGCCTTGATCTTGTCGGGATTGGCTTCAATTCCCGCTGAGACCACGAAGAACCGAGAAGCTTTCGGAGGGACTCCAAACACACACTTCTCGGGGTTAAGCTTGAGGTTGATCTTGCGCAGATTTGCAAAGGTTTCGTCTAAATCTTGAATCAGAGTCGCCTTGTCCTTGCTCTTGACCACTATGTCATCCATGTAGGCTTCTACATTCCTGTGTATTTGCGGCTCAAAAGCGTCATGGACTACCCTTGCAAATGTTGAACCAGCATTCTTTAAACCGAAAGGCGTCCGTACGAAGCAGTATGTGCCACATGGGGTGATAAATCGGTCTTCTCCTCATCTTCTTCGCCATGAAGATCGATGGTATCTGAGTATGCATCAAGAAATGAAAGCAAGTTACATCCGCCGTGGAGTCAACAATCTGGTCGATCGCGGCAAGGAAATGGGTCTTTGGGACAAGCTTTATTGACATCGGTAAAGTCGATACAAAGCCTCCATTTCCGTTTGCCTTCTTGCTGCGACTACGAGGTTGGCCAACCACGTGGGATGGAGCACTCCTCGACAAGGCCTGCTGCTTCCAATTTCTTGATTTCTTCTGCGATAAATTCTTGGCGCTCCACCGCTGCTTCGACTTTACGCTTGGCGGGCGTGCATGAGGACAGACGGCAAGATGGTGCTCGATTACTCACAGGAACACGGGGATGTCGGGGCGGTTGCCACGCAAATCGTCGGCGTTAAGCGCGAGGAAAGCAACAAGCGCGCTTTCCTATTTAGGGTCGAGAGTGGCGATGGTGAAGGTACCACCGGTGCCGTCCTCCTTCGGACACCTTCTTGGTCTCTGGTGGAGCTGCCATTGTCTTCTTACACTTGATGGTGGAGCTCGATGGTGCGCCCTCGGCGGTGGCGCAGCACTCAGAAGAGGTGCGCTTGCGGAGTGGGCATCGAAACTCTTGCGGACTTGGTCTTCTTCTTCGCCCGGGAGCTTCAGTGACAAGTGACTTGCGATCCGTTGCGGCTCTGCTTCTCGGTAAATCTTGTCGGTGCAGATAAGAGCATCCTTCTTGTCGCCGAGGGCAGAGATGACACTTATCGGGCTGGCATCTTCAGCATGTTGTATGCATAGTGAGAGGCTGCCATGAATTTGGCGAGTGCGGACGGCGAGTATCCCATTGTAGGGCAATGGAAAGTCAACAACGTCAAAAGTGACCCTCTCGGTTCGAAGTTCAACTTCGCTGCCAAATGTCACCGCAGCGTGATCTTTCCTTGACTTGCTCCTTCCGGATTGACTTCTTGGAATGTGCGGTCTCTTGAGCTCGCCATCGGGGATCTGGAGTTTACGGATTACCGCGGAGGAGATCAGGTTCAAGCCGGCCCGCCGTCAACTAGCATCTTAGTGACCTTGAGGTTGCGGATAGTTGGTGAAACCAACATCGGCAAGCACCGACCGCAGATTATGCGATCGGGTGGTCCTCAATATCAAAGATGATAGGCGTCTTGGACCATTCGAGGCTTGCGTGACTCGGCGGATGGTTACTGCGCATTGACTTCCGCATCCACTGCTTGGAGCTGGCGGTGTGAAGTATCTGAGAAGCACCACCGTCAGCGCACAAGACCTCTGTGGCTTTACGGAACTCCTGCTCATCGGTCTCGTCATCATCCATATCTTCATCGTCGTCGTCATCTTCATCCTTATCGCGGCGGCGCGGGAGGTCTGTCTCCTTGCCGCTACTTGGCCTTGCCGCGGCGTCCTCCTCGGCAGGCGTTTCTTGTTGGCTCCTCCGGCACCTTCTGGGCCTTCTCCTTGTCGCGTCGCTCGTATTAAGCCTTTTGCTGCTCGACAAGCTGCTCGACCTTCTTGCAGCTCTCGAGGTCATGGCCCTTGGTGCGGTGGATCTTGCAGTACTGCTTGCTGGTGCCGTCCTGCTTGTCGGTGACCGCCACAGCACAGGTAGTTGGTGCTGTGGCAATCTCCTTCGGAGCTATCAGCTTTGGCTTTCTTGGCGCCACCTCCGTTGCGGACTGCTCAACGACTAGCACATCTTTGCCTTTCTTCTTCTGTTGTTCCGCCGCGGTTTTTCTTTGCGGGGCAGCCTCCTCACTATCGATCCTCCTGCTTGGTATTCTCTCCGGGAGTTTCCTCCCTTCCTCGGCCGTGCACACTTGTCGGCAAGGGCATATAGCTCACCGGCGTCTCGATCTTGCACATCGCCATCTCCTCCGCATCCTGCGGTTTCGCGCGTTCGATGGAGCGCGCTGATTACAGCGGCGGTGGATATCTGAGATGTTGTCTTTGTCTGTGGCTGAATCTCTGAATGTACTTGCGCGGGGCTCTCCTTCCTTACAGGCGAGCATATGAAGGTCGCTCTCTTAGCCATGAGGCTTGTGGCGCTGTAAAGCGCCGACAAACTGATGGCATAGATCTGCCAGGAGGATATGGAGTTGTCCGGCAAGTGCATGAGCGAGATCGACATTGGGCTTGAGCACGGAGGAAGTAGTTGGCGAGGATCTTGTCGTCCGCCCTCCGGCAGCTTGCACGCGATGGTGTAGATGATGAGGAACTCGGCGGATCGACTTGCCGTCGTACTTCTGCGTATGCGTCGGCAGAAATTCTTTGTCTTTGAGCCCTTTGGACTTGCCGCAGCTCATGAGTGAGCAGGGCAACCTACCACGTCTGACAAGTCGCTGGTTCCCCGGCGCATGCATGTCGACAGAGGGCCCAGCGGCGCTGGTCGGATTGACGTCGCGCTTCTCTTGGCGCTCGATCACGAGTTCGGCGTCTTCTTCTTGTCGTTCGTGAAGAACTTGGCGCTGATCGCGACGAGCTCGTGGATCTGATGGCGCGTGGAGTCGCTGTCGAGGTGGATCCGGCGAGTCGGTGACCTTAACCCTTCGGGTGGAGAGTGCATGGTGGTTGCACCCCACGGTTTAAATCGCCATTGGCTCGTGCACAGCAGTCCTGCCGCGCAGCGATGTATTCGGCTGCCGCGAGTGTCGCCGTTAGCAAAGCCGATGAGACTCTGAATGGTGGCCTCCATTCTTGATCTTGTCTGCCGTTGGAGGGTAATCTAGGAGCAGTTGAGCTCGCGCCAACGCTTCTGCTGGAGTGGTGGCGGCGGTGGCAAGCGGCGCGAGGCGGGATATGCTCGGACTTCTAACTATGTTAGAAGGCGATATCCGTCGGCGACCGTGCCTCGCTTCGTGCCGACATGTTGGCGTGCATGCTGGTCTTGAGCACCCCGAAATCCACCAGCTCGATCTTGGTCCAGCGAGCGCGCCTTTGTGAATACCATGGCGCTGTCGGTCCGCACCTCCGAGATGGGCGCGGTGCATGTATGGACACCGAGGTCTGCGCAGCCTTGTCCTTGGACCTGGCAGCACCGTGGGCTCCCTCGTCGATGCCCGTTCTCCGGCCGGCGTCTACCCCACCACCCGTTTGCTCCGGTGGTGGTGGGATCGACATGGACGGAACATCCGCCGTCGAAGCCTTCTTCTTGATGGCATGTCGATGAAGAAGATGAAGATCTAGCTTCGTGTGAGCGTCGGATCGAGTTCACACAATCTCGCGCCCTACCGCGCGCCAAAGATGTCGGGAAGCTGATCCACGAACACCTATGGGACCGGCGGACCGAGCCCCTTCGGTTCGGCGGGGAATCGCCTGAAGAAGCGGATCGGCGAAGCACCGAGCAGTTTACCCAGCTTCGAGCTCTCGGAGATAACCTCCTCTGCTGCATGTCCGAGTGTATTGAGTTCTTGCTCGGGGCGCTGAGTGCTCTGATACACACCAGCTGCTAACGAGACCGGCGTGGGTGTTTTTCGCCTTGAACCCCCCTCTCGTTGCGCATGGGCCTCCTTTTATATGCTCAAGGGTCTCCGACGGGTGGCAACGTAGACAAGGGTAAAAATGGAAAAGGTGCGGTTGGTACAAATACATGCGATGTACCATACCTAACCACGACGGCGGGGACAAAGGCATTAAATGCCCGTCTCGTCGCCCAAACAGTGCAAAAAGGACCGTCGGCGCCACGCTTACCACGATGGCAATCTTGCCGATCTAAACTTGCCACAGCGCACGCTGGCGCCGTCCTCTTGCCACGCAGCGCCTAGAAAGGTCGAGGCGACACGTTGGTGGGCGTCTTTGGAGCGCAGGTCTGAGTGGTAGTTTGCAGCAAGCGCCTTGCCTTGATCGTTGTCTTGTCGCGTCCGGAAGCTTATCGCTCACCGGGCCTCGCCGGGACGCGTGGCACGTCGCGGCAAGTTCCTCGAGGTGCCTTGGTTGGCCTTCCCGGCAAGCTCCTCTTGCCGGGGCCTTGTCTCCTAGATGCCTTGGTTGGCCTTCCCGGCAAGCTCCTCTTGCCGGGGCCTTGTCTCCTTGACTTGAATACTTTGTTCTTGAATGGCTCCAAAGGAACCACGGAGGACCTTGGCGGTCACCCGGCAAGCCTTGCCGCGGGGTGCTGCTACTGCCCGTGCACAAGTTCGGGATACTAGGGTACCCCTACTCTAGTACACCGACACCAAGCTTAGGTTCTTGTCACTCCTTATTCTCCTCATATCGACATCTCACCCAAAACTTGAAAACTTCAATCACACAAAACTTAACGGAACTTTGTGAGATAGGTTAGTATGATGAAGAGCAAACCATTTCACTTTTGGTACTGTCAAAGACAAGATTCATAATTGTTATCACACAATGCCTACTATAGAATATCATTTCCACAATTTATATTGAGCAACATAAGCCATAGGAACTAGCAAACAAGCAAACTATGCATTGAAAACAGAATCTATCAAAAACAGAACAGTCTATAGTAATCTGTACTCAAACCATATTTCTGATACTCCAAAAATTCTGAAAAAATTAGACCACGTGAGAAATTTGTATATTGATCTTCTGCAGAAAGATTTAACTCAAAATAACTCTTCTGTTAAAAATAAGAATTATTTTCGTGAGCGCATAAGTTTCTGTTTGTCAGCAAGATCAACTCAACTATCACCCAACATGATCCCAAAGGCTTTACTTGGCACTTTATTGAAACAAAATCAATAAAACATGATTAATATAGTAGCATAATCATGTGAACACATACAAAAGGAGGTAAAAGTGTTGGGTTGTCTCCCAACAAGCGCTTTTCTTTAAGGCCTTTTAGCTAGGCATGATAATTTCAATGATGCTCGCATAAAAGATAAGAATTGGAACATGAAGAGTGAAGGAAATATGCCCTAGAGGCAATAATAAAGTTATTATTTATTTTATTATTTCATGATAAATTTTTATTATTCATGCTAGAATTGTATTAACCGGAAACATAATACATGTGTGAATATATAGACAAACATAGCGTCACTAGTATGCCTCTACTTGACTAGCTCGTTGATCAAAGATGGTTGTGTTTCCTAGCCATAGACATGAGTTGTCATTTGATTAACGGGATCACATCATTAGGAGAATGATGTGATTAACTTGACCCATTCCGTTAACTTAGCACTTGATCGTTTAGTATGTTGCTATTGCTTTCTTCATGACTTATACATGTTCCTATGACTATGAGATTATGCAACTCCGTTTACGGAGGAACACCTTGTGTGCTACCAAAGCGTCTGGCGTAACTGGGTGATTATAAAGGAGCTCTACAGGTGTCTCCGAAGGTACATGTTGAGTTGGCGTATTTCGAGATTAGGATTTGTCACTCCGATTGTCGGAGAGGTATCTCTAGGCCCTCTCAGTAATGCACATCACTATAAGCCTTGCAAGCAATGTGACTAATGATTTAGTTGCGGGATGATGCATTATATAACGAGTAAAGAGACTTGCCGGTAACGAGATTGAACTAGGTATTGAGATAACGATGATCGAATCTCGGGCAAGTAACATAACGATGACAAAGGGAACAACGTATATTGTTATGCGGTTTGACCGATAAAGATCTTCGTAGAATATGTGGGAGCCAATATGAGCATCCAGGTTCCGCTATTGGTTATTGACCAGAGGCGTGTCTCGGTCATGTCTACATTGTTCTCGAACCCGTAGGGTCCATGCGCAAGGTTTCGATGGCAGTTTTATTATGAGTTTATGAGTTTTGATGTACCAAGGAGTTGAGTCTCGGATGAGATCGGGTACATGACGAGGAGTCTCGAAATGGTCGAGGCGTAAAGATCGATATATTGGGCGACTATATTCGGACATCGGAAAGGTTCAGTGATTGGGTATTTTTGGAGTACTGGAGAGTTACGGGAATACGTATTGGGCCATATTGGGCCATACGGGAAAGAAGGAAAAGGGCCTCAAGGGTGGCCGCACCCCTCCCCTTGGTCTGGTCCGAATTGGAGGCATTTCCTAACGGGCGCCTTAAGTGCCCGTTTCTTCTGTTGCAGCAAACGGGCGCATACCCCCGCGCCGCGCTGGGCCGGCCCGTTTCCATATTTTTCTTTCTGTCAAAAAACTGCAGCAAAACTCGTATTTCATACGTGAGGGTTCGAACTCGCGATCTCTGCGTTGAAACAGCAAGGCACTAACCAACAGACCAACGTACCGATTGTGTCCAGTTACTTATTTTCGTTCTTTTATTTACGTAAGCCGTGAGAGCCCACCAAACCAGCTTTCCCTGCTGGCTTATTTCTGGGCGTTTTTTTTTCTTTTTTTTCTGGTTCCTTTTTTCTTTTTCTTTTCTCATTTTCCTTTTTTTCTTTTCCTAAAAATGCGAATTATTTAAAATTCATGAAATTTTTAAAATTGAATGAACTTTTTTAAAATTTGATGAAAATTTTCAAATTCCATGAATTTTTTAAAAAATGAACAATTATTGAGAACATGAATAAAAATTTATATCTGACGAACAATTTTCAAATATACACTGAACATTTTTTGATTATACGATGAACAATTTTAACTACACAGCGAACATTTTGTGATATACATTGAAATAATGTAAAACATATTTATACATTTTTGATATAAGATGAACAAATTTTATACATTGAACATTTTTGTAATATAACCTGAACAACTTTTAATTACACATTGAACAATTTTGTGATATGCGCTGAAAATCCATTTAAATACCCATTGAACATTTTTTATGTACACTGAACAATTTAAAATATGAACTTTTTTCAAATTCGAATGAACTTTTTTGATATTGATGAACTTTTTTTCAAAATTGATGAACTTTTTTTTAAATTTGTGAACTTTTTAAAATCAATGATTTTTTTGGTTCGTTAACCTTTTCAATTTGTGATTTATTTTGAAATCTGTGAACTTTTCAATCGATGCGGCTATATCTCCCACGTGTCGAAGCACGACTTAGAGGCATAACCGCATTGAAAGCAATGTCGCAAGTGAGGTAATCTTCACACAACCCATGTAATGCATAAGGGAAAGAGATACATAGTTGGCTTACAATCGCCACTTCACACAATACATGAGTAAAGCACTACATCATACAGATACAATCAAGGTCCGACTACGGAACCAAAATAAAAGAAGACTACCCCAAATGCAACACGGATCCCGATCGTCCCAACTGGCTCCACTCTTGATCAAGCTGAAGCGAAACAACACAATGAACAAGATCTTCATCGAGCTCCTCCTTGAGCTCGGGTTAAATCACCTGCGGTTTCATCGGCACACGCAAACTGGTTTTGGAAGTATCGTGAGTCACGGAGACTCAGCAATCTCACACCAGCGAGATCAAGACTATTTAAGCTTATGGGAAGGGTAAAGGTATGAGGTGGAGCTGCAGCAAGCGACTAGCATATATGGTGGCTACCATACGCAAATGAGAGGAGAAGAGAAGGCAAAAGCACGATCGAACAACTATGATCAAGAAGTGATCCTAGAACAACCTCGTCAAGCATAACTCCAACACGTGTTCACTTCCCGGACTCCGCCGAGAAGAGACCATCACGTTACACCGCGGTTGGTGTATTTTAATTAAGATCAACCGGGTTTTCTACAACGGACATTAACAAATTCCCATCTGCCTCATAACATGGGCACGGCTTTGAAAGATAATACCTGCGGGGTGTCCCAACAAGCCCATCATAAGCTCTCACGGTCAGCGAAGGATATTCCTTCTACCGGAAGACCGATCATACTCGGAATCCGGACTACAAGACATTTCGACAATGGTAAAACAAGACCAGCAAGACCACCCGCTGTGCCGACAAATCCCGATAGGAGCTGCACATATCTCGTTCTCGGGGCACACGGATAAGCGAAGCGTCTGGTACCGGCGTAATCCAAGTTGCCAAGGAATGGTCCCACGGTGCTCTAGTTTGGACCAACACTCGGAGGAGCACCGCCCGGGTAAAATAAAGATGACCCTTGAGTCTGCAGAACCCAAGGGAAAAAGGCTTAGGTGGCAAATGGTAAAACCAAGGTTGGGCCTTCTTTGGAGGAGTCTTATTCAAAGCGAACTGTCAAGGGGTCCCATAAATCACCCAACCGCGTTAGGGGCGCAAAATCCAGGAACATAATACCGATATGACAGAAACTAGAGGCGGCAAGAGTGGAACAAAACACCGGGCATAAGGCGAGCCTTCCACCCTTTACCAAGTACATAGATGCATTAATTAAATAAGATATATTGTGATATCCCAACAAGTAAACATGTTCCAACAAGGAACAACATCTCCATGTTCAACAAGGAACAAACTTCATCTTCACCGCAACTAACAACGCTATAAGAGGGGCTGAGCAAAGCGGTAACATAGCCAAACAACGGTTTGCTAGGAAAGGATGGTTAGGGGCTTGACATGGCAATATGGGAGGCATGATAAGCAAGTGATAGGCATCGTAGCATAGGCATAGCAAAAGAGCGAGCAACTAGCAAGCAAAGATAGAAGTGATTTCGAGGTAATGGTCATCTTGCCTGAAATCCCGCAAGGAAGAAGAACGAGTCCATGAAGAAGAAAAACGGACGTAGTCGAACGAATCCTCACAACTCCGGAAGGAAACCGAAGCTAACGAGAGAAGCAACCCAGAAAGAAGCAAACAACAACATGGTAAACCAACAAGCACAAACATGGCATGATGCACAACCAAGTATGATGCATGTCCGGTTTAAATATGCATGGCATGGCACAATATGCACAAACAAAACTACAAGTTAAATGGAGCCCAATATGCAACGAGTTGCATATCGAGGAAACACCACATCAATTATTTAGTTTACTCCCGGTTAGGTACTCAACAATATTAAATGTTGGTTAACATGGCAATAGGTGAAGCATAACAAAACTATACCATCTAAACAATTTAAATGGGGCCGGATATAACAAACAACAAATCCGGTAAATCCCCATATGCATTTAGCAATTTAATGCAACAACAATTTTAAGCATTTAAAAGTTGTTATCATGATGCGGATGACATAATCAAGTTATATGCAATTTTATGAAAATGTTGACATGAGCATGTTATGAAGCATTTGGTCACCATGGCGGAACAAAAAGGGTGCCACGGCGGCGAATCCGAAAATGATGCCACGGCAACATATCGGTTCCGATAGCTCATGGAGATACCGGTGCAAAAGGAGGCGTGCGGATGTGCGCAACAAGCTAGAGATGGTGGGGTGCTCCCGACTACCGGGTTCCCACGGGACGGTGGCATGGCAAAAGAGGGGCATCGCAAGGACGATTCAAACACGGTGCAAACATATGGTGCATCTCATACAACACGTGCATTCGTTCACGGGCGTCGTCTCGGTGGTTATACCTTCCAAGGGAGCATTCTCGAGTGGTTCGAGTTCGTAGAGGAAGTAGTTGTTCACGGGTCGTAGGGGAAGTAGTCGTACGCGTTTCGTAGTTGTACACACTCCGTAGATGTTCGGGGTCACGTCAAGGAACTTGACGTCCACGGGGTCTTCGAGGTCGATGGTAGTGGTACACACATTGTTGGGGTACTTGTCGGTCCGGTCTTGGTGATGGTAGTGGTTCACGTTTCGTAGTCGTACATGTCCGGAGAGGAACTTGTCGTATCCATGTAGTCGAACTTGGCGCATCCAAGGGTTACTTGACGAAATCCACATCGAATGTAGTCGTGCAAGTCGTAGTCGGGCTTGACAAAAGTCACACCAGCATGTAGTGATACACAGCTCGTAGACATCCAGGGTCATCGTAGAGGTACTCGTCGTCCACGAAACTAGTAGTGTAGCACACATGCCTCGGGTCTTGGTGGTCAACGAAGGGAGGCGGGCGACGAAGCAGCAGCAACGCGCGTGCGGGAAGGCGGATGCCATGTACAAGCGGCGGCGGGGCTCCGGTCGGTCGGTAGGGGCGCCTGGCGGTGATGAAGATGAGGTCGCGGGAGTGCTGTTGGAGGTGGATCACGAGGTCGCCGGCGCGAAGGCAGCGGATCTTGGCGAGGTGCTCGAGCTCCTCTCCTTGGCCTTCGAGCGGCGAGATCGACCTCGGGGCTCTGCGCTGCAGCGGAGGCTGTGGCGCTGGCGGTCGAGGAGCGAGGGGGAGGAGGCCGCAGGCAGCGCAAAGATAGAAGGCGGAGCTGCAGGAGGCGAACAGCGGAGGTCTGGTGGCCTTGAGGGCAGGGGGAGAAGGAAGGCGAGGGCGAGGGGGGCAGTGGTGCTGGCCATGGCGATGGGGAGGCAGGCGGCAGCCTTCTGAGGAGGCGCCATGGAGGAGGAGAGGAAGGAGGCCGGCTGATCTGAGGCGCCATGAGGCGTGCTCGAGAGGAGGGATCGGGCGAGGAGCAGGAGGAGAGATGGGATCGGCGAGGAGAGGGAGAGGGGATCGAGGGATGGAGTGCAGCGGCGCGCAGGAGCGAGAGGGAGTGGCGAGGCTCGAGATGGCCGGGCTAGGGTTTGATGGGGGCGGCTGGTGGGCCTAGGCACAGGTGGTGGGTTCTTGGGAGGCAGCGGTGGCTGGGCCGATTGCTGGGAGAAAACCGAGCTGTGGCTCTTTGGGCTCTCTTCTCTCTCACTCTAAAGAAAGAAAAAAACAGAGAAAAGAAAGAAAAGAAAGAGAGGTTAGGGGTAAGATTTGCGCATGGGGATAATTTTCCCGGACTCGCAAAAATATGCTCGTTCCAAGAAAAATAGAAAAAGCCAAGATTGAAAGATTTAAATTCAAACTCATTTGAATTTAATTCAAATGGGTTTGAACTAGGACTAGGTTTTTGAAGTGTCCAAAAATGTTGAGATTTTTGGTGGAGCTCCGGAAAATGATGAAATAAATTATGGGCAAGGTTGGAGACCAGATAACAACGACATGGGATATTTTGCAAGTGGGTTATGATCAATTCCAAATAAATGGAATAATTTTATATAGCTCCATAATATTGGGAGGATATGTTATAAAGAGAAGTCACCCTTCCCTCGATTTAAATGGACCGAAGATCCATGCAATTTATTTGGAAGAGTTGAGATGCAAAGATTAATGACATGATGGCATGATGACATGATGCAATGCAAAAATAAAAGAGCAAGCATAAATGGAACACACGGTTGATCACGAAAATATGGAAGTCTTCTCGAGCATTGGTCTCGGGGCATCACAAGGGGGGCACCCCAGAGGACACACAAGTTGATCTTCGTGATCGTTTCTTAGCCGTGTGCGGTGCCCCCCTCCACCATATTCCACCTCGGTCATATCTTTGCGGTGCTTAGGCGAAGCCCTCCTTCGGTAGACCATCATCATCGTCATCACGCCGTCGTCTTGTGGAGCTCATCCGACACCTGCTGGATCGGTCAGGGATCGTCATCGAGCTGAGCGTGTGCTGAACTTCGGAGGTGCCGTACGTTCGGTACTTGGATCGGTCGGATCGTGAAGATGTACAACTACATCAACCGCGTTGTCATAACGCTTCCGCTTACGGTCTACGAGGGTACATGGACAACACTCTCCCCTCTCGTTGCTATGCATCACCATGATCTTGCGTGTGCGTAGGAATTTTTTTGAAATTACTACGTTCCCCAACAAAGAGAGCATCATGAAGCATATGACTAGCACATTTAAGTCTAACCCACTTCCTATGCATAGGGATTTTTTGAGCAAACAATTTATGGGAGCAAGAATCAACTAGCATAGGAAGGCGAAATAAGCAAAACTTCAAGATTTTCAACACATAGAGAGGAAACTTGATATTATTGCAATATGTAAAAGCATATGTTCGTCTCTCATAATAATTTTTTGTAGCATCATGAATAAATTCAACAATATAACTATCACATAAAGAATTCTTTTCATGACACATAAGCATAGAAATTTTGTTACTCTCCACATAAGCAAATTTATTCTTATGAATAGTGGTGGGAGCAAACTCAAAAAAATAACTATCATGTGATTCAAAATTAAAATCATGATGACAAGTTTCCTGGTTATGATTATTCTTTGTAGCATACATGTCATCACCATAATCATCATAGATAGGAACTTTGTTGTCATAATCAATTGCAACTTCTTCCAAAATAGTGGATTCATCACTAAATAAAGTCATGACCTCTCCAAATCCACCTTCATCATTATAATTATCATAAATATGAGGCATGCTATCATTATAACAAATTTGCACATCAAAACTTGGGGGAATAAAAATATCATCTTCATCAAACATAGCATCCCCAAGCTTATGGCTTTGCATATTATTAGCATCATGGATATTCAAAGAATTCATATTAACAACATTGCAATCATGCTCATCATTCATGGATTTTGTGCCAAACATTTTATTGACTTCTTCTTCTAATAATTGAGCACAATTTTCCGATCCATCATTTTCAACAAAGATATTATAAAGATGATCAATAATATGATGCAACCTCAATTCCATTTTTTTGTAGTTTTCTTTTACAAAACAAAACTAGTGATAAAACAAGAAACTAAAAGATTCAATTGCAAGATCTAAAGATGTAAAAGCATATGCTTAATGCACTCACCTCCCTGGCAACGGCGCCAGAAAAGAGCTTGATGTCTACTACGCAACTTTATTCTTGTAGACTTGTGTCGGGCCTCCAAGCGCAGAGTTTTGTAGGACAGTAGCAATTTTACCTCAAGTGGATGACCTAAGGTTTATCAATCCGCGGGAGGTGTAGGATGAAGATGGTCTATCTCAAACAACCCTGCAACCAAATACAAGAAATCTCTTGTGTCCCCAACACACCCAATACAATGGCAAATTGTATAGGTGCACTAGTTCGGCGAAGATATGGTGATAAAAGTGTAATATGGATGGTAGAAATATATTTTTATAATTTGAATAAATAAAAGCAGCAAGGTAGCAAATAGTAAATAGGCACAAAAACGGTATTGCAATGCTTAAAAAGGAGGCCTAGGGTCCGTACTTTCACTAGTGCAATCTCCCAACAATGCTAACATAGTTGGATCATATGATTATCCCTCAAAGTGCAGCAAAGAATCACTCCCGAGTTCCTATTAGCGGAGAACAAAAGATAGAAGTTGTTTGTAGGGTACAAAGCCACTTCAAAGCTATTCTTTCTGATCAATCTATCCTAGAGTTCGTACTAGAATAACGCAAGCTATTCTTTCCGTTTGATCTAATCAAGAGTTCGTAATAAGATAACACCAAAGCAAATTCATATTCATAATACTCAATCCACACAAAGAACTACAAAGAGACCCCAAAGTTTCTACCGGAGAAAAACGTGCATCAACCCCTATGCATAGATTACCCCAATATCACCGCGGGAATCCGTGAGTTGAATGCCATAACATATATCAAGTGAATCAATAAGATACCCCAATTGTCACCTCAAGTATTCATATTGCAAGACATATATCATGTGTTCTCATCTCTGAATATTCAATCCGACAAGACAAAACTTTGAAGGGTAAGATTCAATTCATCATAACAAGAGTATAGAGGGTAGAAACATCATATGATCCGACTATATTAACAAAGCCCATGATATAGATCACGAGAGAGAGAGAGAGAGAGAGAGATTAAACACATAGCTACTGGTACAAACCCTCAACCTCGGGGGTGGACTACTCCCTCCTCATCGTGGTGGCCGCGGGATGATGAAGATGGCCACGGAGATGATTCCCAATGCAGCGGGGTGCGGAAAGGGTCTAGATTGGTTTCGATGGCTCTGAGAGGCTGCTGGCGGCGGAACTTCTGATCTAGGTTAACCCCGATGGGTTTCGGAATATTTAGGAATTTATAGTGCAAAGAAGGGGTGCGGGAGGCCACCGAGTTGGGCACAACCCACCTTGGCGTGCCAGGGGGCCCTGGCGCACCCTGGTGGGTTGTGCACCCCTCGGGGCACCCCCGGGTGCAGCTCTGGCCCAATGGATGTCTTCTGGCCAAAAAAAATCTCCAAAAAGTTTCGCGTTGTTTGGACTCCGTTTGATATTGATTTCCTGCAATGTAAAAAACAAGCAAAAAACAGCAACTGGCACTGGGCACTGGGTCAATAGGTTAGTCCCAATAAATGATAGATAGTTGCTATAAAATGATTGTAAAACATCCAAGAATGATAAAATAATAGCATGAATACTTCATAAATTATAGATACGTTGGAGACGTATCAGAGTGTGACCTAAATCCCATGAAGGGAATCGTCGACAATGGTTCTTAGCGCACTTAAAATTTAGAACATTGATGCTTCTGAAGTCCCACTGCCCTTGGCGGTCTGATCCTTAATTACTAGGTCCCTCAGACTCCGATTCCCACCCTGCAAACCTTGGTCCTATGGAGGGGTGGTGGATCTCCCCTTGAGTTTTATTTAGGTGGGAGTGAATGAGTTACATGCCCATGGGGCTATTTATAACCTAGGGGTGCCTGTGTGTGCCCAAGCCGAAGCCGGGGATGACCTCGTGCGGCCCCCTGCGTGTCCCAAGCCGGATCCGGGGACAACCTCACGCGGCCCCCTGCGCGTGCCCAAGCAGGTCGGGGGCGAGCTCATGGCGCCCCTCGTCTTGAAGCCCGAGCCAGGCGGCTTCGCGCCCCCTGCGCATTCCCAAGCCGGAGCCCGGGACGAGCTCGCGCGTCCCCCTGCGCATTCCCAAGCCGGAGCCAGAGCTGCCGCTGCTGGCGGAGTAAGGGGGGCGGTGGCTAGCGAGCTCGGCGACCCTGCAGACCTGCCGGGCTACTCTTGGCATTGCGTGAATCGACAAAGGGGCCGCAGCGCCACCCCGATGACCCAGTTGACTCGCCGGGGCTGCGACAGGCGGTCGTCACCTCGGTGGTTAACGTCAGCATCGACCACATGAGCATCGATGATGAGGACAAAAATAAGGAGGAGGACGAGGACGTCTTCAGCGTCGGCAGCGACTCCAACATGGACGACGACGATCAGTAGCTTTGTTTAGGGTTTATGTATGTACAAATTATAAACTTCAAATGAATTTGTGTTGTTTGAATGTCCAATTTGAATGTTTGTATCTATGCATATTTGAATGTCCAATTTGTGCCTGGTTTGCTTGTGTGTGACTAGTGGTGAGCCAAATTTCATGAAGATCCAAAAATAATTGGGTGTTCTCAATCAAACTGTGTCAATTCTGTGAAGGTCTTTTTTCAGACTTGTTGTATTGCAAGTTTAGTATTTTTCCCACAAACTAGTGCACATAAGATGGCTCAGTGCAAAGGCATTTGAAGTTTTGAGCCTTTTGTCATTTTCTTTGTTTTTTTTCAAACTCGGGTCAAACTTGAAGTGTTAACCATTCATACAAATGGTTTTGAATTACTACTTGCCTTGTCCCAAGTTCATCCAACACCAATATTGTAGCATAAAATGATTTTTTAAAAAATTCAGGAGTAATCTACATCACACTTGTAGTGCAAATTTGGGCCTTTTCGGATAATTCAATGAAATTCAACTAAATGGATGGAATATAGCAATATTACTCTAAAATTGCTGAAACCTGGTCAGTGCCCATCCAATGTGGCCTGCTTTTGATAAAAATGAAATGGAAGAAATTTCAAAATTATTTGAGGCACGAGGCCAATATTATGTACTAAACTAATTTGGTTGACTAAAGTGCATTTGTCACACCAAATGGCTTGAAAAAAACAATTAAGATCCCAATGGTATACTACATATAGTGAGTAAACGATTTGTTTATGCCCTCGCTTCATTTAGTGCATAAAACAAGAGGACTGTTTCAAAAATCACATAACATGCTTGGCCAGTTGGCTCTTAGGCTTCTCTTTGAGCGTGTGGTCTCTGGTTCGAGTACTTTTCCTGGCTTAATAAGCCACCTTTTTTCGGTTGGCGCAGCCGCTGACAAAGGTGTCCCACAAGCCAGTAACTGCGCCCAACACCTACGACTGTGAAGCCACTGACAAAAGTGACCCACGCGCCAGTAACTGCGACCACCACCTACGACCGCGCAACCACTAACATAGGTGTCCCACGCGCCAGTAATTACAACCACCACCTACGACCGCGCAGCCGCTGATAGAGGTGTCCCATGCGCCAGTAACTGTGACCACCACCTACGACCGCGAAGCCATTGACAAAGGTGTCCCACGCGCCAGTAACTGCGCCCACCACCTACGAACGCGCAACCACTAATAGAGGTGTCCCACAAGTCAGAATATGCGCCCACCATCTACGACCGTGCACCCGCTTACAGAGGTGTTCCACAAGTAAGAATATGCGCCCACCATCTACGAGCGCGCAGCCATTGACAGAGGTGTCCCACAAGTCGATATGTCATAAACCATCTCTGACGGGCAGCCACGATGAAGTGTCCCACGATCCGAAAAACAAGCCCGATGTGGTCAAAGGCTTTGACCCGGCAAAAAACCCATTTAGGCTCTTGCGAGGGTGGGCCACGCGGTGGAGGGAAAAAGTGAGGACTGGCTTAGAGTGTGGGCAAAACCGAGGAGGACTAAGCAAAGAGGGGCACAAAAATAGAAATCCCTAATTTTAGCTATTTTCTCAAAGCATGCACAACACATGATGAACTCACTTTTATTAATTTTATTGATACATGTCAATCTTCATGAATTTGTGGAGGATAAATAGTAACGAGATCCAACAAAACATGTCAAATGTGATAGTCTTCGGGAACAAACTCAATTTAACAAATATTTTATAATTGTATTCCACTACATGAATTCTCGCCATCACACAAGGAGAAAATATAACTATGTTGGGGGATCCATATCCTCGAGAGGAGGCATTGTATATATCCACGTAGAGAGAGCCTTGGATACACCTCCCCAAAAGAGAGGGCGGGGGTATGCTCAACTATTTTTTTCATATAAACCGACCAATAACTGGACCTAAAAGGAGAGGAATATACATATATAAAGAATTCATGCAACTATGGCAACAACACTATAAAGTATTTATCAGTCACATATTTAAGGACCCATCACAATAATTATATATAAGTGTTACAATCATGCATGTAGGACCTATTATGTGATCTAAATATTGAGGCACATAAAAAGATCTTGCTACACAACTAGTACTATGAGCTTTCAGTCCACCCCTAGTTACAACATACCATCCAAAGCTTTGAATCCGTCACCAATGGCAGGAGAGCTTGCTAATTGGTTGCTTGTATCTGCGTTGGTAATTCCCCAAAGAGGAGAGGATGATGCAGCATTGCAACGGTAAGTATTTCCCTCAGTTGTGAAACCAAGGTTACTAATCCAGTAGGAGAACCAAGCAACACTATGTAAACACACCCGACGCGACCCGGCGGACCCGGCGCGACCCACACCCGACGGACACGGCGGCTCCCAGACATTAACACCAGGGCCCCGCGCCCATATAACATTACCATTGTAACCCCGGGGGGGGCAGCCTATAAGACCCCACAAAGCCCCTCTATGCAAAGGGTCGAGCTCACTTAGAATACACACACGCGCGCGCACACACACACACACGCACACACACACGCACGCACATACGAGGCAAGGCATAGGACCATTCCCTCTTCCTCCTCCACCCAAACAGCTCCAGGAGCAACTCTATAACTAGTGCATATCATCCATTTGGCAGGACTAGGGGTGTTACCTCCTCCGAGGGGCCGAACCTGGGTATGTTGTGTCACACACTAGCGCGTGCCAACCTCGCTTTTGGAACCCACCGGCGTCCTCACATAGCCCCCCACTTTTATCCATCCCATTGTATCTGCCGTGAGATCACCACGACAACCATCCTCTGTACACAGCCACCATTGCCTGAAACGAGACGAAGGACTGACTCCTGAACAAGACAACCAAACAGACCTCACAACGGCGTTAGTGCCGCAATGGGAAGGAGACCAGAGTACACACATCCATGGCATGGTCATAGCCATTGTCTCGTCGACCAAACCTGGAAAGCAAAGGCACGCCGGACAAACAATCCCGCGAGGAACACAACTCCCATACTCCTTGGCACCTCCAGGAGGAGGACAACCACGATGAGGCTGAAACCGGGGAAGATTTATTCAAAGCAACGGAACCGCTGTCGGTGTCAAAACCGGCAGATCTTGGGTAGGGGGTCCCGAGTTGTGTGTCATGGATCGATGGGTAACAGAAGACAGGGGACACGATGTTTACCCAGGTTCGGGCCCTCTTAATGGAGGTAATACCCTACTTCCTGCTTGATTGATCTTGATGAATATAGAGATTACAAGAGTTGATCTACCCCGAGATCATATGTTGTGGTCTAAACCCTAGGGTATGATGATTAATGTCATAATGATCTATCGACTAGCTTGGCCTTGGCTTATATAATGCACCAGAGGCCTAGGATAACAAGAGTCCTAGCCGAACACGTTGGTGGAGAGGAGTCCTTGTCTTGATCGCCAAGTCTTGTGGAATACTCCTTGTATGCGGCATGGGCTGCCCGAAGTGGCCCATGAGTGAACCGCCATGGGGGTCCTTGGCCCGATCCACCTGGTCGGGAGACGATGTGGTAAGTACCCCCTAGTCCAGGACACCGTCAGTAGCCCCCTGAACCGTTCTTCAAGTTGGGGACACTCCACGATCCTTCCGAATTGTTCTTCATCTTCGGTCGTCGGTCTTGAAAACTTGTAGCGACCTGACCCAAAATCGGTCAATCTACGTATGCATACCATCCCAAGATCATCTTTGGTACCCACAAGACATCGATAAAGTAATCAAAGTTCAATCACACCTGAATATCATTAAGCGATTCTCATATAGAGTCTTTATTACAAGAGAATAAATTTGGCTCAAGGCCAACTCATGAGAAATAAACTAATAACACTGCGAAGCGTCGAAGATAAGCGAGTCCATCCGACTCAAAGGGCAATCGCTAAGCGGGCGTAGCCTCACTCTGATCGAATATATCTACGCAACATAATACGTTGCAGCCATGTAGGTCACTTTTGGAATAAGTGGCAAGTCATGAAGAATAACAATAATAAAGTTACTAACTCTATATGCATTTTGGTGTGGAGCTCTAAGTTTCATCATTTTGCGAAAAGCAAATTTTATCCTACTATAGTGGACTTGCTTGCAAATTACTACAATTGTTGGTAGTTATTGAGATGGTTCCGCCAACCAATATCTCATTCCCAAATTATTAAGTCATAAAACCCCTCAAATTAATTCATTAGTTTTAGTGTTGAGATATCCGAATACTTCCAAGTTCGAGAGGCTCAAATGTCCATAACGGGGACACGGCTAATCGATTAGATCTTTAACTCTGCGAGAGGGTTGCGACTTTCCCATAAGAATCATTCCCTCCTTTAAAGTCTTAGCACTTCATGGTGTTTGAAGGCGGACGAATAAACAGGTCTTCCAAAGAGTTCTTCCGCTCTTGCGGTACCCATCAATCCTACCGTTCTTCTACTTCTCGTAGTACCGTCCAGCCAGCGTCACTACTAGGGTCAACCCAGCCAGAGCCCATAATGGCTTGCGGCTGCACAGGTAAGCTTCCGGTCATGGGGCATCCATCCTTCTCTTTGTGGCTGGGTGAAGCTTTCCGCAAGATGTCATGGCACTTCTCCATGCATCCCGGCCACCACTGGGTTCTCCAGGGTGCCCGTCAACCGTCCTCCACCCAGTAGTGATTTTCCGAAGTCCATCTTGATCATTGTAGTTCATGGGGTTGTCATCATCATTGACTCTCACATCTTGCTTATGAATTTCACTCAACCCAAAACCCGTCTACGAGCATAGCAAAGTAACTACTACGTCCCGGGGTCATGGTAACAAGGGGATTGGTTCATCCTACCACATGATACTACTCAAGTTTAATGACTTCAAGAATTCACTACTGCATGCATGGTGGGGTGGTGACAATTACTAATGCACAAAAACATAGGTATAGAAATAACATGATCAAAACTTGCCTTGCTGATGATCCTCGTAAGCTAAAGAGTCGTAGTAGCAAGCTTCGCACTCCTGAAACTCTACCGAGACAAACAATAACAAAATAAGCACAAAGCAATAGGATCACACAACATAACAAAGTAACATAACACAACAAAACAACCAAAGCCAAATCCAAAAAGGAAACTCAAAGAAACCAACTCAAAGTTTTTCCTACTTCAAATAATAACTAAAAGTAGTTCTATATAATAAAAATTTCTTAACATAACCTAATCATGGTTTTAGGTTAACTTAACGAAAAGGATTCACTAAGCAACTAGGAGCAAAAGGAATTAATTAAAAGCTATTATAAAACTCATTTTAGGCCTAATCCAATTTCTATTAAGAAAAATAAATTAAAACTTTTATTAATTATAAATAAAAGTTCATCTACTAGAGTGACAGAAACTAACCTAGAATAATCAATCACATGTTAAAAATGAATTTATTTACTACTTAAATTAATAAGAAAACAGACATCTAGCTAATTAATTAGGATTAATAAGATTCTGCTTAAAACTAATTATTTATTAATCCTAAAATACCCAAGTTAATTTCTATGGTTTGGCAATGTTAAAATAAAGTTGTGACAAAAGAATCATCTAAAAATAATTTTTTAACTAAAGTTATAGCAGATTTACTATTCTGACTAAAACTAAATTAAAGCAATTTTAATTATTTTTAACATAGCTAAATATATATTCTACAGAAACTACATAAAATTTGCAACCCAACAAAAAACAAATCATCTAAAAATATTAAACAAAATAAAAGATATAAATTTTTCAAAACAGAAACTATTCTGCTAAAACAGAAAATCAAAATAAAAGAAAAAGGCCTAATGGGCCTATATTGTGCACTGGGCGTCAAATAGCCTAACGGGCCTAGGTTTAAACTAAACGAGCCGGGCTAAAAAAAATAAACCTAACTAATTAATAAACCGATTGAACCGGGCCGGTTTTCTAATAAAAACATACCCCTTCGGGGGTTCTAATCGTGGCCGTCCGTTTGAGATCGGACGGGGGAGGGTGTTCCCGGTGGCTTACCGGAGTCCGGCGACGGCGGCGGCGGCGGCGAGAGTGCGTCGAGGCTTCCGGGCGTCGGGGAGCTCGACGGAGTGGCCGTGCGGGTGCGGGGAAGCTCGGTGAGGGTTCTGGTGGCGTCGGGGGTGATCGGGGAGGGCTAGGGCGTCGACGGCGGCGACTTTGGCGGCGGAGGGAGCTCGGGTCTCCGGCGTGCTCGGGAGAGAGAGGGAGAGGGGCTCCGGCGAGGCTAGGGGGAATGGGGTGCGGGGCTCCGGCTTTTATAGCCAGGGGTCGTCCTCGCTTGGGGATCGGGCGTCGGGATCCGGATCCTTCGGATCCGCGATCTCCGGTCTGCGAGCGTGGGCGGGGAAGAAGATGGGCGGGCCCACTGGTCGATGGGAGAGAGAGGAGGAGGAACGAGCGGGTGGCCGAGGCCAAAGGGATTCGAGCGAGCGGCGAGGGTGAGGAGAGCTGGGCAGGTTGGTGGCTCGTTAGGGCAGCCTCAGTGGGCTGCCGGCCAGCCAGTGGTGGGGGGGAATCTTGGCTGGCTGGGCAGGGGCTGGGCCGGCGCCGAGGGGTTTTCCTTTTAATTTTTTTAATAAAACAAAACTGAAATAAAACAATAACTATAAATATTTTATATAGGGTATAAATATACCAAAATGATCAGGGAATATTCCTTTCATTTGAACATTTTTCCAAAGGCAAAATCCAAACTTTATAAAAATCCATTTTTTCAAATTCAAATAAAATTCAGATTTGAATCCAAATCTTTTGGCATTGTTTTCTTCGATATTTTTGGAGTGTCATGTTTGCTCCTCTCATACTTTTGACAAGTATTTATCGAGCTTAGTTTTTGAAATGTTTCCCACTTGCCAAAGTTTGAAATTCAAATTCAAAACTCAAAATTCTCTGAAACTTCAAATGGCATTCAAATTCAAACAGGATGCATAGGATGCTTAGCTATAATTGTAAAACATTCCAAATAGGAAATTTGGGATGTTACAAACCTACCACCTTAAGATGAATCTAGCCCTCGAGATTCGGGTTAACTAACAAATAGGTGCGGGTGGTCTTGAAGGAGATCCTCTTGGCGCTCCCTGGTGGCTTCTTCCTCGGTGTGGTGACTCCACAAAGACCTTGCAAAATTTGATGACCTTGCTGCGGGTGACTCGCTTGCAGTTTCGAGAATTCGGACGGGTTTCTCCTTGTAAGTCGATCACCGTCAAGCTGTATGGCCTCTAGGGGCCTTGTGTCTCTCAACGGAACATCGGCCATGTCGGCATGGCACTTCTTCACCGTGAAACGTGGAAGACATCATGAACTCCGGACAATCCTTCCGCAATTCCAACTTGTATGCAACTTCTCCACGACGTTCGAGGATTTTGTAGGGCCAATGAATCGGGTGCTAACTTTCCTTGACACCAAACCTCTTGATTCCACGAAGTGGAGACACACGAAGATATGCTCGGTCTCCCACTTCGTAAGTCACCTCCTTGCGTTTACTGTCGGCATAACTCTTCTGTCTCGACTGTGCTATCTTGAGCCTGTCTCGAATCAGCTTGACTTTCTCTTGGAATCTTTGATAAGATCGGAACCAAAAGTGATCGATCCCCAACACTATCCCACAACAATGGTGTTCGCACCTCCTTCCGTATAGAGCTTTGAAAGGGGCCATCTTCAAACTGGATTGATAACTGTTGTTGTATGAGAACTCTGCGTACGGCAAATTATCATCCCGGCTAGACCCATAGTCTAGCACACAAGCTCTCAACATGTCCTCCAGAATCTGGTTGACTCTCTCGGTCCGTCCATCCGCTGCGGATGAAAAGTTGTCTTGAATTCCAGCCTCGTACCCAAAGTTTCATGCAATCGCTTCCAAAACTTTGAGGTAAACTGCGTTCCTCTATCGACACGATTTTCCTCGGAACTCCATGCGGACATACGATCCTGGTCATGTATATCTTGGCCAACTTAGCACTGGTATAGGTAGTCTTCACGGAATGAAGTGAGCTACCTTAGTCAAACGATCAACCACTACCGGATAGAATCATAACCTGAACGGGTCTGGGTAATCCCGTGATGAAATCCATACCAAGTTTCTCCCATTTCCAATCGGGAATCGGCAAGGGTTGAAGCAACCCTGCTGGCTTCTAATGTTCTGCCTTTACACGTTGACAAACATCGCATACTGCTACGTACTCGGCAATATCCTTCTTCATACCGCCCACCGTAAACTTTGCTTCAAATCCGGTACATCTTGGTGTTGCCGGGTGAATCGAGTACGGTGAATCATGAGCCTCTGAAGAATTAGCTTCCGAGCTCGGGATCATTGGGCACATAAATACGATCCTCAAACCATATAGTTCCATGTTCATACTTACGGAATCCTTTAGCTTTTCCTTCATCCATCTTTTGCTTAATCTCATCAATTTCCTTGTCCGACTTCTGGGCTTCACGAATCCTTTCGGTCAAGGTGGACTGAACTTCCAGAGTTGCAACAAATCCTTTCGGAACTATCTCCACTCGGAGATCTCTCGAGGTCATCGACTAACTCTGGGTAATCCTCCTGCTGTAAGAGTATTCACATAACTCTTACGGCTCAAAGCATCTGCTACAACATTAGCTTTACCGGGGTGGTAATGCAATCTCATGTCGTAGTCCTTTATCAACTCTAGCCATCTCCTCTGCCTGAGGTTCAATTCCTTCTGCGTGAAGATATACTTCAAACTCTTGTGATCTGTGTAGACATCACAACGATTTCCGATGAGGAAATGTCTCTGTCTTGAGTGCATGCACTATACCGCTAACTCCAAATCATGCGTGGCATAATTCATCTCATGAGGCCGTAGCTGTCTGGAGGCATAAGCTTCAACCTTACCTTCCTGCATCAATACTCCTCCGAGTCCTTGACGAAGCGTCACAATAAACCTGGTATTCCTTGTGTATGTCCGCAAAATCAACACGGGGCGGTGACCAACCGCTTTCTTCAATTCTGAAAACGGCTTCACATTCCTCGGTCCAAACATACTTGGCTTCCTTCTTCAACAGCTCACCATGGGCTTGGCAATCTTCGAGAAGTTCTCAATGAACCTCCGATAATATCCTGCGAGTCCGAGAAAACTGCGGATCTCCTTGATCGAGGTGGGTGATCGCCAATCGGTGATGATTCAACCTTGGCGGGATCAACTGCTATTCCTTCTCCTGAAATAACATGTCCGAGGAATCCAACTTCCTTCAACCAAAATTCACATTTGCTGAACTTGGCATACAACGATGTTCTCAAGTTTCTCGAACTAGACGCAAATGTTCCTTATGCTCTTCCTCGCTCTTGGAGAAAATCAATATATCATCGATGAACACCACGACAAACTTGTCCAGATATTCCATGAACACCTTGTTCATCAAATTCATGAAGTATGCAGGAGCATTAGTCAATCCAAATGACATGACGGTATACTCATATAAACCATACCGTAGTGAATGCTGTTTTGGGTATATCCTTTTCACGGATCTTCAATCGATGATACCACGATCAAGATCGATCTTAGAGAATACCTTGGCTCCAACAAGCTGATCAAACAAGTCATTGATCATCGGCAGAGGGTACTTGTTCTTGATGGTTACTTCGCTCAATGCACGATAATCCACAACCATCCTCAAGCTTCCATCCTTCTTCTCTACCAAAAGAACTGGGCTCCCCAAGGTGATGAGCTTGGACGAATATATCCTTTCTCCAATAACTAATTTATTTGATCCTTGATCTCTTTCAACTCATTCGGTGGCATCCGATAAGGTCTCTTGGATATTGGGGCTGTGCCGCAATAGCTCAATCAAAATTCAATGTCCTGTCCGGTGGCATTCTGGTAATTCCTCCGGAACACATCGGAAAGTCTTGCACCATGGCACTTCCTCCCGAACAACTCCCGTGAGGGAATGCACCGATTCTTCATCCGGCTGTGCTGGCTACATACTTGATCCTCTTACGCTCCGGGTGGTGAGCGAGAATAGACTTCTGGGCACATCAATGTTCCTTCAAACTTTGACAACCAATCCATGCCTAGGATTACATCCAAGGTCTGAGTTTCCAACACTATGAGGTCCACGGAAATTTGTGGTTCCCGATGTTGAGGGTTGCATGACAGCCTACACCGCCATCATTTCTCCTCCTGCGAACCGACGCGAAGGGGCTTCTAAGGGTTCTAGTGGGCAACCCGTACTTTTCCACAACTACCCTTGATATGAATGAATGCGTTGCACCGTAATCAAAGAGAACCAAAACTGAACGTGAATTCAATAAAACTTACCAACCACGAAGTCGGCTGATCATAGATGTCCTCCACGCCGATGTGGTTCACCGAGCACGAGGGAACGGATTGGGCTTCTTTGCTGAGCCTCCATTGCCATTTCCATTCCTCTGCTTGGCCTCCGGCAGTCGGTGGCATAGTGCCCCGTCTTCCGGCACTTGAAGCGGTGATGTGGCTCAGATCCTTCGGAGCCGGGGCAGAATGGTGATGATTGCCATTACCATTGCCATTGCCATTGCCATGGCCTCGACTTGTTGTCCTGGCTGCGGTTGTTCCCATTTCCTCCATGGTTATGACCTCCATGGTTATGATGGGTGTGTCCTCCGAGTATGGTGCATAGCGGGCTTCACGAGCTCCCGAGTTGTGCTTCCCTAGCTGTACTTCCGCTTGTGGCTTTCTATCTGCTGCTGCTTGCCTTCAAGAATGGTGGCCTTGTCTACCAGCTCACGGTAGTTGTTGAAGGTAGCCACAATAAGCTGCATGCTCAGTTCATCATTGAGTCCCTCAAGGAACTTCTCCGCTGCGGCATCTGTGGCCACATCATCGGGGGCATAGCGGCGAGCTTGCTGAATTCATCCACGTCTTCGTGCCACAAGACGGTTCCCTGGCGCAAGTTGCGGAACTCACGCTTCTTGCACTCATGGCTCCAGTGAGACATGAGCGGTGCGAAGGCTCTGCTGAATTGATCCCAAGTGATGGAACCAATGGGAAAAGTGGCGGTGTAATTCTCCCACCAAGAAGCTGCAGGTCCATCCAGTTGATGCGCTGCAAAGCGCACCTTCTCGATCATCGGTGCATCCAACGGTGACTAGCTCTCTTCCGACTTTGCGGAGCCAATCATCAGCCACAATCGGCTCGGTGCTACTAGAGAACACCGGCGGATTCAACCTCGTAAATCGAGTCAAGTTGTCCACAATGGGTGGTGGCGGTGGCGGTGGATTGTTGGCGTTGTTGTTACGATTACGAATAAGTAGCTGCATCGATGCATTCTGCTGTTGGAGCAGCTGGGTGAGCTCGGCGGAAACCAAAGGTCACGCCTCGGAGGCATCTGGTGTTTTGGAGGGATGAGAAAATTAGAATAGAACAATGGTCTATGAGGAATAACACTACCCATATGAATGCACAATCATAACACACCAATCATTTATTCATTCCATTCAAACATGGTTCAACTCGATTACAAAAGCTCATGACTAATCGAAGGAAAACATCGGCCTAACTGATCGATTTAAAAAGTAAAAGATAACATGGTGGTCGACTAAAAGTCTTCATCGATGGCGCCTCCTCTTGGGGTTTCCTTCATGGTACTCCTTCAAAATCCTGATCATTGCTCACGAGGGTCCTTCATCTCCACTCGGGTAAAGGTCCTCTCCCAAGTCCATCTTTTCCTCTATCGCGGCAAGCTTCATCTTCGGTCGTCGACTATCTCCATGAAGTCCGTGATTTCTTCCTCATGGCCAAGGAAGTCTGCGCGTGCCTTCTCCTCCGCCCAGTTCATGGAACAAAAGCTTCCGTGTGTCTTGAGTTATGGCGAGTCTGAATCTCCGCTTCTCGAGAAGACACTCCAAGTCCCGGATGTACGAGAGAGTGGAATCGTCCTCAATGGTACGGATGATATCTCCATTCCTTGCCTGCGAGAAACCATGGCGAGTCCGAGTGATCGAGCTCGCCCTGTACTCCTCTCGGAGATGTCCAAGTGCTCGATAGATCGCCACGTCCCTTCCGATGATCCAGCTTGAACTCGGTGAACTCAAAGTTGATAGGCTCGTGTGTCCTCCAAAGGTTCTCCACAGGATATGCACTTCAATCCAGGCGGGTGTCCGCTTAAGTGCATTAGTTGGCTTCCGGTGATCGAGGGCGAGCAATCTTCAGCTGCTTCACCATCTGGACCAGCTTTCTTCGAAGGGCATCGCCTCATCGGGCCGGCGAACTCCGTAGCAAACTGGGTGAACTCGGCGCCATCTAGAATGTTGCAAATGGGAGAAGAGTCGAATTGAACAGGGAGAATTATGGAATGAAAAGGATTCAAAGTAAATGGTCTCTTCCTATGGCTTTCCGATCCTAGGGGTTACGATCCTACGGTCAACGTGTGCTCGATACCATCTCAGAGCGACCGACCCAAAATCGGTCAAATCTCTATGTCTGTATTCATCCCAAGATCATGCCGGTACCCACAAGACATCGATAAAGTAATCAAAGTTCAATCACACCTGAATATCATTAAACGATTCTCATATAGAGTCTTTATTACAAGAGAATAAATTTGGCTCAAGGCCAACTCATGAGAAATAAACTAATAACACTGCGGAAGCGTCGAACATAAGCGAGTCCATCCGACTCCAAAGGGAAATCGCCAAGCGCGGAGCGTAGCCTCACTCCTGATCGGAATATATCTCGCAACATAATACGTTGCAGCCATGTAGGTCAGCTTTTGGAATAAGTCGGCAAGTCATGAAGAATAACAATAATAAAGTTACTAACTCTATATGCATTTTGGCTGTGGAGATCTAAGTTTCATCATTTTGCGAAAAGCAAATTTTATCCTACTATAGTGGACTTGCTTGCAAATTACTACAATTGTTGGTAGTTATTGAGATGGTTTAAGCCAACCAATATCTCATTCCCAAATTATTAAGTCATAAAACCCTCAAATTAATTCATTAGTTTTAGTGTTGAGATATCCGAATACTTCCAAGTTCCAGAGGCTCAAATGTCCGTATCGGGACACGGCTAATCGATTAGATCTTTAACTCTGCAGAGGGTTGCGACTTTCCCGCAAGAATCATTCCTCCTTTAAAGTCTTCGCACTTCATGGTGTTTGAAGACGGACGAATGAAACAGGTCTTCCAAAGAGTTCTTCCAGCTCTGCGGTACCCATCCAATCCTACCGTTCTTCTACTTCTCGTAGTACCGTCCAGCCAGCGTCACTACTAGGGTCAACCCAGCCAGAGCCCATAATGGCTTGCGGCTGCATGTAAGCTTCGGTCATGGGGCATCCATCCTTCTCTTTGTGGCTGGGTGAAGCTTTCCGCAAGATGTCATGGCACTTCTCCATGCATCCCGCCACCACTGGTTCTCCGGGTGCCCACAACCGCCCTCCACCCAAAGAGTGATTTTCCAAGTCCATCTTGATCATTGTAGTTCATGGGGTTGTCATCATCATTGACTCTCACATCTTGCTTATGAATTTCACTCAACCCAAAACCCGCTCTCGAGCATAGCAAAGTAACTACTACGTCCCGGGTCATGGTAACAAGGGGATTGGTTCATCCTACCACATGATACTACTCAAGTTTAATGACTTCAAGAATTCACTACTGCATGCATGGTGGGGTGGTGACAATTACTAATGCACAAAAACATAGGTATAGAAATAACATGATCAAAACTTGCCTTGCTGATGATCCTCGTAAGCTAAAGAGTCGAGTAGCAAGCTTCAGACTCCGAAACTCTACCGAGACAAACAATAACACAATAATCACAAAGCAATAGGATCACACAACATAACAAAGTAACATAACACAACAAAACAACCAAAGCCAAATCCAAAAAGGAAACTCAAAGAAACCAACTCAAAGTTTTTCCTACTTCAAATAATAACTAAAAGTAGTTCTATATAATAAAATTTTCTTAACATAACCTAATCATGGTTTTAGGTTAACTTAACGAGAAAAGGATTCACTAAGCAACTAGGAGCAAAAGGAATTAATTAAAAGCTATTATAAAACTCATTTTAGGCCTAATCCAATTTCTATTAAGAAAATAAATTAAAACTTTTATTAATTATAAATAAAAGTTCATCTACTAGAGTGACAGAAACTAACCTAGAATAATCAATCGCATGTTAAAAATGAATTTATTTACTACTTAAATTAATAAGAAAACAGATCTAGCTAATTAATTAGGATTAATAAGATTCTGCTTAAAACTAATTATTTATTAATCCTAAAATACCCAAGTTAATTTCTATGGTTTGGCAATGTTAAAATAAAGTTGTGACAAAAGAATCATCTAAAAATAATTTTTAACTAAAGTTATAGCAGATTTACTATTCTGACTAAAACTAAATTAAAGCAATTTTAATTATTTTAACATAGCTAAATATATATTCTACAGAAACTACATAAAATTTGCAACCCAACAAAAAAAGAATCGTCTAAAAATATTAAACAAAATAAAAGATATAAATTTTTCAAAACAGAAAATCAAAATAAAAGAAAAAGGCCTAATGGGCCTATACTGTGCACTGGGCGTCAAATAGCCTAACGGGCCTAGGTTTAAACTAAACGAACCGGGCTAAAAAAAATAAACCTAACTAATTAATAAACCGATTGAACCGGGCCGGTTTTCTAATAAAAACATACCCCTTCGGGGGTTCTAATCGTGGCCGTCCGTTTGAGATCGGACGGGGGAGGGTGTTCCCGGTGGCTTACCGGAGTCCGGCGACGGCGGCGGCGGCGGCGAGAGTGCTTCGAGGCTTCCGGGCGTCGGGGAGCTCGACGGAGTGGCCGTGCGGGTGCGGGGAAGCTCGGTGAGGGTTCTGGTGGCGTCGGGGGTGATCGGGGAGGGCTAGGGCGTCGACGGCGGCGACTTTGGCGGCGGAGGGAGCTCGGGTCTCCAGCGTGCTTTCGGGAGAGAGAGGAGAGAGGCTCCGGCGAGGCTAGGGGGAATGGGGTGCAGGGGCTCCGGCTTTATAGCCAGTCGTCGCCCCGCTTGGGGATCGAGGCGATCGGGATCCGGATCCTTCGATCCGCGATCTCCCATGGTGCTGGCGAGGCGGGCGAGGGAAGAAGATGGGCGGGCCCACTGGTCGATGGAGAGAGAGGGGAGGAACGAGCGGGTGGCCGAGGCCAAAGGGATTCGAGCGAGCGGCGAGGGGTGAGGGAGAGCTGGGCGGTCGGTGGCTCATTGGGCTGCCTCAGTGGGCATTGGCCGGGCCAGTGGTGGGGGGAATCGGCTGGTGGCTGGGCAGGGGGCTGGCCGGAGCCCGAGGGGTTTTCCTTTTAAAATTTTATTTTTTAATAAAACAAAAACTGAAATAAAACAATAACTATAAATATTTTATATAGGGTATAAATATACCAAAATGATCAGGGGAATATTCCCTTTCATTTGAACATTTTTCCAAAGGCAAAATCCAAACTTTATAAAAATCCATTTTTTTCAAATTCAAATAAAATTCAGATTTGAATCCAAATCTTTTGGCATTGTTTTCTTCTGATATTTTTGGAGTGTCATGTTTGCTCCTCTCATACTTTTGACAAGTATTTATCAGGCTTAGTTTTTTGAAATGTTTCCCACTTGCCAAAGTTTGAAATTCAAATTCAAAACTCAAAATTCTCTGAAACTTCAAATGGCATTCAAATTCAAACAGGATGCATAGGATGCTTAGCTATAATTGTAAAACATTCCAAATAGGAAATTTGGGATGTTACAAAACTGGTTCAACAAATCTTCTCATCTTCGATCTTGAGGATCGCCGAAGTAAATCCGAAGAGTTTACACGTCTGGTATCCGAGGAGCCCCTTGATGTTTCCAGCTTTTATCAATGCCTTGTTATTTTTATGCCACACCTGGGGTTTGAAGTTGTTCCCGGGCGGCAGTGTCCTCTTGCGTCCGAGCTCCAACGTCGGACTGTATTCGAGGTATCTTTTGCAGCCGAGCACCAAAGCCGGACCGCTTCCGAGCTCCAATGCCGGAATCTATCCGAGCTCCAACACCGGACTATGTCCAAGCTCCAACACCGGACTATATCCTAGGTGTCATAGATCACCTTGGTTCAAAAAAGTTGAAGGAGTTTAGCCGAGCTTAATGCCGGAAATGCCCTCTATGGAGCCAGCCACTGGCGCCCGAGCTTTATGTCGGACTGCTTACGAGGTGGTGCACCACCCCGATTGCGGGCCGATTTTTTGTCAATATTTTTTATTGGTGCAATTTATTCTCCGCCGAGATATATAGCCAGTAGCCCTCAAGGTGTGTATCGCTCTAAAACCCAAGATGCACCTGAAGGATGATATAAGACCGCTGATCCCAGTAGCCCCTGAGACTCAGGTTGATTCACAAAATCGGCCTGAGGATCAACTCCTAGCTCGGCAGAATACTTCGGGACACAAAAGCGGTGTGCAAAGTCCTGAGGCTCAGGTTGGGTGCGGCCGACCAACCTGAGGATCATAATCTCCTCGAAAACTATATTGCATTTAAATTTTCTGCACTTGATTGTCAATGCAGTAGCCCCCGAGACACTGGTCGGGTGGCAACACCAGATCAGGGGATCGATGTGCCCCTTTAATATTAGTAAATAATGAGCGCAAAGCCCAGTAGCCCCCGAGCCTTAATGCGGGCACGGGTGACCGAATTAAGGATCGATATCCAGAGTAAAATCATAAATTATATGTAATGATTCTATGTATCCAAGTACTTTACATCATTAATGCTCGAATCCGCATTGTACAAAACTTTGTTGACCGACCATCGGCTTCCACCTCCTCGGCAAGTAGCCGAGGAGTGTTTGTCCTTCTTTATAAAGCCTTTATGAGGGCGAAGATTTACGACAAACAAGGCAATCCAGCCATACGGTTTTATAAACAAAGGTACACAGAGAGATATGTTATATTGCCGTTTAACATAAGAAATGTCTTCCAAAGAGAATAGTCCCGCTATCAGTTCCTTTCTTTGGGTTGTCATGCTAAGCATGATCATGAAACCCCAGCTCCGATCAATGTGGGAGCAAAATATTGAGGATTTAGTTTGGGGAAAGTTCCCGAACTATGTGGTCTTTAGCGAACCTAAATTTTCACTTCCGTCGTTGCCGACCAATTATATCCTTTAAGGTTGCTAGCTTTCGGCTTCACCCAGTCTGAGGTACTAACCCGGATGACCTGGTAGTAATAATCACAGAGGTGCTCTCTTTACCGCCTAGCCGAACAATCGGGAACGTAGGGGTAAGCACAGGAGCCAGGCAACCCAGCTTGGCCAAAATCTTAAGTCAAATTGATGCATGTGTATGGCTTTATAACGATAATTACGGAAGGCAGCGCTCGTATAATGAATAGAAACGTTGATGATATATGTTTATTGTGACTCCGTTGTGACCGTTTATCATTTGAAAGTGGCCCATCGTCGGCTTCTACCCCTTTGTAGATGCTACATAGGGTGCTTCCGCAATAACAATACAACCCTTAGCCGACGTCTCGGTGCCCGAAGGTGGTTGTGTTAGCGGAAACAAGGCAATCGGATATGTGGGCTTTATAACTTTGACTTAGTCATAGGAGCTTAAAGTTGGGAGGCCAGTTGCTAGCCCCTGGTTAGTGTTCGGCGACAACCAAGGTCAAGCCGTAAACACTTCGGCCAATGTTATGAACGGCCAGTCATTTAACACCGTCATCAAATTGCTGACCAGTTTACGCTTATTGTGACAGTCAGTTTTCGACTTTCTCCACTGAGGTGCTTAACCATGCGAGCTCGAAGCACAATCGCAGTGGTTCTCCCTTTGCACAGCTAGCCGAACAATGCGGAACGTAGGAGGCAAGCACGGGAGCCGGGCAACCCAACTATTGACCGAAGACACAATTCGAAACCAATGCATATATAGCAATATCCAATAATGTTTTTGCCGAATCTCTAAAGGTGTCCGGCGTTGCACTGCGAGACTTATGCTGGAAACACACAAATAGTTTAAAACTGCCATAGGCTTGGAAAGCCAAAAACTTCAATAAAAACTTGAAGTTCGAACTAGATCAAGTGTTCGGTGCCAATCCTAAAATTGAAGAAAAAAGAAAAAAATCGTGCTTCTGTCATGTTTTAACATGACACATCCGATCTCAAGGCTTTCAAGCGGGTCAGCCTACGGCTTCAAGCTCCTTATCCCGAAGGCGGAGTACTTCTCCGAGGCCAGTTTAGCGAACTAAACTCGAGCGGCTTTTAGAGAGAAGATAGGCTATCCGGCTATTGATTGTACACTCGAGTCAAAAAAGGAGCGGTAGAAAAAGACTTTGTAACGACCAAAAAGAAAACACATTTACTTAAAATGACTCATACTAATTTAAGAGCCCCCAAGTGACTTGGGTAAAAGAATTTTATGTATAATGATTGTATGTACCGAAGTACTTATATCATATCTGTGTTCACCCAAACTTTAAAGGCATCTTAACCGACCGTCGGCTTCTCCCTCTTCGGTCAAGGGCCGAAAAGTGTTATGTACTCCACCTATTGAGAATATCGATGGTGTTTCCGATAACCAGGCAATCAGGCCATAAGGCTGTAACAGACAAAGCGCGCTCAAGGAACTTATACTATATTACTAACGAAGTGTAAGAAGCATCTTCGAAGAAAATAGTACCCCCACCGATACCTTTCTTCGGTTGCTCATTGTTACTATGAGACTTGTGCAATAGATTTTTTGTACTCATGAGTTCCGTTGTGTGCCGACCATGATTGAAAACAATAAGAGCGCTAGCTTTCGGCTTCACCCAATCTGAGGTCCGAGCTCAGATGACCCGATCGTGACAATCGCAGAGGTGCTCCCTTTACTCCCTAGCCGAACAATCGGGAACGTAGGGGTAAACATAGGAGCAAGGCAGCCCAGCTTGCGGAACACTTAAGTCAACATGGTGCATATTGTGGCGTAATACACGAACAGGGAACGAAGCCATACAAGTATAATCATATGCAAGAGGAAAGGCTTCATAAAGAAAGCCCCCAAGTAAACGGGGTATTTGAATTTGTGTGTCACAAACAAAGTTTTGACAAGGAAGTTTTTCACATACAACGTTTTGCCAAAAACGTATGATGCTTTGGTCGAACCGAACAAAAATTGAAAATTGAAAATTCTGAGCATGAAAGCGACTTAGCTGGTTAATGTGCTCGGTGTCGATGCACGTCCTGAGCTTACGGCGGGACAAGGTCCCAGCCCCCAAGCCGACCCCGAGGTGGCGGAGCGAAGAGCTCGGCACTCCGAAGTGGCGACATAGCACGACCAATGCAGGCCGGCAGTGTGACGCCGAAGTCCCGGGCGTGGGTTAATGAAGTGATGACGAAGCTCTCGGTCCAGCCGAGGTGACGTGGTACGTCGGTACGCCGAGGTGATAGCGCTTCCCGACCTAGATCATTTACCTGTGCACAGAAAATAGTGCAAGCCGGAGATAATAGGAATAATAAGAATAATAATAATAAATTGTTGCATAATTAATAATTTATGCAAAGTGAGTAATAAAAGAAATATGGCCCATGTGCCGAACACTCGATGAGGTAGAACCCTCTTGATGATGCCGAAGTCCTCGAGGCAACCGAACATGTCGGTATGGCAATTCGATCAACAAGGTGATCATGCGAGCCGATTTATGCCAATTGGGACGATGACGTTGGCTTGCCGAAGTGACCGCGTGACGCAGTCGCAGTCGATCACCGAAGTCAATATCGATGCAGGGCGTCGGCGTGACGCGGTGGAGACGTGGCAAAGCCTAAATTCACAGGCCGATCTGAGTTCCGGATGCGGCGTTCGCCGAACTGTATATGGAAACTGACCGAACCACCATGCGACTGTCCTTAATGCGGCCGCCATTTGACAGACTTGTGTACAGATGATGGAACAAACCAGAGTAATAATCCCTCAGGAAAAATAAAACCAAGCAAGAAAAAATTACTAGGATTAATAGCACCTGGTTTATCTGTTGTAGCAATCTGAAGAAAGGTTACTCCCAAAATTGGGACTTGATCTGCACACCCATTGCCTAATGGGCGATGAAGCAACGGCATGGTGATGAGGGCGAAGGTCGGCTCACCGAGGCAAAGCCCCCGGTCCAGCTCACGTGACGAAACTGGTCGGCTGGTGACGCCGAAGTCACCGGAGTATGTTGATGAAGAAATAGCAAAGTCCCCGGTCCGGCCGAGGTGTCGAAGCCTCCATGTCAGTCGATGAGTCGAAGCAGGTCGGCTGGTGACGCCAAAGTCATCGGAGTAGGTTTGATGAAGATATGGCGAACCCCCCTGTCTAGGCCGAGGTAATGGAGCGGGTCGGTAAGGAGGTGTTGCAGCTGCCACGTCAGCCGAGGTGTTGAAGCAGCTCGGCGTGATGGACCTCAGCTTGAAGAAGCAACAGTGTGGCATGCCGACGCTGTCATAACTTGTGACGCGGTCAAAGCCGGATTGATGAAGTGACCGAGCGGCGATGTCGACGCGCCTGACCCGTGCAATCCGTGGGGCAATGGTGTTGGTGATGATTTAGTCTTCACAATGCCGAACTCCTGTTCGGCTTGCCGAGCTGACGATCCGATAAGGTTGGGCTCGGCTCGATGAAGCGACAATCTGTCTAATGCAGGTCAGCAGACGTGGAGTAAGGGCTGGTTTGACACTGGCGTGACAGTGAAGATTACCCCCGAAAAGGAGCAAAATTTATGAGCATGTGTTTGGAAACCAAACACAATACCCTACAAAGAGACTCTTCCAAAAAGGTTGTTCAATATCCCATTCAGGAAAAAAAGATGAACTTTGGTCGGATTCGTATTCGCGCAGAAAACAGATCCGAAAATTGATCCACTCATCGGAAGGTTCCCGGAGTGGATCGAGCTGAAATTTGGAGGGGTGGTAGATATGGGAATTCCGCAGCAGATGAACGGTTGGATCTTCCAAAGGACCTCCGAGCCGGGCTCTGGAGACCACGCCCTAAACTCGTCCGGATTCCCGTCCAGATTTGACAGGGCTCCGGTATATTGTAGATTGCCGGAGATTCCTCCATCGGAACTCGACGAAATTTTGCATGATTGTTGTAGACTTAATTCCGCACAATTCCACCGAAGGAATCGTCAAAGAGATGCTCGAGGAGGTGGTGGCAGCGGATACAAGTTTGATGTCTAGAAAAACAGCACGGTTACACGGGGGCAATGTTGACGTTGAGCCCTCGGGCTCCATGGATGATTCCTCCATGAACTATAGAGAGATCGGAGTTGATGTTGATGAAGGTCATTGTCCGATCATGACGATCCGACATGGAGTGTTGTCCTCGGTCGATCCAAGGTGACCAGTCGAGCCGGTGACGAAGATGCCGACGTCGCAATTAATCTGCAGACGAGCCATTGATCCTTTGCCGATCACACAGCGGAACTCTCAATTAAAGCACTATTGTCGGTGTCAAAACCGGCAGACCTCGGGTAGGGGGTCCCGAGTTGTGTGTCATGGATCGATGGGTAACAGGAGACAGGGGACACGATGTTTACCCAGGTTCGGGCCCTCTTAATGGAGGTAATACCCTACTTCCTGCTTGATTGATCTTGATGAATATAGAGATTACAAGAGTTGATCTACCCCGAGATCATATGTTGTGGTCTAAACCCTAGGGGTATGATGATTAATGTCATAATGATCTATCGACTAGCCTGGCCTTGGCTTATATAATGCACCAGAGGCCTAGGATAACAAGAGTCCTAGCCGAATACGTTGGTGGAGAGGAGTCCTTGTCTTGATCACCAAGTCTTGTGGAATACTCCTTGTATGCGGCATGGGCTGCCCGAAGTGGCCCATGAGTGAACCGCCATGGGGGTCCTCGGCCCGATCCACCTAGTCGGGAGACGATGTGGTGAGTACCCCCTAGTCCAGGACACCGTCAGTCGCCGCCATCAAGACTCCGTTGCTGGGACGCATGAAAGCAAACGTATCTACAAGCCAGGCACAAGGCACCGGGGTTCCCCGCCCCTTCCCCCGACAGAGTGGCTGACGGAGGGAGGGGGAACCCACGGGCTCGCTATAGGCGGTGGGTAGTTGGTCCTGGGTCTCCCCGCTCAGAGCGGAACTACTCGGGAGGAAAAAATCGGGCTCGAGGTTGTTGTCTAGATCTGATAATTTTCCAGAATCTTGATTTTACAATCCTACACAAAAAGAACCGGGCCTTGGACGCGGCTGTCCACCAGTGGCTGGTTCTTCATAATTACCGTCCGGAATAGGGGTACTACCCTTATACCTGGCCATGGGCAGCCCAGCCCGGTAGGCCCGACCCGACCCAGCCCAAAAAAGCCCGACCCGGCACGGCCCTGTCCATGGGTCGGGCTCGGGCCGGACCCGTCATATGTGTTGTTTAACGAAGAGGCTCAGCGGGCTTTTGTAGTGATGAGCCGCGCTTGGGCCTGTTTTTTAGGCCCGACGCCCGGGTCGGGCCGGGCTCAGGCCTGGGTTTTTTGCTTCGGGCTTGGTCAGGCCCGGCCCGAAGCCCAATGGCCAGGTATAACTACCCTAAATCGAAGCGTTTTGTTTTGTGGGAGCGCCCAGAATCGCGAGAAGCTAGGTTCCTAGACGATTTTTTATTGTACTACCGATTGTGACGATTCTCAGATGATTTTAGACAATCAAATCCAGTTTTTTTTTTGAGCTTTTAATTTTCTAGACCAAGATCGTCCAGAATCGCGGGAGAAGACAACCTGTGGTTGGATGGTTAGAGGGATTGTGGTATCCCCAGTCCATCAGGGTTTAAGTCCTGGTGCTCGCATTTATTTCTGGATGCCTACGGTGACTTTGTAAATTTCAAGATGATATGCCGGCTTAGTTTTCGGAGGTGCTCATAGGGATAGGATGTGTTGTGTGTGTTCATAAGGGTGAGTGTACGCGTGTATATGAGCACTTGCGTCTGTACCCTACCGTGTTAAAAAAATGAATCGCGGGAAAAGAACTGGGCCCAGAAAACGAGTCGCACGACTCTCCTCGTCTTTAGCGCTCGCGCTAGGGTTACGGCAAATTTGACAATTTTGACCTCTGGGCGAAATCATTTCACGGAATGAACTGCCCGTGAAACTATTTCACACCCATGACCTTTTTGTGTAGCGCCCGCCACGACGGCACCACACCCTACGGTGCAGCGCCTAGCTCGGGGGTGTTGCACGCCAGTCCACCGTGGCAGCCCCTGGGCCCGCACCCAGCAGTGCAACGCCCCCGAGCTAGGCGTCACACTTGTAAAGTGCAGCGCGTAGGCGCTGCACTGTGACTTATCCAGCCACTTGGATGCCCCCCCTCCCCCACCCCCACACCACACACTCTCCCACTCTCCTCCCCGAGCTTTGCCCCTCTCCCACTCTCCCCTCTCAAATCCTCTCCCAAATCTTGCAAATTTGAAGGATTTGTCCGTGAATTCAAGTCAAACCCTCCCTCAAGGTAATATTCTCCGATCCCTTGTTTTGATCCAAGTAAAGTTCCCATTGCTCATTTGTTGCTAGTTTGGGGAAGCCCTAGTTTTGTTTGGATCTAGAGATTTGCATGGAGATGTGAGATGTTTGTTTGCCAATTTCTATGATTAGACTTTGTTAGTATGCTAGGGTTATTCTTATGGGTGTTCTTATGTTGGTGCTAGGGTTAGGTTTAGGGCTAGGGTTATGGTTATGGTTATGGTTAGGGTTAGGGTTGTTGTTTGATATATATATTAGGGTTTCTATTCCGTGTTAATCTTTGTATTAGTACTCATGGAAGCAATGTTACCTTGTGTTTTTGGAATGCTTATAGGGATGGGAAGAACATGTATGTTTGTTCATCATGGGGACAAGGATGCCTTTTTGAAAGGCAATATAGAACCGGACCCGGATGAGGTTGACATGGTGTTTGATAGTAGTCCTAGCTATGCAGAGCTCTTGCAACAAGTTAGAAAAGATTTGAATTGGACGGACCCTAGTGATATCATTGAGTTGGAAGGAAGGCATAATGTTGGTTTTGGAATGCACATCCGTTGGAAGACAATGCGTGTCAACTCGGAGCAACGTTGGGTTGCATACAAGGAGACGGTGGCCGAATCACTAGACAAGGCTCTTGAGTTATTTGCAACGAAGAAGGTTGATTCAAGTTTGCATTTGGACTTGAACCGGAACCCCTCCCCTTTGGTTGCTAGTAGCCCCACACCCTCCAGGCTAGGCGTCACACAGGTCTGTAACTATCCAGGGAGCAACAGAAAGTTGGACAAGTTACAGACACATGTGTGGCGCTAGCCTGAGGCGCCATATGCTGATTGCAACGCTGGTAGGTAGCGTTGCCTTTGTGGAGTGTGGCGCCTCAAACTAAGCGCCACATAGGTCTGTAACTTTTCCAACTTCCTGTTGCTCTTTGTTGCTCCAGTTTTTTTGTCCCTCTAACTGGGTCATTTAAAGTCACACATAGTTGCATCACAGATAGTTGCATCACAGAATAAGCATTACTAAGAGCTTCTAGTTAAACATTACCACCAACATAGAGTTCAACACATAGAGTGACCATCACGACAAGTTCGACATTACCACCAACATAGAGTTCAACATAGACAACGACTAGTTCGACATTACTACCATTACTAAAAGAGGACAACGACTAGTTCCTTCCGCGCTTGCTGGCTCCTCCCCCTCTCTTGCTGGGTATCTTCTTCACCTTCCTAGGAAGACGAACCCGCTTTGGCTCCGGCTCCGGCTCCGGTTCCTCCACGTCATCCACATCGTCATCCAAATAGTCATCCAAAGCCGCCATCCGCGAGGTGCCGACCGTCCTTTTGCCTCTTTGGGTGAAGTCCTTAGGTGTGTATTTCTTGATTCCCTTCCTAGGCTTTAACTCGTATGCAGACCGAACCTTGTAGGTCCCCAAGGTCATATCATCAGGAACCTATGCATCCACAAAAGATATGGAAAGACCGTGTGTGAGGATATAGTTAGCAATGCATCAAGAATTGGATATACATCCTCAGGCCATACCTCTTGGGTGACCACACCCACATCCTCATCCTCCAAAGGATCGGCATGGCGGAAGTTGGATCGATGGTGTCGCCGACCTAGAACATTCTGGTGATACATACTGGGTCACGACAACCGAAAAGGTTTGATAGCCGCCTTAACTTTTGGCCCTGGCGCTGCAACATGAACAAGTGAATGAGACATCTAACGTAGCAACACATGTTAAGTGCTAGTTTGAAGGAGATGTGAACCTTAATGAATGCTCGGTGCACCTTCCCCATCGCTTTTGCCGGCCGGGGTTGTTTCGAAATAGTGTCGGTCTCATCACCGCTTTCTTGATCCGGGCACGCTATGAACAAAAACGGTATTAACGTGTTAGGCAAGTGAAGATTTGAATAGTGCGAATGGAAAAGCAAAAGGGCAAATACCACAAAGTTCATCATTGGGTGAAGGGATCAGCGAGTTGCCTTTCCGACTAATGCGTTGTCTTGGTCTTGGGCTACCTCATCAAAGATGGTGGGTTCTTCCAAAATCTCCTCGGCATCGCCGGCTTGCATACCTCCACACGGGTGTTTCAAGAAACCATGTGAGATAGTTGTTGAACGCGACCGGCAAAGGTGCTCACGAAGTTGGGATCGTTTTCCAGCCCTAGCTTGCTCCACAACAAGCGAATCTATATGACATACTTGTTGTGATGCTTGGCCCAATCCTTGATCTTCCGCTGCTTTTCCTATCCAACCTGCAAGTTAGAAACATAATATTAGCATCATCGAAACCGCCGAGAAGTTGCTACTTGCTCAAGGTTGATTATATCTTCTGCTGTAGCACTATGTCCGTGTCCTCCCACTCCGTGGTGTGGCTGGAACAAACCAAACTGACGGTACACCCGATGTGGCGGTGAAGCTCAACCGCCCGATTGCATATGAGTGGACACCGCATATGCCGAGATCCCTATCCCTAGTGCACATCGGATTCAGCCTGAACTCTATAGGATTCCCAAAACTCTCTCCTTTTCCATACGGTTCCAATACAACCTACAAAATGGGATAGAATGCAAAATTCATATCGAGTTATGATGGAAGCATGATAATCACTTATGCAATGTCGATTCACACGCCAGGCGTGATCGCGTCCAGCTCACTCTGTCAGACTTGTACATGACCGAGGATCATCCGTCATCTCATTTAACATATCCCACTTGTAAGCCCAAGTGGGGATCCGTAGTGGTCGTCTTTGTCGTCCCAATCCTCGTACTTCACGGTCTTGGTCGTCCAACCGCAAACGCTCCCAGCTCCATATGGAAAGTGCGAGCAAACAACCACCAATACCTCGGATAGCCTACAACAAAGCTTCGTCCAACTGCACATAAAAGAGAACATGGTTGAATTAACAGAAGATCGCATTCATAATGTACCAATGAAGTGAAACAGAAACAACTTCATACCGTCTATACAAGTAAGCCAATGTCGCCAAACCCCAACTCCATTTGCTATCGAAGACGGTCAACGCCTTGAGCCACATCCATGGAGCATTCTTGCTGTGCCATCGGCAAACATAGTCCTGGATATCACGTACCACATGTAGACACGAGCATATGTCTTCACCGTGTCCTCATTAGCATCCTCGGGGCAAATCTGAAGTTCGATACAATCCACGTGAAAGTAGCACCGGCCGCGACTCTTTCCTTCTTCTTGCCTTCTACTTCGGTTCCCGAGGCTCAAGGAACCATACCGATAAGGGCAAGCATTTGCTCGCGCCACCCATCGAATCGGTGCTCATACGAGAGATTCCCATCGATAGGAAGACCGGTGATCATAGCTATATCCTAGAGCGTCACGGTCATCTCCCCGGTCCAAAGATGGAAACTGTGTGTCTCCGGCCTCCAATGATCAATAAGCGCGGTGAGTGCTAGAGCATTGTTGGGTGGCGTCGACCGGCTGACCAACTGAATGAAAGGGAGAAGTCCTGTCTCCCTAACATACGACGTGTACCGCTCATCATAGCGCATCCACCCAAGGTTGACCCCGTGAGCCCGAAGCTTCAGAGGTGCAAGCTCCTACAAGCAAACAAACAAATCATTACATATGAGGGTATGTGTTTGAAAAAAAAACACGAAATTCATAACACCGACAACTTTCATTATTACCCGCTGCTTCACCGCCATAGCATACGACCGGTGTTGTAGGTCCCAATGATCATTGAGAAGCCAAACCATCCTAACAATTTGCAAGAAAGCTTTCTTGTCAACACGATTATATTTTGAATACAAAAAAACTAAAGTACAACTATTACATGCAAATTTCAAAGCATATATATCCAAACCATTCTTGCCAATACAAATGTGATTTCAATAAACTAAACTAAGCCTACTTCATGCAAGATTCAATACAAATATCTTTTCCATATAAATAAAATGTCAACCTATGTATCCAAACTATATAAATAACATGTCAACCTATGTATCCAAACCACATTCTAATCTAACAAGGGTTCCCCAAATCTAATACATGCAAGGTTCAAACAAAAGTTCCCCAAATCTAATACATGCAAGATTCAAACAAAGGTTCCTCAAATCTCCGAAATAACATACGTTCTATGGATAGAAAGAAAGGGATCGAAGAAAAGTACCTTCTAGGATGGATTGGTGAAGGAATCCACGGGCCAAATCGTCAGATCTGAAGGATTTGGGAGAGGATTGAGAGGAGGAGAGAGAGGACCGCCGCCACGCCTTCTTCTCGTTACATGGCGGTGGCAATGGGGTGGGTGGGGAGGAGAGGGCACCGCTGGCTGGATGTAAGTCACGATGCAGCGCCGGGGCTAGGCGCCACACTCTTGTCGGCGCCTAGCTTAGAAGCGTTACCTTCTTTGCTGGGCTTGAGCCCGAGGCTGCCACGGTGGACTGTCGTGCAACGCCCCCAAGCTAGGCGCTGCACTGTAGGGTGTGGCGCCGTCCTGGCAGACGCTACACAAAAAGGTCATAGGTATGAAATAGTTTCACACCCAGTTTATTTTATGAATTGATTGCGTCCACAGGTCAAAATTATTAAATTTGCCTAGGGTTACTGAGCCGCCGCCGCAGCGACGCCCGACAGCCCGCCCCGGCCCAGCTAGACGCCGGCCACGGAGACGACGCCTGAAGCCGCTGCTTCGCCCCGCCCGATCGCCTCGGGGCTCGCAGCCGCTGCTCCGCCCGAGCACTGGCCTCGACGCCGCCTCGCCGGACTCCATCCGACGCCGCCTCGCCGGAGTTCGCTCGGGCCGTTGCCTCAGGTGAGTTCTCCTCCCTGTCTCATCTCTGCTCTGTCTCATCTCCTCTCTGTCTTCTCTGTTCTATTCTGTACATGAATGAATGGATGGATGGACCGATGAATGGATGCCATGGTAACTAGTTCTTCTCTGTACATGTTCGTCTTGTTTCAAGTGATAGCAATTCAGCATCCAATTTCAGTCAGGGACATTACAGACATTTCAACACACAACTCATCCCATAATCTTACACCACAATCTCAGAAAAGAACTCAACGGCTGATTCTGTCTGATTCTGTGGGAAGTTTCTCAAAACCTGATTCTGGATAATCAAAAGCTGAAATGAACTGAGCCAAAGCTGTTTCTAAAATTGAGAAGTTTTTACCCCCCGATGCCACTAGCAAGTGAATACCTGTTCGCCGCCTTTCACTAGAAACGAACGAGCTGCTTCGCACTCGCGCACGACCGACAGGAATCGAGCTTCCCAGACATGAGCAAGTGAATACTCGTTTGCCGTCTTTCACTGGAAAGCCATGAGCCTCCCAGGCTCGTAGATTTAGCAAAGCCATGAGTCGCTGCCTGGCAACTTGGCAAGCAAAGCCTTTGCTACTCTGTATGCTTGTCTCATTATGCCATCCAATCTTTGGAAGACCCCATTTTCCTCTCCTGAATGAACAAATAAAAGTAAAATCATGTCATATTTTTCCTGACTATAAACTGCAGTGTAATTGACATGTTTCATCAATTGTTAAGCTAGCCTTTGATTATCATTCTCAAGCCCAGCTGAAGGGAGTCGTACATTTCGTTGATTTTAAGATAAGTCTGAACAATTGCTTGATAAATGACAGTATGGTGCATCAGTGGTTTATCTCACTGGATAGATTTCTCGCTGAAAACATTTCCGAAATTGCCTGGGTTTTAGCTTCAGTGAATGTCTTGGCCGTGTCATGGAAGAAGAGAAATTAAACAAAAACACAAAGAATGAGATGTCATGGAAAGCTGAAGAGGAAGAGAACAAAGATACCATGAACACTATTCATAGTAGGATAGCTGATGCTTGTCTCGTGATAGCAACATAGGTTAGCTATGTTGATGCCTTGATGGAGGCCATCATCATGTGAACCATATGTATTTTCTATGGTGCATGCCTTTTGTAATATTATTATGTGGTCAATATCTATTTATATGTAATATGTAACATCAAAGTATAGTCGTTGAATTGCGTATGTGTTAGCTATGAATCATCTTCATTGTCACAAATTTCCTTTGCAAAAAGGTTGTTCTATTGTCTACCAATGTACAAATCACTGCTTTAAGGTTTAATTAGCATGTAAACATATTCACTCATGGCCCAGGGGCATTACAGACAATTCACAGCCAAATCTACAATTTCACAGTTATTTCAACCAAACAGCTTCCAGCTTTTCCACAGCTGGAAGTTCACAGCAGCTTTCTCACAGCTCACAGCTCACAGCAGCCTTTTCAGAATTTGCAGCTCAACCAAACACAGCCTCAGTCCGTGTGAGAGAGGAGCCCCTCCCGTCGATCTCGCAGCCGCGCGAAGCCTCTCGCCGGCCGCCGCCGCGCTCCCTCTTGCACCGCTTTCCCGTCGAGATCGCCACCGCCTCCCCGTATCGCGTGACGCTACCACAGCCTCCGCTTTCTCCGTGGAGCTCTGATCCACCAAGTCCATAATTCACAAATTGGTGAAGTCCACATAATGGATCCCAAAAGCCGCTGACACTAGGACGCCTCCCAGACCCCTTCCACCTCCGAAGCCTCCCTCCTGGTGGATCAGTGACACAGCTGCTAGATAAGGTTTCTTCCTTCTTCTTTTCTTGCTTGTATGTTCTGTTGCATCATTTGGGCAATCCTTTAAACCCTAGGTTTTGGGATGGGTGGCGACCGTGCAAAGAATTGATGCACACTTTGATGCTTGAATAGATTGTCATAATTTTCCATACCTGAGAACATATTTTTTTGTTAGTAATCCATTTTTAGAAGCAACATTCCAATTTTATGCCTATGAGCTATATAGTGCTTGCTCACCCAGTTGGTTGGTCTGCCCCTGACTGGTGAGATCAGTTGCAAGCGGTGTGGCATCCGTGATCTCTTCCTCATTCCAGTGGAGGAACGGCCCTTCAGTGTCAGGATTTATAAGGGTTTTGTATACTGTGATCCTAAATTCTGGCTCCAACTGCAGGCTTTTGAGGGATTCTAGCTGCAGAAGAAACCTGGTGGGTGATATGAGCGGCGAGGCAGGCAATAGGAAGGAGGAAGCCAGGAAGACAGGTTTGGAGGGCACCGGACTGCCCCTTCCAGGTGGCTCCCATGGCAGCGTGCGATGCGCTGGCAGCGACCCGCAGTTGAGACACATGCTTGATTCCCTCAAATCCTCCAAGGCTTCTGTAAGTGTAGTTGTTACCTCTACATGCCTTCGGTTTTTTTATTTAATAGCACACATGGTGAAAATACTGACATTCATGCTGGACTACCTCTGTTTAACTGGCACTGGCAGACACAAATAATGAGATAGTAAAACCATGTTTCTTTTCTGTCACATGATAGCCAGAAAATGAGCATGAAATGTAAACAGGCACGAGCCTAAAAAAGTAGATTTGTTACTAGAGTATCTATGATCTTTCAAGTCAGTGGAAATTTGTCTCCTGGAAGTTTGTTTTGATTGAACTCTTTGGCTTTCTTCCATTGCAGGCTGTGATCAACTATGGGGCCTCATGGTATGTAACCTTCTTGCTATGTACCTTTTGTTTCTTCTTGCATTGAGAACCTTACACTGTAACTACTAGCAACTATACTAAAGATGGTGCATCAATATTTTGACTGCTTGATGACTTGCATACTATTCTGCCCAATTGAGTAATAATCAGTTGTTGCAGTACTATGTCTATGTTATGTAATTCTGCAGCCATTTTAGGATGTATGTGGAGAGTATGCAACACACAGAGCTAATTATTGAGATTGATATGAGCTAAGTTTTTCCAATGCAAGCTTCATGTCTAAATTGGTGAAACCTGCATATGTACAATGCAAGGTGCTTACAGGGGTGCTTGTGAAAATGAGTGGTTTTTTCTTAAGCACCGGTGCTTATTTTATAGAACAAATGCTTACTTAGGCACCTCTTCTGTAGAAATAAGTTATCTACTACTAGCTATGTATCTAAAGTTTGTTCCATTACATGCTGTATAATACTAGTATGTTGCATAGCTTAACGGTTTGCTTATCACTACTGTTCGTTAGTGAGAATACATAGGAGATGTTGTCTCCAATTTCCTCATAATGTGATTAACTCAAGTACTGAACTCATCCCTGTCGATTACCCAGGTGCGGTGTTTGCAATCAGATTCTTCCACCCTTCTGCAAATTCAGCAACGAATTCAAGAATCTTACTTTCGTCTATGCCCATGTGGATGAATGCCCCGAAACAACTCAAAACATACGATACACTCCGACCTTCCATTTCTACCGGGATGGAGAAAGGGTGGATGAGATGTTTGGTGCAGGGGAAGAGAGGCTGCGGGATCGGTTGTGGTTGCATTCATGATTTCTAGGCTTTGGCTTGCAGTGATGCTGTTTTCATGTACGTACTTAGTTATGCACTGTACCTCGGATTTATCCTTTTTCTTTAGTCTTGTTTGATGTGGAAAGGAAGGGCAATGTTAAACTGATCAGCGTGTTGCTCCCAGGCAGAAGCCATTATTTTTCATGATTTTCTCACAAAGCATTTTACGCTCTAATTGAACCATGACTGTAATATATCAGCAACTTAGGCTGTGTTTGATAGTAGAGTGCTAAAAAAACCAAAGTATTAAAAACTACAGTATTTTAGCATGTAGCTATAAGATACCACAGTTTTCAGATACCACAGTATTTTAGAGTATTGAGAATACTTTAAAGCTGTTTGCCTAATGTTGTATATCAACGTAAATTAGCTAGCTAGCCGTTTTCTCTTAGCTACCCAGCTTATCAAAGATGAGGAGGAAGAACTGCCGTGCATAGCGCTAGTTATGCTGAGGTGACTTGACCTGCCGTCAGGCTTGCCGGCACCGCCGCACTCGCACGGAGAAAAGTAGGAGGCGTATCATTACGGCCGGTATTCTTGAGCTAGGTCAGCCCAGCGTACTCACCATTATTTATCTCTAGCAACGAGAGAGCAGCTGCTGCAGCTTGGGAATGAAAGACAGAAAGATAGCAACCGGCTCGTTTTTCTCTCATGCTCAGTTTAAAAAAAGAGGTCTGGGGGTCTTTTTCTTATGCAGAGGTAATACTGTGTTTTTGGGAAAACTGCAGTATAAATACTTTAGTTTTTTGTGGAGGCCAAACAGCTCAAAGTAAATTAAACCGTGGTATTTGGAAAAACTGCAGTATTTTTTAAATACTTAGAAAATGCAGAGTTATCAAACGGGGCCTTAGGCCTTGTTTGATAACTCAGTTTTTTCTAAGTATTTATAGAATACTGCAGTTTTTAAGATTACCATAGTTTTAATTACCGTGAGCCGTTTGGCTATCCATAAAAACTGTGTTTTTAATACTGTGGTATAGGCAAAACCATGATATTTTCTCTGCATTTAAAAAAGAGCCCCAGACCTCTTTTCTTTAAACAGAGCTGGCGAAAGAACGAACCTGCTAGCCGAGCGTGGTGCCGGCCATAGCCTCTGTTGCGCTGCTTCACTGCATAGGCTGCCGGCACTGCCGTGTTGGTCAGATCGTACCTCTTGCAGCTCCCGGTCCGACTTGATGCTCACGCGGAAGACGGCTAGGCCGTTTCTGTCCACTCAGCTCCACCACCGGCTACCTTGTGTTACAGAGCGTGCTCTTTGGTACACGAAAGGCCGAGCTTGTGCATGATCGTCCAGTTTGTGCACGGGTGTGGTCTTTGTGCATGATCCTTCAGTGTGCAATGGCTAGCTAACTAGGAACATGCATATTTTCAACTGCTATCAAAAGGTGCCCTAGCTAATTTACGTTGCTCCATACAACACTAGCCAAACAGGTCTCAGTATTGACAATACTTCAAAATACTTTGATATGTCAAAACTAAAGTATCTAGTACCTCGTGCAGGTTAAAATACTGTAGTTTTCAATACTTTAGTTTAAGTAATACTCTGCTATCAAACATAGTTTAAGTAATACTCTGCTATCAAACACAGCCAATGCTGCTAGTGATGGAAGTGGGTTGTTCTGGTATCTCTAAACATGCGCTGCCTGCAAATCTGGATACTATTGAAGAGGAACATTTTCACTCGCAGTCATTCAAAGACTGGGGCACTGAGCACACGCTCAGTCAGCGGTGACTAGTGATTGCACGATTGGACATTGTTGTTTTTAGGCGTACAATTGCTGCCAAATGATAAACCAATGAACACCGCAAAGAAAAGGCTGGCTGATCCTTGAAGCTTTGTCTAGATACTGAATTGCTCACGTTGCGGCAATTACCAGACATTACACGATTCATGGCCATTCATTCAGAGTATATTAACTGTCAAACATGCCAAATAAACTTGTATATAAGAAGAAGAAATTACAACTAAAAAACAGCAGTCATGTTTCCTTTTAAATTGTCTAAAGTTCATGCACACCAGCTAACCAACTTCTCCCATTTGAACATTTGAATGGACATCTCAAACACAACCTTCTTCAAGGGTAAGCCGTAATGGTACAAATAAATTGGACGTTACGCAAATTTGGATGCCCTACCCGAAATCTAGATAGTGGCATCATCAAACCATCACCAAACATGAGGCATTGAGGCATGAGATTGTGGGCACATCTGAGGAGAGGCTCCATCCAAATGAATCTCCAAGCAGAAGTATGATTGAACAACAAAGACAACAACTCTATCAAATTATGTACATCCAGGCTACTAACAGAATCAGTAGTCAGGGATCACGGTTTAGCAGAAGGTTGGGGTTTAGAAACCCGGACTCTCAGCTTCGGGGGGCCAGATTTAGTTCTACTGCTGTTCCGGTCCGCCTTAATGGAAGCAATCACAGCATCAGCCCCAGGACCAAGACCTTTCCTGCCAACTAATTTCACGCCCAGTGTTTCACAGAGGTAATGGAGCCTCATCTCATCACCCCCTCTAACCTCTCTTAGCTCCATAGCCTGCTGCCGCGACAGTAATGTATACACATAGAGCTGCTGCTGCTGGTTGAAATGTGACTGTAGCTGCTGAAACAACGATTTGTTTGAGTGGTGCTGCTCTTTTTTCCCTCCTTCGGTCGCACTTTTCTTCTGAGGGCCACCTAGTTCCACCTTCAGAATAGCTGGAGATTTCGGATCCGAGGCTTTTCCGCCAAAAATTACAGAGAAGCTCCCAAATTCCAAGTCCGGTTGCCTAAACAAATCTACTAGTAAGGTAGCACAGGCTTGAGCGTTTGTAGATGGGCTTTTTAACACTTTGGTTTTTGTTGCTCGAGCGGTGGCATGGATATTGATGTTAGCAGCTTCTCGTACGCCAGTAATAAAAGCTCCATGCATCGTTGCAGGGTAACGCCTTGTGGTGGCTTCTCCAGCGAAAAACAATCGGCCGTCTCCAACACTTTCAGCTAATATGTCATAGTCGTCTCCAGATGCTCCAACAGCAACGTGCGAATATGAACCTAGACTGAAAGAGTCTGTGCCCCATCTAGTACAAACACTCTGTAGAGGATCTGGTACCTCAACTCCCTGTGGTTCATAGATACCTGCAATATACAAGCTTCACTTTTTAGACAGAAACCATTTTTAAGCAGTTAAATTCATTGGTACAACATGAATGAACACTACACATTTCAGTGCAATTGCCTATGTGAACAGAACTAAGAATCTGTTCTAGTAATCAGTTGCGAGAGGTATTGAATACCTTATATACTCTGTTACTATATAGCAAAAGTGTAAAATTTGATGATAGAAATTATCAAATTGAAGCCTTACCTCTTAGTATCTGAAGAACTGAGCTGACAGCGTCAGTTGGAGGCGTGGTTTCAAAGTTGTGGGCAGCCTCACCAGCAACCAAACCCATCAACAATGGACCACCAGCCACTGTTGCATAGCTATAGAACAGAAAGAACTCCCCTCGACGACTTGGATTTTCAGTCAGATGTCCAAAGGTATCAAGGTCGGTGCTCCAAAAAACATGAGGAAACAACATTGCGACCTTGTTTAACAACCCAAAGCCTAGTTTCTTGATGCTATCAAGCTTCCTTTGCGGCAGCTCAGGTACAAACTTGATACCCCCATTTTTCAGAACCCCAAGTGGCACAGTGCACAGCGCCATGTCCCCTTCATACACCTGGCCGCCATTGACAACCACCTGCACGCCATCCCCTCCATACCGTATAGTGTGCACTGTCCTCTCGTAAACAATGGGCACATTCTCTGCCAGGGCCTGTACAAGCCTCCCATTGCCACCAGGCAAGAAGCAGTGATCCCCACCCATGTCATACGGATCGTCCTGGTCCCAGAATGCAAAGCTAAGCCTTGAAGATAATCCTGCATTGGCGTACTCAAGATTTGCTATATGCCAATTGAACAAGTTTATCTCCTCCTCTGAGGAGATACCCCCATCAGACTGCCGTAATGTCTCGAGCGCCGCCCCAAGAGAGATATCCATCGCCACATCCCCCATGGCTGCCCGCAGGTGGCTGGCATTATCAAGAAACTTGTTATATGTCCCCTCCACTTCCTTGTCCACCTCCGGATCAACTGGCGACCCATCCGGCCGATACAGTGGGCACTTGTCTCTGATCTTATGCATCGGCAAGCCGAGCTGCTTAGCCACAACACCGAGTGGGTTCCCAAATGTGCCGGTAAGCACGCTGCCACCGAGGTCAGCAGCAGCTGAGTGCCCACCACCTTCCATCTTCTTCGTGTACACGCGGCCACCGCACCGCTTGCGCCCCTCCAATACAATCACTTTAAAGCCGGACGCCAGCAAGTGCCGTGCCGCGGCGAGCCCAGCAAGGCCAGCGCCGACAACGATGACAGTGTTGGGCCTGGTGGGCTCCTTGGGGAGGCGCTCCTTGATGGCGGGGGCGACGCCGAAGTTGACGTGGCCGTGGGAGACGAGGAAGTTGTAGGCGGAGGTGAGGAGGTGCTCGCAGTGCGGCGGGATGAGCGAGGCAAAGGGCTCCTTGGCCAGCCATGAGTTGAAGGTCTCGCGCCACCGGGTGAGGAGGTGGTTGCGGATGAGGATGTAGTTGACCTGCTCGATGCCGCCCACGTCGGAGACCACCCCCGCCTCGATCTCCTCGTCGGTGAGGGAATCGGCCGGAAACCCGGCGGTGAGCGCGGTGACGGCCTCCGCTGTCGGCTCCCGGTTGATCACTATGATGTCGTCCGCGGCGGAGGGGGGAACTGGCGGGTGAGGAGCAGGGGAGGCGGCGGAGGGGACTTTGCGGCGGAACCCGGTGCGCTTGCGCTTGCTGGGGCTGGGGAGGGCGGGGATGTGGAGGGCAAGGGTGGGGGCTGGTACCGGGGGCGGGGTAGGGTTAGGGTTAGGGTTCGGGGGAAGGGAGGCAAGGGGGAGGAGGGTGCTGGGCGGCTGCTGGTCGGACATTGTCGCCGGCGGCGGCGAGAGCGGCTCCGCCTGCTCGATAAATCTGGGGTTTACACGGGGGCCGTGCGAGGCCGAGCCATGGGCGGCTATGTGCATCTGTGAGGTGGAAGACGGCAAAGCAGCCAATTTACGCTTTCGCGTGTAGGATACGTAAAGCAGGGCGGTTTGTGAATTATCATCTTCAGAGACGCAGTGATACGGAAATTGACAATAGCTTCACCGAAAGCAGAGTTCCTCATCACATTATTCAGTGCGTTCAATAAAAATCACATTATTCAAGAACAGTGTACAAGGTTTCTGATCACACCATTCTTCAGCGAATTTTTCAGAACAAGAACTGGCCTGGGAAAGTACAAAGGATGATCAACCATGCTTGGTTGCAGAAACTAAATTTGTTACTGTACTTCAGAATGCTTCAAGGAACAATCCATACTGACGGAAAATATGTGCACACATACCGCTTTACCGTCGAACACCATGCGCTTCGTCTTCAATCGAATCGTAAGATATACACGGACACCATGTTGATCCCAAAACAAGGACAGATGGTGATGAAACATGACACTGGGAAATCTGAAGTGGCACTTCACAAACTGCGCTCCGGCTTACATTGCAGCAGTACTCCTGTTGGCAGCAGCATGGCCTCTCCTTAACATTATGACTTCACTGCTATTAGTATGGGATGGCCTCTCATGGTCTAAACCATATACATCCGAGAAGGGATCCATGAAAACGCCGACGAACGCAATCAATGGGTCTGCACGTGCACTGTCGACATATAGCTTCAGGTACCGGGCTTCGACGGCGGGGAACCGGAGCAGCCTCTTGTACCCAATTGTTGTGCCTTCAAGAATTGTTTGCCACAGTCCACCCAGTAGGAGATCCACATGGAACTCGATCACACGCTGTCCCATCTGGATAGGCTCCTGGAGCTGGAGCAAGTTGAAGGAAGTGGATCGCCCGAGGTCGAAGAGCATTTCCCAGCTTGTCTGCCCTTCCTGTGGTGCCCAGTAGGAGTATATGCTATCTCGGAGGGTGTTGGAGGGCGCAAACTGCAGGTTCTCCAACCCACCACGCACACTGCTTGCTGTCACAGTCGCATTGGCAGCAAAATTCTGAGAGAAAATTGTCCGTCGGATCTCGGTGAATTCCTGAAGGACTTGCATATCTTCGTCGGAAATAAGCCCGGATGAATTGGGAGGAACATTCAATATGAGGAGACAATTTCTACCAACTGATTTGTAGTATATGTCAAGCAGGGTTACAACACTTTTTGGTTTCTCTGAGGCATGCCAGAACCACCCTGGCCTGATGGAAACATCACATTCTGCAGGAACCCATTCTTCACCAAATTGATCCCCACTTTGTGAGTATCTGGCAATAAAGTTGGCATGCCAGTCAGTAGACTAATGGTTTCTTAAAAGCAATATGCTTGTCAATGACAAACAAACTCCTCTTTCAGTAAACATCCCTCAAAATCAGAACACTGCAGGTTGTACAATTATGAGATGAGATGTCAATGCCAATACGCCATAGAGGCATAGTCTAAAAGTATATGAACCAACTACGGAGTACAGGTTATTTCATGGCTGTCGTTGCTACACATAAGTAAAGGAATCAAGTGCACTAGTCCAATTTTTGGTTTAACAAGGGATTTTAACTTTGGAATCTGAATATGAATAAAATAATTTCATAGTTTGTAGCCATTCTTATAGCTCATTTCATTCTGAGGCAACCCAGTATGTAAATCACATCCCAAAACATGCTGTCTTGATTGTGTTTTCTACTAAAGGAGGCACTGTAGTGGGTACTTTTTGGTCCACACATCCATTACCAAATTCTGCTAAATAATAGCACCCTAATTAAGTACTTTCAACCGCCTGATGCCACGAATGAAGCTTACCTTCAAAGTGAAGATAGCTGCAGTATTTATTTAGATCAAGTATTATCATTAGCTGTCTGTTTAGAGGTTATAGTTAGGTAGTACTTTGGAAGGACAATAGTTCCTCAAGATATGCTATCATTACAGTAGTTGGAAGTATCAGTACAAATGTAGTACTGTACTGGGAATGAAAGTTTAACGGTCCGTTCTCATGCATCTTCTAGTAAAGCTATGCAGCGTCAGCTGTCTTCCAAATCAATAATTGCACTACAGTACTATTTTTTCCTCATGAGAAACAGATAAAAATGGAAGCACGGCTAGGTTAAATTATATTTGCCTCCTGCTAAATGGGAAGATTATACATACCTTAATTTTTCTACAACTAAGGCATTTCGGCAGTTTGTCAAGAAACCGGAATCCACACAAGAAAAGCTATTGAAATTCCAAGTCTACCTATGGTTAAAGGCCTCATCCATGCTAGGATCTCAACAGAAGTACGTGACATAACCTCTGTGATTGTAAGCTGGGAGATAAGATCTAATGCAGGGTATGATTTTTGACCAAACACTCTAAATTTTTATATACAACCAAATACAATATAATTGTACAGAATCCTTCTTTATTCTAAAACTAACTCCTAATGTAGAATCCACGTTAAGCCATGTGACCCTAAAAAGAACAGTTCATTAGATCTTGGTAGTAAGGGCATTTCTAACCGATCCCCTAAAAGTTAGTGGAGTAAAAGTTGGAGTAAAGTTAGTGGAGTAAAATTTTACTCCACTAACGGTGGCCGCACCTAGCTGATCCCCTATAGTTAGCGGAGTAAAATCAAATTTGTGGCCGTTTTGTATACTAGCTGCACAAACACAATCTCTACACACTACATATCTTAAAATCATTCAAATTAAAGCATGGATAGCAATAATCGTCATAACATAAAGTTTCGTCACCGCATTTTTCAAATTTAAACAAAATACATTATTTCAAACACAATGTTTGATTCAAAATCACCACAAACATAGCATGTATATGTTGTGGATCGAGCCAATCTTTGGCATGCACCACCACCCTCTCGGTCACCACCACTCAAACGACGTCCTCGGCAAAGAAATCAACCTCGACATCCTCTCGGCCACCATCACCACCACCACCCTCTCGGCCACCATCACCACCACCACCATCACCACCATCACCACCCCCTCGGCCACCATCACCACCACCCCCTCGGCCACCACCAACATTCCAAAGAGAGGCCAAGATTTCTCCACAAGTGAGCTCCCAATACTTTCTTGCGGTTTCATCCATTGTGTTTGGATTCATGAACATGATAGCACGCTCTTCGGCCTTCTTTGCATCACGAATCCTCTCCTCCTCAAGTGCAAGCCTACGCTCCTCGGCCTTCAACTTTCTCTCTTCGGCCGCCAACTTGGTCTTCCACTTCTCATCCTCGAAGGCCTTGAGCTCATTCCACCTTGCCATCTTGTCTTCTTTGCGTTCGGCCGCCAACACCTTCTTGGTCTCAATCATTGCCACAAGTTCATCCTTGTAAGTGCCACCGAATGCATTCCTCTTCTTTCTTCTTTTGCAATCTTGTTTCCTTCCGGTCTATTGTTGGCATCTTCATCAACCTCATCGTCGTCCTCAACGGATATGCTCAACCGTGACCTCTTCAAAGGCCTTGGTGCTTGCTTTGGTCACCTCCACCACCTCCTCCTCGGCCTCCTCCTCGGCCACCACCTCTTGGACCTCCTCCTTGGCCTCCTCCGTGTCTTGGGTGGCCGAATGACCCCAAAACGAGTCATAGTTGAGATTATCGAGGCCAACGGTGGCCGAGGACTCCAACGATGCGAGGAATTCGGCCTGTGTTCATCTCCGCTCTACAGTGTCAAAGCAAGCACTATAAACAATCATTACCGATCACGAACAATCACTATTGAATACCAACGGGACGCGAGGTTTTATTTTTACCTTGTTGGCATTTCATCGAGCACTTGGCGGCCGTGTTTCTTATTGCCGGCTGCGCCGCCGCTCGCACCGGAGCAGTCCCCGTAGGGGCAGCCGGTGTTGTTGCACGAGGCGTAGGCTTTGGACGAGGCGCCGCCGCGGTCTTCTTCATTTTCTTCTTGGCGGCCGCCTCGGCGAGCGCCTACGCTGCCGCTGTCTACTTTCGTGTTTGCCTCCGGTAGGTGCGGCAGGCCGTTGCCGGAGACGCGGTGCCACCCCGGAAACCATTGGCGCGGTTGGAGGCGGAGCTTGGACCCGGTGATTCTTTGTCATCCCAAGCTTTTTTTCTGCACCGGTGGCGAAAAGCCGGCGCCGGTGGCCGGCGGGGTGAGCGGAGGAGGGGGGGGTTGGCTATCTGAAAGTGCAACTATCCCTAGGTGGTTTTGGTAATTCATAACAACATATAGCTCATTGAGCTAATGCTATTCAAGACTATTATTTCAGAAAGCTCAATGAATGGCATGGCATGGATGATGAAAGTGGATCCTCAAAATACTAAGGACAAAGGATTGGCTCAAGCTCAAAAGCTCAAGACTCTTCATTTTACATTTTAGTGATCCAAGATCACATTGAGTCTATAGGAAAAGCCAATACTATCAAGAAGGGATGAGGTGTTGCTTAATGAGCCTCTTGCTTCATGTGCTTAGTGATATGCTCCAAAACCCTCAACTACTTTCCCACATCCACAAATGACCTAAACCTAAAGCCAAAATCGGTCACACCGATTCTTTCTATCCGCGCCACCGATTCCAAAAGTCATAGCCATCGCCACAAACCCTAAGCAAATCGGTCTTACTGATAGGGATCTCGGTCTCACCGAGATGGGGTTGCAATCTCTCTGTTTCCCTTCAGAACGTTTCGGTCTAACAAGTGAGCGATCGGTCCCACCGAGATTGCAATGTAAACTCTCTTTTCCTTTTGTAACATTTCGGTCTCACCGAAAAGAGCAAATCGGTCCCACCGAGTTTACGACCAACTCTCTCGAAAGCTTATTACCAAATCGGTCTCACCGAAGTTTGTATGTCGGTCTCACCGAGATTACGTTATGCCCTAACCCTAACCGTATCGGCCTCACCGAGATGCATGTCAGTCCATCAAAAATCACTAACGGTCACTAGGTTTACTAAATCGGTCCGACCGAGTTTAACTATTCGGTCCCACCGAGTTTGGTAAATTGTGTGTAACGGTTAGATTTTGTGTGGAGGCTATATATACCCTCCACCTCCTCTTCATTCGTGGAGAGAGCCATCGAACAAACCTACACTTCCAACTTACAGCCTAGAGAGAACCACCTACCCTTGTGTTGAGACCAAGATATTCCATTCCTACCATATGAATCTTGATCTCTAGCCTTCCCAAGTTGCTTTCCACTCAAATCTTCTTTCCACGGATCCAAAACCTATGAGAGAGAGTTGAGTGTTGGGGAGACTATCATTTGAAGCACAAGAGCAAGGAGTTCATCATCAACACACCATTTGTTACTTCTTGGAGAGTGGTGTCTCCTAGATTGGCTAGGTGTCACTTGGGAGCCTCAGACAAGATTGTGGAGTTGAACCAAGGAGTTTGTAAGGGCAAGGAGATCGCCTACTTGTGAAGATCTACCGCTAGTGAGGCAAGTCCTTCGTGGGCGGCGGCCATGGTGGGATAGACAAGGTTGCTTCTTCGTGGACCCTTCGTGGGTGGAGCCTCCGTGGACTCATGGCAAGTTACCCTTCGTGGGTTGAAGTCTCCATCAACGTGGATGTACGATAGCACCACCTATCGGAACCACGCCAAAAACATCCGTGTCTCCAATTGCGTTTGAATCCTCCAAACCCTTCCCCTTACTTTCTTGCAAGTTGCATGCTTTAATTTCCGCTGCCTATATACTCTTTGCATGCTTGCTTGAATTGTGTGATGATTGCTTGACTTGTCCTAAAATAGCTAAAATCTGCCAAACTATAAAATTGGGAAAAGGTTAAGTTTTTATTGGTCAAGTAGTCTAATCACCCCCCCTCTAGACATACTTCAAGGTCCTACACTATCCATTCCGGCCGGCTCGAAGGTCATCGGTGGCGGCGGCGGGGGCGGGAGGCAGCGGCGTCGGAGGGCGAGAGCGAGTTTTACTCGGCCACCGCACGATGGAGTATATTTAGGGAAATCTTGGGGGAAATAGGGAGTTGAGTAACAATTATACTCCGTTAACATTTTTAGGGGATCGGCTAGGTCTGCCGTAAGGGAGTAAACTGCAAATTTTACTCCCTTATGGCCGTATTGGGGATCGGTTAGAAATGCCCTAAAAGATGTCTCGTCGTGGAAAGACACGTCTCTTGATGAAAGTACTTCTTTACATGAAAAGACATACTGTAAAAGAATAAAAAGAACACTAATTTATAGATTAACACATTACAATTCAATTTATAACTTCCCAAAAAATGCGACCATTGAGCCTTAATTGTGCTAGAAAACTATATACTAAAGTGTAACATTTCAATTTATTTATACATTTCAAGGATGTTTATACTTTTTTAGCAATACAATATTTATACTTTGCAACTCTATCCTTAACAGACTACAAATTTTATATGTAAATGTTTTAAAATAGACTACCTAAAATATATAATAATACCCGCACTAAAGCATAGGCTTTATCGAAAAAGGGTTTCCCCCCGCTTTGTATACAAAGCAACCAACAGAACCATACATGGATAGGTGCTCGGGCGGAAGCAGCACAGTCACGCCCAAAAGAAACGACAGAGAAAAGCAAAAGAGAAAATGCCGACAACGGCGGATCAACAAAAACAAAGAAGCCTCGCGATCGCAGTGCCTACCAGGATCTTCCACTAGACTCCAGGACTCCGAAGCGCCGGCACCTATCAACACCTCCAAGAAGGATCGCGATGATGACGACGCTGCTGCCAAGTTTCCCCCGGTACACGACGAGGCGAGAGGAAGGGTAGCCCCGACGCCCTCCCGGAAGGTCAGGTGGCACCCACAGGCACCACCGCGCCAGTGTTAGCCATGCCGATAGGGTTTCTCGATCCCAACCCGCGCCTCGGCGCCCGAGCTGCCTCCAAACCAACACCACCGCGTCGCCAACGCGGTCGGGAGGCCCCACGCCGTCTCTCCACGCAAGCACCGCGAAGTGAGGACAAGACGGCGAAGACTCGGGCCGGGACTAGGGCATCGGCGCCGTCGGCACGCGGAGGCCCCACTCCACCGTCGCGACGGTAGCCATCCGGACGCAATAGCAAGAAACACACGGGGCCGTGGGCCCACAGTTCGGCCGAGCCCTCGTGGGCCCGTAAAGCTCCGCCTTCATGTTGCTTTGCCGACCGCCCGTCGGTGCGCGCCCAAATCCGAGCCGCCTCCTCATCTGCCAGCAGTAACGAGGCCACGCTGGGTCGGCCGGCTAGGACCAGATGGGGCCCTAAGGGCCCAGATCTAGGCGAGGATGCGCCGCGATCAGCCGCCCGCCGCCAAGTGGCGGCGCCAACATCGTGACGGGCGCCCACACGACCCCGGTCGGGGAGGTGTCTGTGTGAGTGAGAAGGACCCGCCGCCACCCGCCCGCCCGGCCAGATCCGGGCTCCAGCGGCGCAGTGGGAGGAGGGCACGATGCGGAGCATCCCACGTTCATCCCCATGTACACTCAGACTACTCTCCAAGCCCCAAGAGGACATATGACGAGACCTCGACCATACGCCATAGGGCACAAGGTGAACTCACTCTCTTGAACCGTCACTTTCCACATGTGAGACATGGCTACTACCTCATGCATGGACCTTGCATACACTCAGTACAACCGAGACGACCATGGAGGATCCAGGACCAAGGCCAAGCATGGAAGAGGAGAAGGAAGAAGCCGGAGCAAGCGGTACTACCGCCCGTGCCTAAGCGGTACTACCGCTTATCATCACAAGCGGCACTACCGTCTACATCCACTCCACTTCCATAAAGTCCGACAAACTTGAGATCGAGCGGCTCCAGAGCGGTACTACCGCCCATCATAGCGGTACTACCACTTGCGCCTCAAGCGGTACTATCACCAAGGACCAGTACTACCGCCTGTCTGCAGCATAGTGTATTGGGCCGAGCCCATGTACCCCTTCGCCCTCACTTACCCCTTCGTGGCTCTAGACTATATATACTCCTCCACCTCCTCCTAGTTAGGGTTAGCAAAGGATAAGCTCATATTTTGTGTGAGAGCCTTGCTCATCCACTTGGTTACTTCTCCTCGAAGCTTAGGACCTCTTCGGAGAAATCCCCCAAGCGGATTCAAGACCCCCTCTTGGCAGTGGCGGAGCCAGGGGTATTCCTGGGCATTCCATGGAATACCAAAGAATCTGGCCCAAAAAAAATTGAGTATACATGTTATACAATCAAGCCCACTAGAGCAGCCCATCCACCACGCACCAAACGCCAACAACAGAAAGGTCTCCGTCTCCCACTCTTCCTCTCTCGATATGCAAATCTCCAAACCTAGCAAGCGAGGTCCGACGGACGAGGCGGGCCTCCGCCCTCCGGCCGTCTCCTTCCCTCCTCCGGCCTCCATGGTTGTGGTCCATGCGGGCAGCGCCCGCTCTGGCTTCCTCCGGCCTCCGTCGCCGTCGGCGATCACCGCTTGATCACTTGACCAAATTGACAGGCTAGAAGGAAAGCCACCCAATGTCCAATCCATCGATCGCATCCATCTACAAATTACCAAGGTAAATTTCTCTGCCTTTTAAACAAATCTGAAGCTTTTTGATAAATTTCCATTGCTAGAAGCCACCGATCTGCCACGGATTGATTGCTACTTTGTTGATTTGTTCTTGTATAAATTGTAATTGTTTGTACAATTGTCCATCGATTCATACCATCGATTGCTACTTTGTTTGTCCATTAGGTCCATGCCACATTGCAACTGCCACTTATTTCTACTTTGTTTGTGTGATGTAGATGAAGAAGTATGTTGGCATATTTGAATTGTGGGACATATCTTCAAACTAAGGCAAGGAAAACAATTTCTCGTCCACATTTGTTGTCATTCTATTATATTGCTTTGGCCCATTTTTTTTGCTAGTATTATTGATGTATGGTCATCGAGTCATTGATATTGTCACAATGTTATTTTGTGGCATCGATGTATGGTCATCGAGTCATACCTATTATATTGTTGTTAGAGATATTGTCACAATGATATTTTGCTACTATTATAAATGTATGGTCATCGAGTCACTGATGTTACCATCTTAACTATATATTTGTCGTTCTATTATATTGCTTAGGCAAAAAAAATTACAAGAATACCCACGAGCAAATTCCTGGCTCCGCCACTGCCTCTTGGGTGGCCCCCATCAAGACCTCCTCACGGAGAAGAACCCGGTTACCTCTTGTATCGTCCTTTGTTGATCGTGGATCGTGTATCTCTTTTTGTGTTCATCGATCTAGCGCATTTGTAATCGAATCTTGTTGGTTTGAGTAATTCTCTTGTGTTTTCCTCGTGATTTCCCTCGTGCTCTCCCGCTCGTTCTTCGTGTTCCTCGTAGGGACCCTCTCCAAACGTGAAAGATCAACCCCATAGGGTTCCACCCTACATCATCTTGGTATCATGAGCCACGTTGATCACGTTTTTGGAGCCCCTACCCCGTGTTTTCTAGCTTGATTTTGTTGTTTTCGTCCTAAATCCGAAAATCCCCACCAAAAAATAGCCCCAAATTTTTTTGTGATTTGTTAGTTTGATGATGTTTTGTTGATTTTGATCCGTGGATTTGCTTGGTTTCGAGTGGATCTAGCATCTCCCCAAGTTTCACCTCTTTCCATCCACAAAATCCATCCAATTTTGCTCCCGAAATCATCCTTTTACGCCCCAAAATCGCGCCCCAATTCGATCTGTGAAAAATCCCGACACCAGCGGTACTACCGCCCCCCTAGCGGTACTACCGCCCAACCCAGTTTCAGCGTTCCGAGTTTCACCGTTTTGCCCATAACTTTTCACTCCGAACTCCGATTTGAGTGTTCTTTGGCTCGTTTTGAAGCTATCGACGTGCCCGAGGTCCTCACCTTGGTTTCACCACCTTTTGACACCATCAAATTTTTGGTACTTTGGCATCTTTGCCTAGGGCTTCCACCACATCATCCGCAATACCACCATAGCCTTCCGCAAACTAACCCTTTTTGTTCACCATAGCTTTTGAGGTTGTTTGAGTAGTGACTTGAGTCTCCTAAGGTGTTTAGGCTACTTAGGGACGGTTGCTTCTTCATCAACCACCTCCATAACTTCCGTGATAGGCTTGCCCACCATACACTTCCGCCACCCCAACTTAACCCAATCTTGTTGTGTTGAGAGTTGTGTCTCCTAAGGTGTTTCGGCTACTTAGGGACCGTGCTACCAACTCCGACACCGTGTATAGCCCATCATTCCACTTCCGCATTGCCAAGTGCACACTACCACCGCTTTCCGCTACCACCATTTTGACATTTGACGTTTGAGATTTTGAGTTCGCGGTTTTTCCGTTTCCTAAGGTGTTTCGGCTACTTAGGGACGAGACTCCATCATCTTGGTTTCTACATCAAGAACACCGCCACTCATTATCGCCGGACGGTAACCTCCATATCATCTTGGTATCGTGGTATCCATCCATTGTATATTCCCCTTGCCATTGCATTGTTAACCCCTAGCCCATTTTGCGTTACTTGCCTATCGAGACTAGCCATTTGAGTATTGCCGGCAACATTACTTGTGCACATTAGTGATCATACTTCCCATAGCATACATACCATATCATCGTGGTGCATATATTGCTATCATATCTTGTGTCACAAGTTTTTTCCCGCATATACACAATTGCTATCTTGGTTTGTGCATTGTGCAAAAATGACCATAGAAAAAAAAAGAATAAGCTTTTAAGCAAAAGAAAGAGAGCAAAGAAGCTTGTAAGCAAGTGCCATAGCATCATAACCACATTGCACATAAGATTGTCATATCCGATCATCTTGGATCATCTTGAGAAACACCGGGAACCATACATGCATACCATACTTGGGATAGAAGTTTATCCATTTTGCATATTATAGATTGTGCACAAGTGTCGTACCCGCCTATTGAGCAATCGTGCTAGCGTCTCTCTTGAGTTGTGCAACACGAGCGTTTTCCGTGGATTCCACATTTTGTGCTCATTCCTTGGTTGCACGACCCCATTTATCTATCCGTGTGTGTGTTTCCGTGTGCCATTCTTTGCTATTGGTCTACTTGTTTCTCTTGCGAATTTGTGAATCTCTTTCAACATTATTGACTCTTGCTAACATTTTGCATCGAATTTTTGTGCCACTATCCTCACCGAGCTCCACCAAAAGCTTTACTTGTGTAGGTGTGAGAAACCGACAAGAATTGGTACCAATTGTGCTATTTCCTTGTTACACATTGGGTGATCATTGATCCATTTTCAACATCGGTCAAGGTACATTTGGTATAAGTTCTTCTCTTTCTCCCACTCATATTTGCTCGAGTCTTGTGATGGATAGGCAAGGCATTTCATCTCCGGTCTTCGACAACAACGACGGCGCGAACAACTACATCACCAAAATGTCCATCTTGATCGCAACACGAAATGCAAGGAGCACAATCTACCTTACAAGGCGCATCGAGAACCTCTCCATCGACATTCATCTCTCCGAAGCAAGGAAAAGGGACTACATCGACAAGAAGCTTTCCGCACATAAAGAGGAGCAAGATGCAAGGATGGAGGAGATTAGAGCCTTGATCAAGTCTTCTTCCCCTTCGTCATCCTCAAGGCGGCGACATTCAAGACACAAGTCTTCGGAGCACGGAAACGATGCGAGTGCAAATCGTCCTCGTCCACATCTACATGGCGACCACCATCACGTCCGTGATCAACATCGTCATGAAGGGCAAGTCACCTCCAAGCATCATGTGCACGACGACGACAAACGACATCTACTACGAGCTCAAGCACAACAACGACATCATCATCATGAAGATGCTCCACAAGCGCAAATGCACAAGTCCCAACAAGTCCTACTTCACGCCAAGTCGAAGCTTCATGAGCACAAAAGAAGACCGCGAGACGACCACCACAAAGACGGCGCTACGGCTACATCAACCACTTCAGCATCTTCGCCAAGTGTTCTCAAGGCATCTTCGCCTTTGGACGTACGGCATCTTCGCCTACTTCCCGTGAGTTCGCCTACATCGACATCTTCAACAACAAGGCGACCACCTACGAGCGAGGGCGACACTTCCATCTTCGGAAGCCCCTCAAGGAAGATGGCCGAGCATGGGACATTCCCTTCGGTCATGGAGACGAGCTACGAGGTGCCACATCCTATGGACCTCCAACAACAAGACGGTGACAAGAAGGTTGAGCATGGGACTATCCCTTCAACCAAGGCGACGATAGGAGTTGAGCATGGAGACATTTGCACCAACATCTCTCCGACACCCACATATCATGAGATGACCCAATTGCCATGTGAGGAGAGCCACCAATCCATGAGTGAGATGGGTAACTCCACCCTATATGGCATTGAGTGCATTTCCTATGAGAGGATGAGTGTGACCACCACTAGTCCCACACTTGAGAGCATGCCACACATCCTATGTGAGGTTGAGAGCCATTTGAGTGACTCCACCAACCATACGAGTGAAAGCATCATATTGGGAGTGAGTGAGCCACAACACTTAGTGAGTGAGGTAGTTGACACGGCATGTGAGGCCACTATGATTTCTAATGACTTAACCTCTACTCCTAGTGTGTTTTCTTCTTTGGTGCTAGGTCTCCTACATGACAACATGCCTATCCTTGACGATTCCTTACCTCCAATTGGAAAACCGATGGCCATGGTGGAAGAAGATGCACCCCCCACATGGTTCCATCAAGATGAAGATGACAACGAGACGATCTTCAACACTTCACCTACAACACATGAGCGACGCTCCAACGGTAACATAGGTGATGGTGCTTCTCTTGTCCCACTAGCGGACTATCTTACCAATGATTGCTTGCATGATGTTGACACACCTATTACCATGCTTCATGCTAGTGCGACTTCCTCATGTCATGACTTACCAATTTATGATGAATATGATGATGAGCATGTTGAGTTGCCTAGTTGTGATGCTATGCTCCATAGGATATCATGTGAAAATTCTATTGGTCACATCATGTTTGACAATCCATTGAACTTGTCATATGCTATGAGTGAGATCTCCCATATAGCCTCATTTCAATCTCAACATAGTAACTATGCATGCCCCATTAAAATAAATCCCACTTGCACTTATGGCATAGATGACGAGATGATGGTCATTGGCTTTTGTTTTTCATGTGATGATATTGCCATGCTTCCTTTACATGATTTGCGCAATTCATCTACTATACCATGCCATGATCACATTGTTCCAAATATGCATTGTTTTGGATGTTGTCAATATTCTCCATGTGATGTTTCCATTAATGCTCATGAGGAGACCCCCATAGTTTCCTCATACATATTAGGAGATCTTGATGCATTTCATACTTTGCATGATTCCCATGATAGTGTACACCATATGCATTCATGAATAACAATGCTCTACATATTTCCCATGATGCATTACACAATTTGAGTCTCCATTATGCTATACATAACAACAAACCTATGATGATGGATGACATGTTTCTATATCACGCGTCTCATTTATTTGAGCATTGGATATTTGGTGCTAACCAACACAAGCACGTATGCATCATGATGGATGATGCGTACATCTACCACACACACACAATTTTCCCTTTGTCTTTGTTTTGTGTAGGTACTCACGTATACTCGTCAACCTCTCAATCCCAAGAGTTGACGAAACGAGCTCTTGAGAGCAACGATGACTTGGGATCCCGTGGACTATCATTCCCACCATTCCTTTTGCGCAAGGACTACGCGCATCTCTTTTACTTGTCTCTCACACGGCTATGGGCTATTTACCACTTGTCACCTTATGCTCATTTTCCCGTGTTCACTTTGCATGTTATTTTTACTCCTATGCCTTTGCCATGCAATTGTGACCCTTGCTTGCATCTACCCATGATTCACCATTATGATAATTCTATGTGTATTTGCATGCTTGGTGGAGATACTAGTAGCTATTGCCATGATTTCTTTGTGCCCCATGCTATTGATGCTTGTTGTGTTGGGAGAGTCATGATGACCCATTGCTATTTACACATGGCTTCTCACCAATACATTCATGCTATTCTACTCATACCTTGCTTTCATGCTTGTGCTATGACATGTGAATTATTCATGCCCACTATTTGCACACATGACATGCTTACCATGATTCCTTCTAGTATGTTGCATCTTCACACTACTAGCTTGCTTGACTTGATCGCTATGATTGCTTGCTATGTTGCATCACCCATGTTCCACTATTACTTGCTTTCTTGGGTTGATGACATATATGTTCATGCCTCTCACATGATATATCGTGATCTTCGTCTCTTGTCTCCATTAGTTGCACCTCTCATATGCCATTGTAGTGAGTGCATCCATGCTATGCTTATTCATCTTGGAGATTTGGACATTACTTGTGATGCATGCTTGTTTACTTGAGCCTATTGTATTTGGTTGTTATCGCATCATATGCCTCCATACTATAAAATGCTCCCTTGTCCTTTCTTATGATGAGCATGATGCATACACTTGTTGGGTATCTTACCACACGAATGATAGGTTTTGCACTTCCGCTAACCTCATTTGTTTTTCCGAGTGTTTGTCATGTTCTTTCATTTTGAAGGATCCCCAAGGCGGTACCGTCATGCGACAAATTGGTCATGCGAAGGCATACACGATGCGCGACACCAACATTTTCACCATCCTCATAAAGGTGAACTCCTTCCCTTTGAGCCACCCTCACATATGCATATTGGATGGGTCATTCTTTCATTGTTGTCTCCTTCTTCTTGTCTACATGATACATCTATTGGATGGAGCACCGGCATTGGAGATGGACCCTTTGGACCTTCAATTTGAGGAGTGCTCGGACTTAGTGGATTCACCAACGGACCACCATTTCTACCACGACATTGAGCCATGGTACAACAACTCCCATAACAAGTTTGCACTTTATACATGGATTGACTTGCATTATGATTGCCTTGGTGCATCTTGTATTTCTATGTCATCCATGATATATGAGCTTGTGCATTTCCTTAGCAAATTTGTTGTGATCTTTCTTGATGGCATATTCATACATAATGATCACATTGCCTACCATCAATTGCATGATAACATAATCATATTGAGCATCCATTGCCATATTCATGCTATTGATAAACCGTCTCACTATGACATCATTTTGCACCGTGGTTGCCTTGATCATATTCACAACACATTTGTGTGCACAATGAATGCTTTTGCTCCCATGAATGCTTTGCATATCATTCTATATCATCTTGTTCAGCTTCATGCGCTTTGTCATGAACAATCTTGCCTCACGGACTCATACTTCCTTGATGGACACTTTGTGTGTGTTAACCATTGTATTTCCGAGTGTCGCTTGTGTTTGCTCTTTTTGCATGTCTACCACTCCGGCGACACCTTGGAGTACTTGGATTGCGCCATGTTTTCAACTCCGTCCAACTCCCACTCCGTCCACGACAACCGTTTCCATGGTGATGAGGATCACGATCCGAGGTCGGATCTTTCCCAAGGAAGGGGAGATGATGCGGAGCATCCCACGTTCATCCCCATGTACACTCCGACTACTCTCCAAGCCCCAAGAGGACATATGACGAGACCTCGACCATACGCCATAGGGCACAAGGTGAACTCACTCCTCTTGAACTGTCACTTTCCACATGTGAGACATGGCTACTACCTCATGCATGGACCTTGCATACACTCGTGTACAACCGAGACGACCATGGAGGATCCAAGGACCAAGGCCAAGCATGGAAGAGGAGAAGGAAGAAGAAGCCGGAGCAAGCGGTACTCTCGCCCGTGCCCAGTGGTACTACCGCTTATCATCACAAGCGGCACTACCGCCTACATCCGCTCCACTTCCGCAAAGTCCGACAAACTTGAGATCGAACGGCTCCAGAGCGGTACTATCGCCCATCATAGCGGTACTACCACTTGCCGCCTCAAGCGGTACTACCGCCCGAAGGACCGGTACTACCGCCCTGTCTGTGCACAGTGTATTGGGCCGAGCCCATGTACCCCTTCGCCCTCACTTACCCCTTCGTGGCTCTAGACTATATATACTCCTCCACCTCCTCCTAGTTAGGGTTATCAAAGGATAAGCTCATATTTTGTGTGAGAGCCTTGCTCATCCACTTGGTTACTTCTCCTCGGAGCTCAGGACCTTTTCGGAGAAGATCCCCCAAGCGGATTCAGGACCCCCTCTTGGGTGGCCCCCATCAAGACCTCCTCACGGAGAAGAACCCGGTTACCTCTTGTATCGTCCTTTGTTGATCGTGGATCGTGTATCTCTCTTTGTGTTAATCGATCTAGCGCATGTGTAATCGAATCTTGTTGGTTTGAGTGATTCTCTTGTGTTTTCCTCGTGATTTCCCTCGTGCTCTCCCGCTCGTTCTTCGTGTTTCTCGTAGGGACCCTCTCCAAACGTGAAAGATCAACCCCATAGGGTTCCACCCTACATCAGGCACGGGGGAGGGGGGAGGAGAGGTGAGCGGGGGGAGCCGCCCCCCGGGGAGGCGGCGCGGGCACGGGGTCGGGGGGGGGAGAGGAGCGAGGAGCGACTGCAGTGGGGATGACTTTTTGAGACCCAAGCATAGGCTTTACACTAATTAACAATAGTTATCACACCTTTTCCAGTTAAGCAGGACTAAATCACTTACTCAGGAATGATGTGCCCAATTGTCACGACGGTCTTGTTGAAAGGAGACCAGCAGGTCCGGCCCGCAATCCCCGCCTCGTCTCCTACCCATCTAGTATCTGGTCCAGCATCTGAGAAGATAACAACCCTTCGCTGGAGCTGATGGATAAGCGCAAACCAGGCATCAAACATGTAATCCATGTACGTGTCGTCGCCCTTTGCACCATCAAGCCAAACTTCCTCCACATCTCCATACCTGAACATATAAAAGGAAGAATCTATAGACTGCTTAGAAACAGCTTAAGCACCAAGTCCACCACAAAACATATGGGTAGAATCCACACACCCCACAATCCAGGTACCAAATGTACCACTGTTAATTATGTGTAATCAACCGAGTTCAAAGTAATGCATGAAGCAACGTACTAGAAGCATATGTACAAAATGTAAATATCATCATAGAGATAAATTGCAGTAATTTTCACCAAGGAAACACCACAAGGGCCAAACTTAATGTTTTCAATCGAGCAGAACAATAAGCACTGAGTACTCCTGATCCAAGAGCGTAATCCTGTAAGGCTGTAAAAACAGATGCTACAGTTTTCTGCAAAGGTCAAGAAGGAAGCCTTTTTCTTTTTTGAGTTTTCACTCCAAAATCACATCTTCAACGACCTGCATTCTAAACAGTGAAAAAAAAGCGCCCTATAGCGTCGCTAATAGCACGCTATATTGTTCTGAGGAATGCCTTGCTAAATAAATATGTGTAAAATGTCTCGCTAATAGCACGCTATAGCGAGATATAGCATGCTAATAGCATATTTAAGGGCCACGCTGTTTGGTCCTAGCACGCTATTTTTTACATTGAATTTCTAAATTCAGTAGTTCTCCTAAAAAAATGCAAATAAAAGATGGAGCAGCGATAACATTGTAGTAATTCGGATCACACAGATCGACACACCTGGTGAGCAATTCCGTCATTTGGCCCATGTAATGCTCATTGTACGCGACGGTGTCGCCGTACACTGGCTCGTGCCGGTCCCACGGCGACAGGTACAGCCCCAGCCCAATCCCCTCCGCGCGCGCGGCGGCCGCGAGCTCGCCGACGACGTCCCCCGCCCCACCCCGCCACGGCGAGGCGGCCACCGAGTAGTTCGTCAGCGCCGACGGCCAGAGGCAGAACCCGTCGTGGTGCTTCGTCGTCAGCACCACGCGGCCGAATCCTCCCTCCGCCGCGACGCGTGCCCACTGGCCGGCGTCGAGCGCGGACGGCGCGAACACGGCGGGGTCGGCGTGGCCGGAGCCCCACTCGGAGTCCGTGAAGGTGTTGGGCCCGAAGTGGATGAAGAGGGCCATCTCGGAGAGCTGCCACTGGAGCTGCGCGTAGGAAGGGACGGGCAGAACAGGGAGAGGCGGCGGTGTCGCCGTTGCTGCGACGGCGGCGGCGCCATGGCCGCACAGGAGTAGGTGGAGGTGAACAACTAACAAAGCGATGGTGGTTGACATTTTGGGAGAGAAGAGATTGTTCAGCGTGTGACCATGGTTGACTGATAAAGCCTAGCAAGTGAGCTTTATGCGAATTTTGGCACCTTCTCTGAGTCATCGCTAGGCCACGGAAAAGATTTCTATGTCAAATGTGACTATAGGATTTAAATATGGATCTTATCGTTTAAAGCAATTCTAACAAAGTCGTCAAATCAACAGCCTAGGAGTACATACAACAAAGCCCCCGATAGAGAAGCGACACTCACAGGCAGTGACGCCAGAGCGCAATGTTTTTGCTCGTACCCTCACAAATGCCACTGGAAGAATCAAATTTTTAACCCAACCCACGAGAAAGGGGCTACTGCTGCCAGCGCGAGGCCTTCAGATCCAGACCAGGAGTCGTCACCGTTGAAGCCACGATGACACCAGAATCTTCCGCCCTCCCTCAGCTTGCTACCCACATAGCCAAAAAAAAAGACGTCACCACGTCTAGAACGTTGCTCGCCGTTGAGCCGATCGCACAACCTCACCATTTAGGGTTGCCGTCCCCACTTCCAGGAGAACCACACCATCATCGCCACCAAGCCACCGACCAGCATACCCTTAAGATGGACAACACGAGGGAAAAACCATCGTGCCATAGCACCACCACGGTCAGTCAAGCCAACATTGATACCGGCCCATGCAAAGAGGACAACCGGCCATGGGAACCAGATCCCACCTGGATCCAACCCAACTGCCAACAAACGTCCTGGGCCGACTGCCCATCAAGTGTCATTGGAGCAGTACCCGCATTCGCGCGATCCCCGAAGCTTCCTGTCGGCGCAAAGAATATGCTAGTGTACGACCCTCTTCGTGCCGAAGTCGGTGGCCTGTGTCCTCTCTATGCCACTGAGGAAGCTCCATCCAGCAGAAGCACCTCCCAGGAGCAGCGGGGCGCAGCAAAATATGGTCGTCGTCGCTGGCATCGGCTGGGTGGGCCTGGCCTCCGTGCACCACCTTGTCAAACATGTACGCCCCGACGTGCCCTGGTGCTAGATTATTCCTGCTACATCCTTCCCCCGATTCGCGGTGCATGGACTTTGTGATTTGTGTGCATCACCAACTCGTGCGCCGACGAGCGTCCACTTAGGGTGTGTTTGGTTACCTGCACCATTTTTTCGAGGTTGCATGGAAAAAATGCCAGGCCGAGTAGAGTCTAGTTGAGGAGATACATGCCAAAATACAACGTTTGCATGTTGATTGGTTACCTGCATCGTGGAAGACTCCTCTACCCGGTGTTTCGTTGCATACATGTATCGTGATTAGGCATTAACAACTACACTGAGTAGAGAGGTTAAAAATAGAATGTTCACTGCCACTATGATCGGAATCGAGTCTAATCTCTGGTGGCTCCTCCTCCACCGACTCACTACCACTGTCATCGCCGACGCGAGGGACTGTCACGCACGTCCATGGCGCATGCCTGCGCACTCACCACCATAGCCATCACCGTCGCCCTCCTCTTCTTCATCCTCATGCTGCTCAGTCACACCATGGAGTTGCGTTTCACGACTAGCTATGCCATGGTCGACTGCGTCCCACCCCTGCCACCACTACTAGAAAAAGGGCTATAGATGGGATTGACACTAATAGCGCACCAGAAAGATGGTGCGCCATTAGTATATACTAATGGCGCACCACCTTCTGATGCGCCATTAGAGTTTAAACTACTAATGGCGCACCATGCAAAGGGTGCGCCATTAGTATCAAAAAAAATTTTAACTAGTGCGCCTGTCCAAACATACTAATGGCGCATCCTGCCCAAGTGCGCCATTAGTAGTTGTAACTACTAATGGCGCACTGTGCAATAGTGCGCCATTAGTATAGAATTTTTTTGAACTAGTGCGCCTATCCAAACATACTAATGGCGATCCTGCTTAAGTGCATCATTAGTAGTTGTAACTACTAATGGCGCACCATGCAAGAGGTGCGCCATTAGTAAGTGGGCAGCAACAAGATATTTGGGACAGCCTCTCCTACCCACACACTCACTTTCTCCCCACTTCATTCTCTCCACCTCCTCCTTGTCTCGGTGCCTCCTCTTTTCACCTCATTTCCACCATAGATTCATTCAAATTAAGTGGTTAAATTACCTTGTTTTAATAGGTAAGTAAGGGGAAGCTATATTTAGGTTGTTCTCCCTACAACAATGTGCACATGCACTTTTTACGGCCTAGCTAGATCTATGTATGTTCGTGGTGTTGCATATGTTTGTGGTGTTGCATATGTGTTTGTGTTTGGAGGTGTACGGTATTTGAAATGCGATAGTTGCCAATATTTTGCGGAATGTTGATTCATTTTCGCTTCAAGCGAGAATTTTGGCATTAAGCATTCTTTTGGTCCTATTTTTAGGAAAGTCATGCCAAATTTTTGTTTGGTTCTAAAATATCGTTTTGCTCTACCCTCGCAGTGACCATGGTCCGCACGATGACCGAAGGCATCGTGAATAGGTTTTTGAGGTCCGCGAAGGCCGAGATGCTTCAAAAGAACGAGACGGAGATAAGATGTCCGTGTCGAAGATGCAAGTCAAGAGCCTTATTGCGGACCCGGATTCCGGCAAAAGGGACCACCTGCTGTTGCGTGGTTTCATGGATGGCTATCGGTGGCAAGGTGATGAAGATGACTACGAAGTCGCCCATGCGGGCCGGCAAGAAATGAGGAAGGGCAGCAAGACAACCACCGCGGCTCGGGCGGGCGAGAAGACGAAGAATCCCGGAGATGATCACAACGTGATGTTGTACACAATCATCATGTAGAAGATGCAGGGACATGATGATGAGGAAGATGTCGAGAGCAGCGACGGGCATGATCATGAAGATGATGATGCCGCGGAGCGCATTTACGCTGGACCATCGATGGGCTGGGTGCAGGACCCTCATATTCAAGAGCTGCTTCTCAAGCGGACGGATAACGCAAGAGCTGCCGCCGAGAGAAAGCCAAGATGGATCAACTTGAGTTAGACGCGGTTACTCCATTGTATGAAGGATGCAGGCCGAGGATACCCGCCAAAAGTAACGCCATGGCTCGAGATGAAGGTAAAACACAAAATGACCGACGATGCTTCGACGAGAACATGTCATTCGCACGAACGCCTTCCCAAGGGGAACAAGTGCCCGACCAGTTTGAGGAGGCGAAGAAAATCGTGTGTCCTCTCGATTTACCACACGTGAAATACCATGTGTGCATGAACAATTGCATCATTTATCGGGACGAGCACGCGAGTCTACCATATGTCCGGTGTCGGCGTCACTCGATACAAGAAGAGGAAGAAAGCTCCTCGAAAAGTGGTGTGGTACTTTCCGATCACTCCTCGCTGCAACGCTATTTCGCGGACCCTAAGGTAGCAAAGCTCCTGCGTTGGCACGCGGATAGGGAGGAGAAGAAGCGAGAAGATGACGCAAATGATCCGGAGATAGATAAAAAGACAAGATGCTGAGTCACCCTAAGGATGCGAGCTAGTGGCAAGCGTTGAACTTCAAGACTCGAATTTGGGAACGATCCAAGGAACATCGTCTTTGGGCGCGAGCACCGATGGAGTCAATCCGTTTGGCAGCCGAGAAGCACACATAGCACCTGGCCTGTGTTTGTGTGGATGTACAACCTTCCCCGGTTGTGCATGAAGAGGAAGTACATTCACATGAGTATGCTAATTGAAGGGCCAAAACAACCGTGGAACGACATCAATCAGATCCGGGCTGCCGAAGAGGAGCTTGACACGCTGTGGAAAACGCCACCAATACGTGGACGCCGCAGAAAGAATATTTCCCTATGAGAGCGGCATCGCTCACGACGGTGCACGACTATCTCGATTACGGATATCTCACGGGCAGGTAGTCCACGGATTTTCCGGATGCGTAAGGTGCATGGATGACACAACGACGCCACCAGATAGAGATCCCGGGTCTTCAAAACCGTGTTCATGGGACATCAAGGTGGCTTCGCGACGATGACCCGTGGAGGAAACGCAAGGATCTGTTCGATGGTGAAACCGAACTCAAAACGCCTGTACGAGGAGCGGCGAGGAAATAGACAAGCTGTTGAAAAATTGGAAAGACCGCCCACCGCCGAAAGAAGCAAAAGGCGCCAGAGCCGGAAAGAAGCGAAGGCGCCAGAGCCTGCTGAAGGTATGGAAAACGAGGTCTGCTTTCGACTTGCCGTCTCGAAGATCCACCGTGTGCCTCACAGCCTTGATGTCATGCATATCACGAAGAACGTGTGAGAGTCTGCTTGGTACCCTGCTCAACATGCCGAGAGGACCAAAGATGGGCCGAAAGCAAGGGCGACTTGAAATCAATGGGCATCGGCAGAGCTTCACGCTATATATGATGATGATGATGATGAGGATGATGATGATGATGATGATGATGATGATGATGCGAGCAGACACGTAAAGTCGTCGCAAAGGCAAAAAGGCCAAGAAGACCGGAAATGACTACCCTCCGCGTGCTTCACTCTAAGTCGAGGAGATCGAGCAGTTTTTCACCGCCTCCTAGGAGTAAAACTTCCTTACGATTACGCTGGGAAGATAAGCAGATACCTAGACCTAGCGAAGCGAAGTTCAGCGGGATGAAGTCTCACGACCGTATCGCGTCTTGATGACGCAGATACTTCCAGCTGTAATCCATGGGATCATGGACGCGCACGTCCGTGAAACGCTATTTGGCCTATGCAACTTCTTCGACGCCATCTCTAAGTCGATTGGCGTGAGGCAACTCGAAGGCTACGAGGAAGAGATCGTGGTGATACTATGCGAGCTTGAGATGTACTTCCGCCCGCATTCTTCGACGTTATGGTGCATCCGCTGGTCCATATAGTGGAGGATATCATCCAACTCGGGCCGACGCTTCGCACAAAGATGATGCCGCTCGAAAGGATGAATGGTGTCATCAAAGGATACGTTCGCAACATGTCACGCCCGTAAGGAAGCATAGCGGGGCTTTCGACGATCAAGAGTGCATCTCCTATCGCATGAATTATCTAGGCATCGAGAACCCGCTGGTCTGCCTGTCAACAGCACCTCGGCAGGCTCGCCGGATGGGGTCACCGTGAGGGTCGCCACGAAATGCATGTCGACTTCGAGGGTCGACTCGCCGACTTTGAAAGAGCAAACCTAGTCGCGCTACAACACATAGACGTGGTCGATCCTTGGGTGGTAGAGCACAAAACCTTTATTAGAAAGACGTACAATGACCGAGGCCAACAGAGGACGGACGGAGATACACTCAAAGAGCACAACTCATGTTTCACGCGTTGGTTCAAGCGAAGCTTCGTCGCACCCTTTACATGAGGATTCTTCCGCGGAAGAACAACTCATATTCGCTTTGTCACAGGTGCCGAGCACAACCCGATGACCTATGAGGCGTCACGATATCAACGGCTACACATTCTACACCGAGGCCAAGGACATGAAGAGCGATGGTTATCGAAACTCCGGGTAACGATGGAATCCTACACCGTAACGACAAGGACAGATACTACGGAAGGATCGAGGAGATCTGGGAGCTGAGCTACTGCGAGAGAAGGTCCCGATGTTCCGTGTCGATGGGCCAAGAACGCTATAAAAGAAGACCGGTATTTCACCACCATGGTTATACCCGAAGCCAAATCCAAGATCATGGGCGCAAACTTCACCGCGAAAAATGAGCCATGGGTACTGGCTTCCCAAGTGGACCAATGCTTCTTCATTACCGACCCGCCAAAGCCCGGTCGTGTTGTCGGAGGAGAGGCAAAGGAAGATCATCGGAATGGATGGAGTAGCCAATGAGCAAGACTTCGACAAGCACGGCGACCCAAGAATCGAACATGACGACGATGATGAAGTAGCAGATACACCACAAGAAGAAGCAGGACCACCCTACCTAAAGGACGTCTGCTCCACGTAAGAACTCCATTTGCGAAAAAGAAGGGCAAGAAGATTGTGAACAGATAGCTAGCTAAGATCGATTGTATTTAAATCGTAGCCTTCATTTCTCGATTGTATTTCATGGGTACTTTTGAACTATCATGAATATTTTAAATTTCATGGACACTCGATCTCGACCCCCTCCATCTCGATCGCTATCCCACCTCGCCAGATCCGTCCCCCTCGCCGAAAGCACCCCCAGTCCATCGGCCGCCGCCGCCACCCCGCACCCTCGATTCCCCTACTCAACCGCCACCCCACCCACACACCCAGCACCGCCTTATAAAAGAAATAAGTATCAAACAGATTTTTAAATGCTACTGTCTTATAAAAAAATATTATGTTATTATTTAAACAAGTTTGAACATATTTAAACACAAATAAGTATCAAACAGCTTTTAAATGCTAAAAAATTTGTGGAGCCTCAGGAGTCGAACCCAGACCTCCCGGTGTGAGAAGTGGTCACGACCACCGAGCTAGTAGAGGGACTTGATGTGGATCAGTTACTGTGGTACATAACCTGTTGGCTCGAGTTGAAATAAAAAAATACTAATGGCGCACCACGGTGAGGTGCGCCATTAGTATGGATGTACTTATAGGCGCACCGAGGGTGGTGCGCCATTAGTATTGTGCCCGCCCCAAACCTAACCCGTCCGCCCGCCTGCCGCTCCCACCCGCCTGCCTCCGCCTCGCCTCTCTCCTCCTCTCCTCTCCTCGCCTTCCCTCTCCTCGCCCCGCCTCCCTCGACGCCACCGTCCCGCCACCTCGGCCGCTGCCCGCCGCCTCGACACGACCCGACCGCCCGGGCGCTTCGCCGCGCCGCCTCGACGACCCCTTCGCCCAGCCGCCGCTGCCCCACCTCGACGCTGCCCCGCCGCCTCGACCCGCCCCACGCCTTGCTGCCCCACCTCGACCCGCCCAGCGCGCGCCTCGGCCAGCGACCCGCCGCCCGGACGCCGCCCGTCCACACCACTGTCGCCGAGCACCACCACCCCGTGAGCTCCCCTCCTCCCCCCTCCTCCCTCCCTTCCCCGGATCTGCCCAGTCCTCCTCTATAGTTTCATGTTTGAGCAAAGGAACATGAAGTACCAAAGAACCTCTTCTATAGTTTCATGTTTGAGCAAAGTGAACATTAACAAGGCCAAGTTATATCAAGTATTGTTAAATGATTTGTCCGATGTGTCCATGTCCGATTCGATTAAAGCCTTTATGTCACCATGGTGTGACTATATATCCCGTATTGAATGACTTGGTAGAGTGTGAATCTTGATGACAGATAATGCTATGATAGTAGAACTTGGCGCTTTGTTTCATCCAGTTTTGCACCAAGTCGGTGGCATATGTTGTTTCAACTGATGTTGTCCCGATATTTGTGGTTTTCCTAAGTTCAGATCTTCTCCTTTCATCAACTTCTCTGTTGTGTCGGTGCATATGGAACGATGTTTGGATCCTGTGTCGAAATTATGCCTAAACTGTTCGCATATGGAGTATTTACGTATGATGGTAATTCGCTTGTGTCACCAATATGGCTGTCGACAACTAATCGTGCTTGTACTTGCATGATAACTTTGTTTCGACTAGCTATGTTCTACTATTGATGCAGCTGCAAGTACTTGCTAGAAATAAAGAATCCAATTTAGTAACTACTCCCTCTGTCAGATATATGAAGCATATTTTGATTACCTGACTATGCTTTTACTATGCTATATAGCTTATGTGATGAGGAGATCACACCAAAAATAAGTACTCCTCCAGAAACTATGGCTTAGGAGCTACAAAATCACAATGAAAAGCAAGTACTTCGAATACTGAATTCACCATGTGAGGTGCCAAAGTTAATTTCAGATATGACACTGTTTGGACATTAATTTGAGTAGATGAACATTTTGTGGTTCTGCTAGGACTTGCTCCAGATTTTTAACCCTAGGATTTCTTTTCTTTTAGTTCTTTTCTTACAGAAAATTTACTGAAAATTCAGAAACTTGGAGTAACCTCGTGGACTGTACTTTTGTGATCTCCTACTCCTGAATTTTCATGTCACTTGTGCTATTGCCAAGCATGACATGGCCATTTTTTATTCTGTTTTTGATGGAGCTTGGTGTGTGTTGTTTCGTACTACTAAGCAACCTATTTTGAAGCGAGTAATCAACATGAGCAAAAATAGACGTTAGATCTTAGCGCTAATGAGAGATGAAAATGTCACATATATATGGTCTATCGCTTGCATACAGAGGACAACCTATGAAGTGTATTTCAAATGTGGTGATGATCTTATCTGCAAGAATGAAAATGATGAGCTATGTTTCTAAAATGTGGTGATGATCTTATCTTAGCTGTATTTCTGAACCGGTAGCTAAGTGTATTACTTGTGATGATGATGTCTGCTGTCATGTACTACTTGTGATGATGTTGTGTTGTACTACTTGTGATGTCTGCTAGTTGTGATTTTGTCAAGTGATGCTGCTGCTACTTGTGATCTTCTAAATGACCCTTTCTCCTGAAGCGTTGATTAATTTACGCTTCGGTTGAGAATGGGGCACTCCTAGGTCAAGAAAATTAGCAAAGGTCATGCCCAATTTTCTTGACCTAGAAGGTGCCCGATTCTCAACCGAAATAAAAATTAATTTGCTTTAGTGGTTGGATTAGTTTAGTATTTTATTCACACACTCGCACACCCTTGCTTGACATGTGTTTGAACACCCTACGTGTAGTAAAAAGTAATTACAGATACACTCACCCACATAAGTATTCAGACAATGAAAAAATAGTACAAATTAAGGAAAGGCAATACCATTTCAGACGCTTGTCTTCTAAAAAGAAGAGTGAACTTTCTAGACACACCCTCAAGAACTAGGTTACCCCGAGAACGTGGACTTGGACCTTAGCAACAACACACTAACAGTGTTCTATCCCAAAACACCTAGGCAATATCACAAACATCTCTCAATTGTTCCTTGACAATAACCAACTTTTGGCGACATTCCTCGAGAATTAGGTTATTTGGTCAACTTAGAGATCTTGTTCCTTGACAATAACCAACTTTTGACCAAACTTTGTTTCTATTTAGAGAGAAACATGGCCCACACCGATGAGGCCGGGGTTCGGGCGGCAAGGCATTCTCGGAGCTGTCCCAGAGATGGAGGAACAACCTCACTTGTATGAGGCCGCCGCCTTCCCACCGATCCCGAGACCACGGATGGTGCCGCCGAGGATGACCACACCGATGCCACCACCGATGGTGCCGCCGAGGATGCCACCATCGATGATGGCGGCGCACGCACGATGGCAGCCAACCAAGAGGCAACGGAAGGACTGGCGCCGATCGTGCTCCGCACCCTCAAGGAGGAAGTTATCAAGTGGACTCCAACGGAATCCAACGGCGCCCGAACGAATAGTCAAGGGTACTCGCTTCAGCTCGGGTGCATTGTCCGAGCACCGCCTCGATCAACACCGAGAACCCGAGGCATCCCGACCGAGGGAATTTGCGCAACCTCCTCTTCACGAAGCTGCGAACGATACAAGTTCCCGCTGAATTTGAAAACACAAGCCTCAAAGGGAATAAAGTGAACAATGCTGCCCTCACGAAGATGAGCAAGGCCCCGTCTACTTGGAAAAGCAATGTGAAGAGAATGATCGAGAAAGGTGAGAGTTATCGAAGATCAAGGAGAAAATCCTTCGATCACCAAGATGACTACAACGACTTCAAGATCAATTGCTCGAGCACCGCAAGCTCCCAATCAAGTGAGTGGGGAAACAAATGCGGAGCTGAACATAGGGGAACACACACTCGGTCCCGGCGGTTCAGAGTGGCGGAGCCTATATGGGACAAGGAGGAGGCGGACCGTGCGAGCAAGGCCTACCGCCTCTTCGATACATACGGTGACAAGCGCACCAGAACTTTGTCGGGGCCCTGTACAAGAAGGACCCGAAACAAAGGAGCTTACCACGGATCCAAGACCGGCAGCTTGAGCTTGTTCTCGTAAGGAATACACCCCGCGTAATTAGCTCCATATGGTTGCATTCTAATTAATGAAGCCAATTTCTAAATGGTTCACATTCCTTCCGCAGCGATATCGAAAGCAATGGCGGGGGTCGACTAAGAGCAACCCTTGGGACACCACTCTAAATAGGGGTTGAATGTATCAAGAACAAGGATAAGCTCGAGAAGCCGACGCCACCGGTCGTGTGGCCCGCAAAGGCTTGTCGACAAAATGGGGTCATACTATACCGCTGGTGTGCGGAAGGAGAAAAGACCAGCTCGGAAAGCCAGCGCGAGAGGTTCAAGAACTCAAGGCACAGTGGCGCGATTCGGAGATTGTCCAAGAGCAAGTGGAACAACGACTGGAGCGACGATCACCGCCTTTGTGCCTACCTTGATCTCGGGTTGAGTCGTGGATTGCGGGCGGCCAACAGGGCCGCCCGATTCCTAGCTTCACGCCCAGAACTCGCATAATGCGATGGCGGGGCCATTGGTGCCCGGCGAGGCGGCATTGGTGTCTCCGACGCCGCACGGAGCTTAATGCACCGGGTGTACGCCGCCGCACCTCTTCAAAGCGCGCCCCTCCGTTAATCGCACGCCCGCCGTTGGCGGTGGCCGACATTAGCCGAGCTTGACGCCATCATCACGGTAACTAATTAAGCCTCTCTCGGTCGAGGACTTCATCTCCTTGCCTTTGATCGGGCATCCCCGACGCCCTACATGTTTTCGCAGGCGCCGCCGACGTTCGTGCACTCTCCTCCACTTCGTGAACAACGAGTTGGTCGATGTCACCAAGGGCAAAATCGCTCAACCGGCAACCCTTGTTCCACGGTACCCAGATGCCACCCAACTTGTTTAGGGTTCAACTGGTTCGGTGCTGCCAGCTGCGACGACTTGTTACCTCCGAATCGACCCGTCGGGGCCGACGATGATGACGTGATGACCCTCGGCGCCGCTGAGCTGGCCCTCGCTTTGGCGAAGAGCCAGATTCGCTTGGGGCGGGGACACCACCCCAAAGACAACACCGCCAGCCGTGCGGCGCCAAGTCGGCCCCATGGCAAGACCGCCGAACGGTGCGGACATCCCTATGCCATCGATCCAAACATGCATATGGCACAGATCGTAACGACGACGACGACTATGATACATTTGGCAACGCCGATCAAGACTTTGCCGAGCATGGGTACGATGGCGACTTCATGGGACCTCCTTCTCAAGAACCAAACCCAACAAAAGACGTGTGCGATCTAGCTCGCATCATGGAGAAGCTGTTGCAACAGCGCCGTCGGCGCTCAGCTCTCGTGAGACGCCTCACCTGCCGACTTCACCGAGCCTTAGATAGGCGAGGTGCAAAATATTATCAGCCCCAACACACTCAAGAAGGCGGTCTGTGAGCAAAACTCGTCCCATTACAGGAGAAGAAGAAGGCACGCAAAAGAAAGACTAAGAAGGGTGCGAGCCAGCCCGCACCGAGTACGATCCGTGCTCGGGGCGGGCCACCTTCACCGCAGGATATCTCGAGGAGGGTGCATGTGGCGGGTAGGGCGATGCTACCGACAAATATGCTCAATGCTGCAACCGGTGCTATGCGGAGTCTGCATGACAATGTTCTTTCTTTGGAGAAGCGGCGTCTCGTGGAGAAGGATGTGGCATACCCGGTTTTCGCGCCAAGGTGCCAGAGGGCAAGGGCTTTGTGGATAACTCCATCGGGCGACGATCGTCCTGCGCTTTGATGACATCCACGCTATGTTGAACCTTCATCCGCTGCACTACACCTTCGCTCGCTATTTTCGCCGAGTATGGAGATGCGGATCATTCGCGACAAGACCCGGACATCGTGATAGTTGACCCCTTCTACATGCGTGCAAGATCTTGGGCAGCGCTGGGGACCGCAAGTCGCGAGTTCTTACCTCAAGGCATCATTCGGCAAACCAAGATAAGGATAACTTCCTCGTGCCTTACTTTCCCGAGTAAGTCCTCCCTCAACCGCCCGTAACATATGAATTCTTACATTTCGATCGTTTTCTTTTAACATTCCGTGTTTTCTGCAGTGACACACGTTGCACGCCATCCTCCTAAGCCCCAAATATTCCATGGCCACGATTTCGACCCGGACCGTCATCGAACGTAGACTACACAAATGTCAAGAAGGTTCTTGATGATGTTCTCCCTGCCACGCCAAATCTGGAGGCACCTTCACCAGCCTATTCGTAAATACGGCAAGCACGTGTTCTCCCTGTCTGACGACGCTCTGCTGCGTCAAGCACCGGGCGGTCGAAGGGTGCCTACTACGCCATCCATCACATGCGGGCGATCGTGCGGGACCATCATCAACTTCGCTACCGAGTAAACTCAAGATTGGGCCGCGAGCGTGTCGGCAATCCAGACGCGACCTCCGACAAGAATTCTTTCGCATCCAATGGAGTTTGCGGAAATCATCCATCAAGATGTCCTTCGTACTCGGGGCAGTTCTACCTCGTAAATCAACCGTCCAACAAAGACATCGACACAATGCTACAAATGCAGGATGACAACGCCCGTTCTTTCATGACTCCCACGATAGACGGCGGCTTCATCCACGCCCGTCCCTTGAGTCGAGTTGTCTAGTTCTCAAACATCGATTGGCTCATGTTGTAACTAAACTTTAATGAACTTGTAGTATGTCTCTTTGGTTTCGAGAGTCGCTCAACTTAGATGTAATCGATGCTATTAATGTCTTGCTTTTCTTCCGATCGCTCATTGCATACTTATATATTGCTTATGTATTGTCTGTGAATTGGTACTAACGCTTCGCTTGGCTAGTGCATAGCGATACTAACGTATGTCGTGTACAAGGGTAAGGTTCCTGAGTCTCGATGATGGGAGGAGTGTCGGAGACAGGTTCACCGATTCAGCGGTAACAGCTACAAAGGGTACACCACTAGGGCCGAGGCCGAATCTAGATACGCCCGCTATCTAGCGGGAGAGGGAGGGCGTTGAGGAACCGGATGAAGACGAAGTTTCATCGTGATGATGCTCATCGTGATGACCGCAGCTCTCTTCTATGTGATGGTAGTTTAGATGATCGATATCGACTTGTAATGTGAAGACAAACTCACTACTCGTGGTCTCGAGACTTGTAATATAATGTTCTATCTTTGTTCGGTCTTTTCAATTCGGAGACTAATATGATGAATTGTATTCGGAGACTAATATGATGAATTGTATTCAAAGACTAATCTTCTATTGTATTTGATGAATCTATTGTTTATGTGTGCTGTCTATATTTTGTCAAATTATACATTTTGTAACCTGTGCAAAAAACAGAAAATAAAAAAAAATAAAAAAAACTAATATTCATACTAATGGCGCATCACATGATAAAGGCGCCATTAGTATGACAATGCATACTAATGGCGCATCATCGGTAGTGCGCCATTAGTATGCCGCGTTACTAATGGCGATCCGCAGGTGGTGCGCCATTAGTATGCCAAAGCACTGGTATACATGCCCTCGGGAGGCATACTAATGGCGCACCTGGCCTATACTAATGGCGCACCATCGTGCGCCATTAGTATACCGATACTAATGGCGCACAGGTGGTGCGCCATTAGTAAAAATTACTAATGGCGTGTTATTAATGGCGCACCAGTGATGCGCCATTAATGGCCAAATTAGGTGCGCCATTAGTAGTGGTTTTTCTAGTAGTGCACGGACAACACCGTTGTCGCCGCCTTCAGGGACACCCTCCGCCATGGTCAGCGCGCTGCCGGAGCCTCTGCTCATGCGACCCAGCGAGAGAGATGCGTGGCGTGCCTCGTCGCGGCCGCCAAGAAGCTCACCAGTTGTAGCGCGAGCAGGCGTGTCGATGTCTGGAGGAGCAAGGGTTGCTTCCTGGCCTAAGCCGATGGCAACACCTCCTCTGCGCACGAAGATGCCTTCCGCTACATCGTCATCTTCGGCGAGGAGGTCTACCCCGCAGCTATCTTCGTCGACGACAACACGCCGCCCTCCAACGTCCACACACTGTCGCATGTAGATCTACTCGTCTATGCTTAGTGAAATAGAAAACACACAATACGAAAGTCGTGTCAAACAACGAGGTGAAACTACTCGTGAAAGGAAACTTGAAAAGGTCGACTGTGTCTCACGAATTTGACAAAATTCGTCCAAAAACGCTTCAAATATGAACGCGAAATTCCACATATAGAGTGAACAAAACTACAATTTGATCGCCCGAATGCAATCAGAAGATCGAGGTGCATATTTTTTTATGTACAACTTATCGCGAATCGAAGCACAATTGTGTAGAAGGGACAAAGGAGATTAAAGAGGTGCTTAGAATAAAATACCTGCTAACCACATACAGGCATGCCTCGCTAGTCGCCAGAGACCCACGTGGGCTCGAGAGCATCGCTCGAGCCTGGCTCACTAGAAACGGTCGATTTGAGCGTTTCCAGCGATGCAGGCAAAATGGTGCTTTAAGAATCGTGTGATGCAGACCCTAACAGTGTTTGCTTATAAACAAACATCCCAACACAAAAAAAGCTGCATCCAGCGGGCTTGGTTGGGCTGGATGCAGCCTACCAAATGCACCCTTACTGCTTTTTTTATTAGATGTGTTGTTAGGGCAGCTCCAACGGTGTATCTCAAATTGCCCTAAACGTATGGACCGCGGTGTTCATACATTTTTTCCACCCAACGTCGTGCTGCAAACATCCATGGACGCGTCCATGCATCTGAAACCGCACAAACTGGCATCAATGTTTGCGGGCGTCCGGACTCATGCCACGTACGCATCCAAAAAAGCAGGCCCACCCAAAACTCTATCCCATGCATCCACTTCAAGAGTGCCTCTGCTTTGGGTGTCCCATTCATGTCGGTCCTGAGCGGACATGACCGGCCACTGCAGCATGCCGACCCAAATATGAGCAATTCAACCGAGCGACTACCAAGAGCGTTGTGAACAACTGGTAGGCCCGGCAAGCAAAATGCATAGTGGCGAGTCTTCCGAGCTCATCGGAGGAGAGCTCATAGGACGAAGAACGAATCGAATGATGGAGGAGGCGGTCGATGATGAGACCACAATCGCGTCGATCGATTGGTTAACTACGGAGCAGGCTTGGGCACACTTCGACCACGTCATTGCAGAGGCACAGTCGGAGCAGTAAGCGGCGCCGCTGGTCTTCGCGTTTGGGATGCTGCAAGAGGAGCAGTGGTACATCCTGCAGCTCCTCGAGCAGCACCGGCTCACGGAGGCCAAATCACCAGTGAGCAGGCAAATGAGGAGGCCGTCGAGGAGAATCCGGGCATCATGGATGAGCAGTGGGCATTGTATGAATCCATGCACATCGCCTGCGCCATATGTCATGGGAACGATTCTGATAGTAGAAGAGGGGTAGAGTAAAGGAGCATGGCCTACCGAGATGCAAACGGGTGACACGAGTATTTTTACGAGTTCAAGCCTCTCAGGACGAAGATAACAACCCTACGTCTCGTGCTCCGGTGAGGCTTTCTCTGTTTCATATGATCATGGAATTACAATGAATGGGTGTGAGAGTTTTTTGAGAGAGGGAGAGGGATGGAAGAATGAGATCCTTGCCCGTCTAAGTGGTGAGGGTGGCTTATAAAGAGTGTTCCACCCCCTAACCTCCTAAGTGGAACCATTGTTTCAGCCCACAACAAAAGGTAACTGACGTATTAAAACATTTGTAACATCGTGTCATTGTGACACATGAGCATGCTAAAGTGAATGTGTCAAATCTAGAGCTCCTGTGATGCAACTTCTTCAAGAATGATGGTGGACTTCTTAACATGGCCCTGATATTTCCCTTGTAGAGCTTTTGGGCAGTTCTTCCATCTGCAATGCATGCAATCAAGAGATCCGAGCAAACCTGGCCAGCCTCCGGATTTGGACATTGCCAAGAGCCTTTTGATGTCTGCGTCAGTTGGTTCTCAAGTACCAAGGCTCAAACATGTCGACCATCGTAGTAGCAAATCTGATCATGGCATCTCCGCGTGTGCTCTTAGACATCGAGAGGTACTTATCCCAGGAATGTGTGTCCGTGTCATATGCAAGCACCCGCAATACAATCGTGCACTTCTAGTAACCCAACTTCCTACGACATCCTTCTTCAAGATGAAATAGTCATCTTATGACCAGACGCCATTATAGAGGCGATCAAAAACATTTTTTCGATTCGAAAGCACCGACAAAAATTGTCCGCGAAAAGGGCATCGAGGGAAAAGTAGTCGTCCATAAGCGTCAAACGCCCCCATGCCATGTTTCTGATCAACACTCGATGACCATTGATCGATACCTTGAAATTGAGAACATGTTGTTCTGCACGCTCCGCGTCTGCAAAGACCGCTAGCATCATCGTCGTTTCATCTACATAATCCTTCTCGTCGGTCGAGTCATAAGACGACTCATCGTAGTGCTTGTACATGCACTTCATGTCCGAATCCATTGCTTCAAATAAGGTAAAGAATATTTAGCACGACCTTTTCACCAAACACTTGTCGGGCATGGTGACACCCGCAGGGGCCGATGGTACCTGCGCGGCAGATGGACGAGAGGTGCAGACTACCGGCATTGGCAAAGCGGCATGATGACCGGGTGGAGCGACGGAGGACCCGGAGGTCTGGGAAGGGCTTGGTGCTACCTCTTGAGCACTGTGTTGGTTTTCCCTTGAAGAGGGAAGGGTGATGCAGCAAAGTAGCGTAAGTATTTCCCTCAGTTTTTGAGAACCAAGGTATCAATCCAGTAGGAGGCCACGCACGAGTCCCTCGCACCTACACAAAAAAAATAAATCCTCGCAACCAACGCAATAAAGGGGTTGTCAATCCCTCCACGGTCACTTACGAGAGTGAGATCTGATAGATATGATAAGATAATATTTTTGGTATTTTTATGATAAAGATGCAAAGTAAAGAAAGCAAAATAAAAACAACGCTAAAAATAACTTGCTGACGGGAGATTAATATGATGGAAAGTAGACCCGTGGGCCATAGGTTTCACTAGTGGCTTCTCTCGAGAGCATAAGTATTACGATGGGTGAACAAATTACTGTTGAGCAATTGACAGAATTGAGTATAGTTATGAGAATATCTAGGTATGATCATGTATATAGGCATCACGTCTGAGACAAGTAGACCGACTCCTGCCTGCATCTACTACTATTACTCCACACATCGACCGCTATCCAGCTGCATCTAGAGTATTAAGTTCAAAAGAACAGAGTAACGCTTTAAGCAAGATGACATGATATAGAGGGATAAACTCATGCAATATGATATAAACCCCATCTTGTTATCCTCGATGGCAACAATACAATATGTGCCTTGCTGCCCCTCATCACACCGGGAAAGGACACCGCAAGATTGAACCCAAAGCTAAGCACTTCTCCCATTGCAATAAAGATCAATCTAGTAGGCCATACCAAACTGATAATTCAAAGAGACTTGCAAAGATAACCAATCATACATAAAAGAATTCAGAGAAGATTCAAATATTGTTCATAGATAAACTTGATCATAAACCCACAATTCATCGATCTCAACAAACACAACGCAAAAGAAGGTTACATCGAATAGATCTCCACAATAGAGGGGAAGAACATTGTATTAAGATCCAAAAAGAGAGAAGAAGCCATCTAGCTAATAACTATGGACCCGAAGGTCCGAGGTAAACTACTGACACATCATCGGAGAGGCTATGGTATTGATGTAGAAGCCTTCCGTGATCGATGCCCCCTCATGAGCTCCTAAAAGGCCCCAAGATGGGATCTCACGGGTACAGAAGGTTGCGGCGGTGGAATTAGGTTTTTGGCTCCATATCTGGTAGTTTGGGGGTATGTAGGTATATATAGGAGGAAGAAGTATGTTGGTGGAGCAACGTGGGGCCCACGAGGGTGGAGGGCGCGCCCAGGGGGGTAGGCGCGCCCCCTACCTCGTGCCCTCCTGGTTGATGTCTTGACGTAGGGTCCAAGTCCTCTGGATCACGTTCGTTCCAAAAATCAGCAATTCTGGGCTGGGCCTCCGGTTAATAGGTTAGTCCCAAAAATAATATAAAAGTGTATAATAAATCCCATTAATGTCCAAATTAGAATATAATATAGCATGGAACAATAAAAAATTATAGATACATTGGAGACGTATCAAGCATCCCCAAGCTTAATTTCTGCTCGTCCTCGAGTAGGTAAATTATAAAAACAGAATTTTTGATGTGGAATGCTACTTGGCATAATTTCAATGTAATTCTTCTTAATTGTGGTACGAATGTTCAGATCCGAAAGATTCAAGACAAAAGTTTAATATTGACATAAAATAATAATACTTCAAGCATACTAACTAAGCAATCATGTCTTCTTAAAATAACATGGCCAAAGAAAGTTATCCCTACAAAATCAGATAGTCTGGCTATGCTCTATCTTCACCACACAAAATATTTAAATCATGCACAACCCCGATGACAAACCAAGCAATTGTTTCATACTTTTAGTGTTCTCAAACTTTTTCAATCTTCACGCAATACATGAGCGTGAGCCATGGACATAGCACTATATGTGGAATAGAATGGTGGTTGTGGAGAAGACAAAAAAAGGAGAAGATAGTCTCACATCAACTAGGCGTATCAACGGGCTATGGAGATGTCCATGAATAGATATCAATGTGAGTGAGTAGGGATTGCCATGAAACGGATGCACTAGAGCTATAAGTATATGAAAGCTCAACAAAAGGAACTAAGTGGGTGTGCATCCAACTTGCTTGCTCACGAAGACCTAGGGCATTTTGAAGAAGCCCATCATTGGAATATACAAGCCAAGTTCCATAATAAAAAAATTCCCCACTAGTATATGAAAGTGATATCATAGGAGACTCTCTATCATGAAGATCATGATGCTACTCCGAAGCACAAGTGTGGTAAAAGGATAGTAACATTGTCCCTTCTCTCTTTTTCTCTCATTTTTTTATTTGGGCCTTTTCTTCTCTCTTTTTATGGCCTTTTTTTTATTTCGTCTGGAGTCTCATCCCGACTTATGGGGGAATCATAGTCTCCATCATCCTTTCCTCACTTGGGACAATTCTCTAAAAAATGATGATCATCACACTTTTATTTACTTACAACTCAACAATTACAACTCAATACTTAGAACAAAATATGACTCTATGTGAATGCCTCCGACGGTGTACCGGGATATGCAATGAATCAAGAGTGACATGTATGAAAGAATTATGAATGGTGGCTTTGCCACAAATACGATGTCAACTACATGATCATGCGAAGCAATATGACAATGATGAAGCGTGTCATAATAAATGGAACGGTGGTAAGTTGCATGGCAATATATCTCGGAATGGCTATGGAAATGCCATGATAGGTAGGTATGGTGGCTGTTTCGAGGAAGGTATATGGTGGGTGTATGATATCAACGAAAAGTGTGCGGTATTAGATAGGCTAGCAATGGTGGAAGGAGAAAAAGTGCGTATAATCCATGGACTCAACATTAGTCATAAAGAACTCATATACTTATTGCAAAAATCTACAAGTTATCAAAACAAAGTATTATGTGCATGCTCCTAGGGGGATATATTGGTAGGAAAAGACCATCGATCGTCCCCGACCGCCACTCATAAGGAAGACAATCAATAAATAAATCATGCTCCGACTTCATCACATAACGGTTCACCATACATGCATGCTACGGGAATCACAAACTTTAACACAAGTATTTCTCAAATTCAAAACCACTCAACTAGCATGACTCTAATATCACCATCTTCATATCTCAAAACAATTATCTAGTATCAAACTTCTCATAATATTCAACACACTCATAAGGATTTTTTTTACTAATCTTGAATGCCTATCACTTTAGGATTAATTTCCCAATTTAAGCAAATTACCATGCTGTTTTGTAGGACTCTCAAAATAATCTAAGTGAAGCATGAGAGAACAATAGTTTATATAAAACAAAATCACCACCGTGCTCTAAAGGATATAAGTGAAGCGCTAGAGCAAAAACTATATAACTCAAAAGATATAAGTGAAGCACATATAGTATTTTAATAAATTCCGAATCATGTGTGTCTCTCTCAAAAGGTGTGTACAGAAAAGATGATTGTGGAAAACTAACAAACAAGGACTCAAATAATACAAGACGCTCCAAGCAAAACACATATCATGTGGTGAATAAAAATATAGCTCCAAGTAAAGTTACCGATGGAAGTAGACGAAAGAGGGGATGCCTTCCGGGGCATCCCCAAGCTTTGGCTTTTAGGTGTCCTTAGATTATCTTGGGGTGGCATGGACATCCCCAAGCTTAGGCTCTTGCCACTCCTTGTTCCATAATCCATCAAATCTTTTACCCAAAACTTGAAAACTTCACAACACAAAACTTAACAGAAAATCTCGTGAGCTCCGTTAGCGAAAGAAAACAAAACACCACTTCAAGGTACTGTAATGAACCCATTCTTTATTTATATTGGTGTTAAACCTACTGTATTCCAACTTATTTATGGTTTATAAACTATTTTACTAGCCATAGATTCATCAAAATAAGCAAACAACACACGAAAAACAGAATCTGTCAAAAACATAACAGTCTGTAGTAATCTGTAACTAATGCAAACTTCTGGAACTCCAAAAATTCATCCAAAATAGGACGGCCTAGACAATTTGTTTATTTATCAACATCATTTTGAATCAATATTTTATCACGACCTGTTGATTTTTAACAATTATTTTCGTGAACAGAAAGTTTCTGCAATTTTCAGCAAGATCAAATAACTATCATCCAAGAAGATCCTATAGGTTAAACTTGGCACAAACACTAAATAAAACATAAAAACACATCTAACCAGAGGCTAGATCAAATATTAATTCCTAAACAGAAGCAAAAAGTAAAAAACTAAAAATAAAATTGGGTTGCCTCCCAACAAGCGCTATCGTTTAACGCCCCTAGCTAGGCATAAAAGCAAGGATATATCTAGGTATTGCCATCTTTGATAGGCAATTATTCAATGAGACATCTATCATCATTAGGAGTTTCTTTATTTTTATTAATGATCAAACTTCTAGGCACATAACCGAAAAATTCATTTGTAGCAAATGGTTCATTAATGATAGCAAAAAGATTGGGATGAATACTTATAGATTTGAGATCCGCAGTTTCCCTACTAGAGGATTCACCCTTTTTTTTAGGAACATACATAAACTTGGAAATTTTAGTTGGAGGACTTGGAGTATTCTTTACGGAAGAAAAGGCGGTTCCCAAGTTGGTAATGATACCCTCAAGTTTATCAATTCTAGTAGAATCCTGATTTATTCTTTCATTAACTATGGGTTCCTTCTCCTTAATATTTTTCAAAGTGACTCCTACTTTAGATCCATATTGGGTAATTCAGGTTGTGGATCTTTTTATCCAAATTTTCAATTAACTCTACGGTAGCAACTTTATTTTCAATAATTTCAAGTCTTTGCATTACATGCTCCAAAGTTAACATAGTTCCATTAACCAAAAGAGGTGGTGAGCCAAACAAATCTATCGTGGCATTATAAGAATCAAAAGTATGGCTACCTAAGAAATTCCCTCCGGTAATGGTATCAAGGATATATCTGTACCAAGGAGTAGCGCCTACATAAAAATTGCGGAGAATAACGGAAGTAATTGCTTCCTGGTAGATCTATTTTGAGCATTGCAAATTCTATACCAAGCGTCTTTAGATTTTCTCCCTCCCTTTGTTTAAAATTAAGAACTTCATTCTCGGGAGACAACGGAGAAGATAGAGGACTAGCCATAATGATAAGCAAGTGAAAAAGAGGCGAACGGAAAAGAGAGGGCGAATAAAATGGCAAGGGTGAATTGGGGGAGAGGAAAACGAGAGGCAAATGGCAAATAATGTAATGCGGGAGATAAGGGTTTGTGATGGGTACTTGGTATGTTGACTTTTGCGTAGACTCCCAGGCAACGGCGCCAGAAATGGCTCGTTGTCGGGAGTCCAAATCTTGACTTGACCTTGCTTAAGCCTCCCCGGCAACGGCACCATAAATCCTTCTTGCTACCTCTTGAGCACTACGTTGGTTTTCCCTTGAAGAGGAAAGGGTGATGCAGCAAAGTAGCGTAAGTATTTCCCTCAGTTTTTGAGAACCAAGGTATCAATCTAGTAGGAGGCCACGCACGAGTCCCTTGCACCTACACAAACAAATAAATCCTCACAACCAACGCAATAAAGGGGTTGTCAATCGCTTCACGGTCACTTACGAGAGTGAGATCTGATAGATATGATAAGATAATATTTTTGGTATTTTTATGATAGAGATGCAAAGTAAAGAAAGCAAAATAAAAACGACGCTAGAAATAACTTGTTGGCGGGAGATTAATATGATGGAAAATAGACCCGAGGGCCATAGGTTTCACTAGTGGCTTCTCTCGAGAGCATAAGTATTACGGTGGGTGAACAAATTACTGTTGAGCAATTGACAGAATTGAGAATAGTTATGAGAATATCTAGGTATGATCATGTATATAGGCATCACGTCCGAGACAAGTAGACCGACTCCTGCCTGCATCTACTACTATTACTCCACACATCGACCGCTATCCAGCATGCATCTAGAGTATTAAGTTCAAAAGAACAGAGTAACGCTTTAAGCAAGATCACATGATGTAGAGGATAAACTCATGCAATATGATATAAACCCCATCTTGTTATCCTCGATGGCAACAATACAATACGTGCCTTGCTGCCCCTCATCACACGGGAAAGGACACCGCAAGATTGAACCCAAAGCTAAGCACTTCTCCCATTGCAAGAAAGATCAATCTAGTAGGCCAAACCAAACTGATAATTCAAGAGACTTGCAAAGATAACCAATCATACATAAAAGAATTCAGAGAAGATTCAAATATTGTTCATAGATAAACTTGATCATAAACCCACAATTCATCGGTCTCAACAAACACACCGCAAAAAGAAGGTTACATCGAATAGATCTCCACAAGAGAGGGGAGAACATTGTATTGAGATCCAAAAGAGAGAAGAAGCCATCTAGCTAATAACTATGGACCCGAAGGTCTGAGGTAAACTACTCGCACATCATCGGAGAGGCTATGGTGTTGATGTAGAAGCCCTCCGTGATCGATGCCCCCTCCGGCGGAGCTCCGAAAAAGGCCCCAAGATGGGATCTCACGGCATGTAAGGTTGCGGCGGTGGAATTAGGTTTTGGCTCCGTGTCCGGTAGTTTGGGGCTACGTAGGTATATATAGGAGGAAGAAGTACGTCGGTGGAGCAACATGGGGCCCACAAGGGTGGAGGGCGTGCCCCCTACCTCGTGCCCTCCTGGTTGATGTCTTGACGTAGGGTCCAAGTCCTCTGGATCACGTTCGTTCCGAAAATCACGCTCCCGAAGGTTTCATTCCGCTTGGACTCCGTTTGATATTCTTTTTCTGCGAAACTCAAATAGGCAAAAACAGCAATTACAGGCTGGGCCTCCGGTTAATAGGTTAGTCCCAAAAATAATATAAAAGTGTATAATAAAGCCCATTAATGTCCAAAACAGAATATAATATAGCATGGAACAATAAAAAATTATAGATACGTTGGAGACGTATCACTTGGTAAGCAGTTATGATGGTAGAGCGGCAACGGCGACTGCGAGTGAGGAAGCTGATGAAAAAAAAGAGGGAAATTAATGGAGACGCGAGTCCGGGTGTGGTTTTGGATGGGCGGGAGGTGTAGGAGTCCTACGCGAGAGCGGTCCGAACTCCTGCAAAGCCCTCTAGTTTGCTTCCGTTTTATGAAAAAACAGACAAGCAAACTAGTCTACGGACCCATGCGAGAGCCAAATTGAGTCTGGACAACGTGATCCAAATGATCGCGGGCGATTTAAGGGTTGCTTTGGAGATGACGTTGGTCTCTTTTGCGCGGACCAACGGTTCATCATAGGAAATTAGGGCAACTCCAACGCGCCGACGCAAATGAACGCTGGTTTTGTCCATTTGGGTTGGCGTTTTGGGGGCATCTGCCCCCATTCGTGTATGGATGGTCAGTGTGTCCAATGGACCGACACATTTTCATCCGCACGGCCGATATGCTGCCACATTTTTCCAACTTATTTCACATACATATCAAAAACATTGGCCAAAGTTCCCATAAATCATATCCAAGTAAAAGTATCATAGTTATTACAACCAAATAAAAATCTCATAGTTTACAAGCCAAATGCAATTTAAATTGTCACAAATACATTGCAAAGAAAAAGAGCCGATACATCTATTGGTTGCCAAGGTGAGTCCACATATGCTCAACTAAATCATCTTGGAGTTGAATGTGAGTTGCCAATCACACATTTCATGATGAAATTGGATTAAATATGCAAACGTTGCTCCTTCATGCTCAAGCACAACATTTTCACCCTGATATTGAAACCCTTGGTTGAAGATTTCATCCTCACGCTCATCCTCTACGATCATGATGTGCATGATCACACAAGTAGTCATCACCTCCCACAACATCTTAGTGCTCCCAAGTTCTAGCAGGATACCAAACGATGCCCCATCGAGATTGAAGAACACCAAAAGCACGCTCCACATCCTTCCTAGCACGCTCTCGTGCTTGGGAAAATCTTTGCCTCTTCTCTCCATCGGGTTGGGGTTTCTCTTCACAAGAGTAGCCCACTGAGGATATATACCATCAACTAGGTAGTATCCTTTGTTTTAGTGGTGGCCATTGATCTCAACATTGACCTTTGGGCAGTTACCTTCTGCAAGCCTTCCGAACACCGGAGAACGCTGAAGCACATCAATATCATTGTGAGAGTCGGCCATGCCAAAAAAATAGTGTCAAATCCAAATATCTTGCGAAGCCACAACCTATAGTATGATAGTGCACGCTTTCACATGGACCCTATATTGCCCCTTCCAAGCAGATGTACAGTTCTTCCACTTCCAGTGCATACAATCTAAACTACCAAGCATCCCCGGAAGCCCCTATCTACATTGATCGCCAACAGTCGGGCTGTATATGCAACAGTTGGCTCTCTCAAGTACTCCGGGCCAAACAGTACTACCACAGCCTTGCAGAACTTGTACATGGATCCTAGGCACGTAGACTCACTCATGCGGACATACTCATCAATCATATCACTGGGTATTCCGTATGAAAGCATCCAAATAGCTGCAGTGCATTTCTAACAAGAGGAGAAGCCAACCTTTCCCAAGGGCATCCTCCTTGCATATGAAATAATCATCATACACCACCCCCTCCCGAATACGACTGCACACATGTCTACCCGTCCAGAAGTGGCGCTGGAATAGCTTGTGTTTGAATAGTGTGGAAGAGGACTTGAAGTAGTCTTCCCATAGTAGGCAATGGCCTCTCTCTCTATTGGGATTCAGCGCTAGAGCTGGCATAGGATCGAGCCCCTAAACATTGGCTGATGCCTAGAAATATGGTCTTGGACGACCGAAGTAGCAACCACAAACTCCTCATCGTCTGAAGATGAATCATCCGAATCGCAAATGAAGTTGTTGCAAAAATATTCGTCTCCACTATCCATTTGTACCTTGAGGGTGTTGGGTAACGTAGCATGCAATTTCAAATAAATTCCTACGCTCACGCAAGATCTATCTAGGAGATGCATAGTAATGAGAGGAGGAGAGTGTGTCCACGTACCCTCGTAGATCGAAAGCGGAAGCGTTTGACAACGTGGTTGATGTAGTCGAACGTCTTCTCGTTCCAACCGATCAAGTACCGAACGTACGACACCTCCGAGTTCTGCACACGTTCAGCTCAATGACATCCCTCGAACTCTTGATCCAGCAAAGTGTCGAGGAAGAGTTCCGTCAGCACGACGGCGTGGTGACGTGAAGGAAATATGCCCTAGAGGCAATAATAAAGTTCTTATTTATATTTCCTTATATCATTATAAATGTTTATTATTCATGCTAGAATTGTCTTAACCAGAAACTTAGTACATGTGTGCATACATAGACATACGGAGTAACCCTAGTATGCCTCTACTTGAATAGCTCGTTAATCAAAGATGGTTAAGTTTCCTAACCATAGACATGTGTTGTCATTTGATGAACGGGATCACATCATTAGAGAATGATGTGATGGACAAGACCCATTCGTTAGCTTAGCATAATGATCGTTTAGTTTTATTGCTATTGCTTTCTTCATGACTTAGACATGTTCCTCTGACTATGAGATTGTGCAACTCCCGAATACCGGAGGAACACCTTGTGTGCTATCAAATGTCACAACGTAACTGGGGATTATAAAGATGCTCTACATGTGTCTCCGATGGTGTTTTTTGAGTTGGCATAGATCAGGATTAGGATTTTTCACTCCGTGTATTGGAGAGGTATCTCTGGGCCCTCTCGGTAATGCACGTCACTATAAGCCTTGCAAGCAATGTGACTAATGAGTTAGTTACGGGATGATGCATTACAGAACGAGTAAAGAGACTTGCCGGTAATGAGATTGAACTAGGTATGAGGATACCGACGATCGAATCTCGGGAAAGTAACATACCGATGATAAAGGGAACAACGTATGTTGTTATGCGGTTTGACCGATAAAGATCTTCGTAGAATATGTAGGAGCCAATACGAGCATCCAGGTTCTGCTATTGGTTATTGAACGGAGATGTGTCTTGGTCATGTCTACATAGTTATCGAACCCGTAGGGTCCGCACGCTTAACGTTCGATGACGATTTGTATTATGAGTTATGTGATCTGATGACCGAAGATTGTTCGGAGTCCTGGATGAGATCAGGGACATGACGAGGAGTCTCTAAATGGCCGAGAGGTAAAGATTCATATATTGGAAGGTTACATTCGGACACCAGAATGGTTTTGGGAAGTATCAGATAAGTTTAAGAGTACCAGGAGGTTACCGGAACCCCCCGGGGAAGTATTTGGCCTTAATGGGCTTTAGTGGAAAGGAGAGAAGGGCCTCAAGGGGAGGCAGCACGCCCCACATGGCTGGTCCGAATTGTACTAGGAGGGGGCGGCGCCCCCCTCTTTCCTTCTCCCCTCTTCCTCCTTCCCTCTCTCCCCCTTGTTGGAATAGGAAAGGGGGAGGGGGCGCGAATCCTACTTGGACCGGGAGTCCAAGTAGGACTCCCCCTTGGCGCGCCCCCTCTAGGGCCGGCCTCCTCCTCCCCCCTCCTTTATATACGTGGGAGGGGGGCACCCCAAAGACACACCAAGTCTTCTCTTAGCCGTGTGCGGTGCCCCCCCTCCACAGTTACACACCTAGGTCATATCGTCGTAGTGCTTAGGCGAAGCCCTGCACCGGTAACTTCATCATCAACGTCGCCACGCCATCGTGCTAACGGAACTCTCCCTCGACCTCAACTTGATCAAGAGCTCGAGGGACATCATCGTGCTGAACATGTGCTGAACACGGAGGTGCCGTACGTTCGGTACTTGGATCGGTTGGATCGTGAAGGCGTTCGACTACATCAACCGCGTTACTAAACGCTTCCGCTTTCCGTCTATGAGGGTACGTGGACACACTCTCCCCGCTCGTTGCTATGCTTCTCCTAGATAGATCTTGCGTGATTGTAGGAATTTTTTTGAAATACTACGTTCCCTAACAGTGGCATCCGATCCAGGTCTATGCGTAGATGTTATATGCACGAGTAGAACACAAAGACTTGTGGGCGATAATAGGCATACTGCTACGTCTTGAGCTTGCGTTAGTTTTCCCCAAAGAGGAGAGGATGATGCAGCACAGTAGCGTAAGTATTTCCCTCAGTTTTGAGAACCAAGGTATCAATCCAGTAGGAGGCCACGCGCAAGTCCCTCGTACCTGCACAAAACGATAGCTACTCGCAACCAACGCGATTAGGGGTTGTCAATCCCTTCACGTTCACTTACGAGAGTGAGATCTAATAGAGATAATATTTTTGGTATTTTTGATATAAAGATGCAAAGTGAAAAGTAAAATCAAAGCAAGTAAATAAAGTGATGGAGATTGGTATGATGAGAATAGACCCGGGGGCCATAGGTTTCACTAGTGGCTTCTCTCAAGAGCATAGATATTCCACGGTGGGTTAACAAATTACTGTTGAGCAATTGACAGAATTGAGCATAGTTATGAGTATATCTAGGCAATGATCATGTATATAGGCATCATGTCCGAGACAAGTAGACCGAAACGATTCTGCATTTACTAGTATTACTCCACTCATCGACCGCTATCCAGCATGCATCTAGAGTATTAAGTTAAAAAGCAGAGTAACGCCTAAGCAAGATGACATGATGTAGAGGAATAAATTCATGCAATATGATAAATACCCCATCTTGTTATCCTCGATGGCAACAATACGATCGTGCCTTGCAACCCTTCATCACTAGGTAAGGACACCGCAAGATTGAACCCAAAGCTAAGCACTTCTCCCATTGCAAGAACTACCAATCTAGTTGGCCAAACCAAACGGATAATTCAAGAGACTTGCAAAGATAACTCAATCATACATAAAAGAATTCAGAGAAGAATCAAATATTTTCCATAGATAAGTTGGATCATAAACCCACAATTCATCGGTCTCAACAAACACACCGCAAAAAGAAGATTACATCGAATAGATCTCCACGAGAGAGGGGAGAACATTGTATTGAGATCCAAAAGAGAGAAGAAGCCATCTAGCTACTAACTATGGACCCAAGGTCTGAAGTAAACTACTCACACTTCATCGGAGGGGCTATGGTGATGATGTAGAAGCCCTCCGTGGTGGATGCCCCCCCGTGAGCTCCTAACAGGCCCCAAGATGGGATCTCGTGGATACTGGAAGTTGCGGTGGTGGAATTAGGTTTTGGCTCCGTGATTCGATCTGTTGAAGTACGTAGGTATATATAGGAGGAAGGAGTGCGTCGGTGGAGCGTCGGGGGCCACGAGGCAGGGCGCGCCCGGGAGGGCGCGCCCACCTCGTGACCGCCTCTGCACTTCTTGGAGTAGGGTCCAAGTCTCCTGGATCACGTTCGTGAGAAGATCACGTTCCCGAAGGTTTCATTCCGTTTGGACTCCGTTTGATATTCCGTTTCTTGAAACACTCAAATAGGCAAAAAACAGCAATTACAGGCTGGGCCTCCGTTAATAGGTTAGTCCCAAAAGTAATATAAAAGTGGAAAATAAAGCCCATTATAGTCCAAAACAATAGATAAAGTATCATGGAGCAATCAAAATTATAGATACGTTGGAGACGATCGGGCATCCCTAAGCTTAATTCCTGCTCGTCCTCGAGTAGGTAAATGATAAAAAAGAGAAATTTTGATGCGGAGTGATACTTTGGCATAATTTCAATGTAAATCTTCTTAATTGTGATATGAATATTCAGATCCAAAAGATTCAAGACAAAAGTTCATATTGACATAAAAATAATAATACTTCAAGCATACTAATCAAAATAATTATGTCATCTCAAAATAACATGGCCAAAGAAAGTTCATCCCTACAAAATCATATAGTTAGGCTATGCTTCATTTTTGTCACACAAAGATGTTCCCAACTTCTATACCCCCGATGACAAGCCAAGCAATTGTTTCATACTTAAATAATCTCAAACTTTTTCAACCTTCACGCAATACATGAGCGTGAGCCATGGATATAGCACTATGGGTGGAATAGAATATGATGATGGGGATTGTGTGGAGAAGACAAAAAAGGAGAAAGTCTCACATTGACGAGGATAATCAACGGGCTATGGAGATGTCCATCAATTGATGTCAACATGAGGAGTAGGGATTGCCATGCAACGGATGCACTAGAGCTATGAATGCTCAACAAAAGAAAACTAGTGGGTGTGCATCCAACTTGCTTGCTCATGAAGACCTAGGGCATTTGAGGAAGCCCATCGTAGGAATATACAAGCCAAGTTATATAATGAAAAATTCCCACTAGTATGAAAAAGACAACTTATGAGACTCACTATATGAAAAACATGGTGCTATTTTGAAGCACAATATATGAGACTCACTACATGAAGAACATGGTGCTACTTTGAAGCACAAGTGTGGAAAAAGAGATAGTAGCATTGCCCTTTTCTTTTTCTTTTTTTGGGCCTTTTTTTGTCCTTTATCTTCTCTTTTTTTTATTTGGGCAATGCTCTAATAATGATGATCATCACACTTCTATTGATTACAACATAAAGATTACAACTCGAAACTAGAACAAGGTATGACTCTATATGAATGCCTCCGGCGGTGTACCGGGATGGTGCAATGAATCAAGAGTGACATGTATGAAAATAATGCATGGTGGCTTTTCCACGAATACGATGTCAACTACATGATCATGCAAATGGCAATATGACAAAAGTAATGTATGTCATAATAATGATGAACGGAACGGTGGAAAGTTGCATGGCAATATATCTCGGAATGGCTATGGAAATGCCATAATAGGTAGGTATGGTGGCTGTTTTGAGGAAGATATAGGGAGGTTTATGTGTGATAGAGCATATCGTATCACGGGGTTTGGATGCACCGCGAAGTTTGCGCCAACTCTCAATGTGAGAAAGGGCAATGCACGTGCATCAAGAGGCTAGCAATGGCGGAAAGGTAAGAGTGCGATAATCCATGGACTCAACATTAGTCAAAAGAACTCATATACTTATTGCAAAAATTTAGAAGTCATCAAAATCAAGTACTACGCGATGCTCCTAGGGGATAGATTGGTAGGAAAAGACCATCGCTCGTCCCCGACCGCCACTCATAAGGATGCACAAGCCAGGTACACTTCATGCTTCAAATTTGTTACACAACTTTAACTATACGTGCATGCTACAGGATTTACTAACTTCAACACAAGCATTTCTCAAATTCACAACTACTCAACTAGCATGACTTTGATATTATCACCTCCATATCTCAAAACAATTATCAAGCATCAAACTTATCTTAGTATTCAACGCACTCAAAATAAAGTTTCACATATCTTGAACACCCAGTATATTAACATTAAGCAAATTACCATGCTATTAACGACTCTCAAAATAATATAAGTGAAGCATGAGAGATCAAGTTTCTTTAAAACAAATCCACCACCGTGCTCTAAAAGATCTAAGTGAAGCACTAGAGCAAATATTGTCAATATCAAAAAGATATAAGTGAAGCACTATGAGCAAACTATCAAGCTCAAAAGATATAAGTGAAGCACATAGAGTATTCTATCAAATTTCAATTCATGTATGGCTCTCTCGAAAGGTGTGTACAACAAGGATGATTGTGGTAAACTAACAAGCAAAGACTCGAATAATACAAGACGCTCCAAGCAAAACACATATCATGTTGGTGAATAAAAATATAGCTCCAAGTAAATTACCGATGGAAGTAGATTTAAAGAGGGATGCCTTCCGGCATCCCCAAGCTTTGACTTTTTGGTGTCCTTGGATTATCTTGGGGGTTCCATGGGCATCCCCAAGCTTAGGCTCTTGCCACTCCTTGTTCCATAATCCATCAAAAGAATTCACCCAAAACGTGAAAACTTCACAACACAAAACTCAATAGAAATCTCGTGAGCTCAGTTAGAGAAAGAAAACAAAAGCCTACTTTAAGGTACTGTAATGAACTCATTATTTATTTATATTGGTGTTAAACCTACTGTATTCCAACTTCTCTATGGATCATAAATTATTTTACTAGCCATATATTCATCAAAATAAGCAAACAACACACGCAAAACAGAATCTGTCAAAAACAGAACAGTCTGTAGTAATATGTAACTAACGCAAACTTCTGGAACCCAAAAAATTCTACCAAAATTAGACGACCTGTACAATTTGTTTATTGATCACCAGCAATTGGAATCAGTATTTTATCACGTTCTGGTGATTTTTAACAATTCGGGCACTGAGCACAAAGATTCTGGAAATTACAGCAAGATCAAATAACTATCATCCAAGAAGATCCAATAGGTTCAACTTGGCACAAACACTAATTAAAACATAAAACCACATCTAAACAGAGGCTAGATGGATTATTTATTCCTAAACAGAAGCAAAAACAAAAAAACTAAAAATAAAATTGGGTTGCCTCCCAACAAGCGCTATCGTTTAACGCCCCTAGCTAGGCATAAAAGCAAGGATAGATCTAGGTATTGCCATCTTTAATTTTCAGTTTTTAGCGGAGTCATGCTCGAATCCGGGGGGTTCTTTACGCTTCGCTTCATACTCAGAAATTTTTAGATCTAAAGAATCCAACCGCTTATTACAAAGAGTAATCAACATATTCATACGGTGAAGATTTCCGCTAACACTTTTAAGAGGCTCAAGAGATTTTTGTAAAAATTTTGTTACTTCGCAAATCTTCTCAAACACTTGGGTTTCTTCCTGGGTAGGATGAGATCCTCCCTTTTGGGGTAGTGTTCCCACTATTCCCTCTATAATTTCATGCGCAATACTGGGATCAATCTCAATGAAATTTCCCTTGGCAATGCAATCCAAGAGTTGTCTATGCGTCATATTTAACCCAACATAAAAATTACGAAGAAGAATTCTAAAGTCCACCTCTAGGGTGCACTTGCGATAAGATTCCATCATCCTATACCAAGCATCTTTTAAGTTTTATCCTTGCCTTTGCTTGAAGTGAAGAACTTGAAACTCGGGAGACATAGGAGCGGATAAGGAATTCAACATAACGACAAACAAGCAAACTAACACACGAGCAAACAAAAGGCAAAGGGAAAAAGAGGAGGAGATTGGGAAAGAGAGGGCGAATAAAACAGCAAGGGTGAAGTGGGGGAGAGGAAAACGAGAGGCAAATGGCAAATAATGTAATGCGAGAGATAGGAATTGTGATGGGTACTTGGTATGTTGACTTTTGCATAGACTCTCCGGCAACGGCGCTAGAAATCCTTCTTGCTACGTCTTGAGCTTGCGTTGGTTTTCCCGAAGAGGAGAGGATGATGCAGCACAATGGCGTAAGTATTTCCCTCGCTTTTGAGAACCAAGGTATCAATCCAAGAGGAGGCCACGCAAGTCCCTCGTACCTGCACAAAACGATAGCTACTGCAACCAACGCGATTAGGGGTTGTCAATCCCTTCACGGTCACTTACGAGTGAGATCTGATAGAGATAATATTTTGGTATTTTGATATAAAGATGCAAAGTGAAAAGTAAAAGCAAAGCAAGTAAATAATGTGATGGAGATTGGTATGATGAGAATAGACCGGGGCCATAGGTTTCACTAGTGGCTTCTCTCAAGAGCATAGATATTCTACGGTGGGTGAACAAATTACTGTTGAGCAATTGATGAATTGAGCATAGTTATGAGTATATCTAGGCAATGATCATGTATATAGGCATCACGTCCGAGACAAGTAGACCAAACGATTCTCGCATCTACTACTATTACTCCACTCATGACCGCTATCCAAAGATGCATCTAGAGTATTAAGTTAAAAACAGAGTAACGCCTTAAGCAAGATGACATGATGTAGAGGAATAAATTCATGCAATATGATAAATACCCCATTTTGTTATCCTGGATGGCACCAATACAATACGTGCCTTGCAACCCCTTATGTCACTAGGTAAGGACACCGCAAGATTGAACCCAAAGCTAAGCACTTCTCCCATTGCAAGAACTACCAATCTAGTTGGCCAAACCAAACAGATAATTCGAAGAGACTTGCAAAGATAACTCAATCATACATAAAAGAATTCAGAGAAGAATCAAATATTTTCCATAGATAAGTTGGATCATAAACCCACAATTCATCGGTCTCAACAAACACATCGTAGAAAGAAGATTACATCGAATAGATCTCCACGAGAGAGGGGGAGAACATTGTATTGAGATCCAAAAAGAGAGAAGAAGCCATCTAGCTACTAACTATGGACCCGAAGGTCTGAAGTAAACTACTCACACTTCATCGGAGGGGCTATGGTGATGATGTAGAAGCCCTCCGTGGTGGATGCCCCCTCGTGAGCTCCTAATAGGCCCCAAGATGGGATCTCGTGGATACAGGAAGTTGCGGCGGTGGAATTAGGTTTTTGGCTCCGTATCTGATCTGTTGGGGGTACGTAGGTATATATAGGAGGAAGGAGTACGTCGGTGGAGCATCAGGGGGCCCACGAGGCAGGGGGCGCGCCCAGGGGGAGGGCGCGCCCCCCACCCCCGTGACCGCCTCTGGCACTTCTTGGAGTAGGGTCCAAGTCTCCTGGATCACGTTCTGTGAGAAGATCACGTTCTCGAAGGTTTCATTCCGTTTGGACTCCGTTTGATATTCCGTCTCTTTGAAACACTGAAATAGGCAAAAAACAACAATTCTGGGCTGGGCCTCCGGTTAATAGGTTAGTCCCAAAAGTAATATAAAAGTGGAAAATAAAGTCCATTATAGTCCAAAACAATATATAAAGTAGCATGGAGCAATCAAAAATTATAGATACGTTGGAGACGTATCACATACTGCTTACCACCGACGTCTTACTTTCATTCGACGGTATTGTTGGATGAAGCGGCCCGGACCGACATTACATGACCGCGTTCATGAGACTGGTTCTACCGACATGCTTCACACACACGTGGCTAACGGGTGTCAGTTTCCCAACTTTAGTTGAATCCAGTTTGACTACGGCCGGTCCTTGTTGAAGGTTAAAACAGCACACTTGACGAAAAATCGTTGTGGTTTTGATGCGTAGGTAAGAATGGTTCTTGCTAGAAGCCCGTAGCAGCCACGTAAAACTTGCAACAACAAAGTAGAGGACGTCTAACTTGTTTTTGCAGGGCATGTTGTGATGTGATATGGTCAAGACGTGATGAGATATAAATTGTTGTATGAGATGATCATGTTTTGTAACCGTTATCGGCAACTGGCAGGAGCCTTATGGTTGTCGCTTTATTGTATGAAATTCAAGCGCCATGTAATTGCTTTACTTTATCACTAAGCAGTAGCAATAGTCGTAGAAGCAATAGTTGGCGATACGACAATGATTCTACGATGGAGATCTAGGTGTCAAGCCGGTGACGGTGGAGATCATGATGGTGCTTTGGAGATGGAGATCAATGGCACAAGATGATGGCCATATCATGTCACATATTTTGATTGCATGTGATGTTTATCTTTTATGCATCTTATTTTGCTTAGTACGGCGTAGCATTATAAGATGATCCCTCACTAAATTTCAAGGTATAAGTGTTCTCCCTGAGTATGCACCGTTGCTATAGTTCGTCGTGCCGAGACACCACGTGATGATCGGGTGTGATAAGCTCTACGTTCACATACAACGGGTGCAAGCCAGTTTTGCACACGCGGAATACTCGGGTTAAACTTGACGAGCCTAGCATATGCAGATATGGCCTCGGAACACTGAGATCGAAAGATCGAACGTGAATCATAAAGTAGATATGATCAACATAGTGATGTTCACCATTGAAAACTACTCCATCTCACGTGATGATCGGACATGGTTTAGTTGATTTGGATCACGTGATCATTTAGATGACTAGAGGGATGTCTATCTAAGTGGGAGTTCTTAAGTAATATGATTAATTGAACTTTAATTTATCATGAACTTAGTACCTGATAGTTTTTGCATGTCTATGTTGTTGTAGATCAATGGCCCGTGCTACCGTTCCTTTGAATTTTAATGCGTTCCTAGAGAAAGTTAAGTTGAAAGATGATGGTGGCAATTACATGGACTAGGTCCGTAACTTGAGGATTATCCTTATTGCTGCACAGAAGAATTACGTCCTGGAAGCACCGCTAGGTGCAAGACCCACTGCAGGAGTTATGATACGTCTCCAACGTATCTATAATTTTTTATTGTTCCATGCTATTATATTATCTGTTTTGGATGTTTAATGGGCTTTATTATGCACTTTTATATTATTTTTGGGACTAACCTACTAACCGGAGGCCCAGTGCAAATTGCTGTTTTTTGCCTATTTCAGTGTTTCGCAGAAAAGGAATATCAAACGGAGTCCAAACGGAATGAAACCTTCGTGAGGATCGTTTTTGGAACAAACGCAATCCCGAAAACTTGGAGTGGACATCAAGGAAGCAAAGAGGTGGCCACGAGGTAGGAAGGCGTGCCCCCCACCCTTGTGGGCCCCTCGTGGCTCCACCTACCTACTTCTTTCCCCTATGTATACTCATATACCCTGAAAACATCCGAGAGCACCACGAAACCCTATTTCCACCGTCGCAACCTTCTGTACCCATGAGATCCCATCTTGGGGCCTTTTCCGGCGCTCCACCGGAGGGGGTGAGGGAGTCCTGGATTAGGGGGTGTCCGGATAGCCGAACTATCACCATTGGCCGGACTCCTGGACTATGAAGGTACAAGATTGAAGACTTCGTCCCGTGTCGGGATGGGACTTTCCTTGGCGTGGAAGGCAAGCTTGGCGATACGGATATGTAGATCTCCTACCGTTGTAACCGACTCTGTGTAACCCTAACCCTATCCGGTGTCTATATAAACCGGAGGGTTTTAGTCCGTGGGGACGAACAACAATCATACCATAGGCTAGCTTCTAGGGTTTAGCCTCTCGATCTCGTGGTAGATCCACTCTTGTACTACCCATATCATCAATATTAATCAAGCAGGAGTAGGGTTTTACCTCCATCGAGAGGGCCCGAACACAGGTAAAAACATCGTGTCCCTTGTCTCCTGCTACCATCCGCCTAGGCGCACGATTGGGACCCCCTACCGAGATCCGCGGTTTGACACCGACATTGGTGCTTTCATTGAGAGTTCCTCGTGTGCGTCATCCTTAGGCCCGATGGCTCCTTCGATCATCAACAACGACGCGGTCCACGGTGAGAATTTTCTCCCCGGACAGATCTTCGTATTCGGCGGCTTTGCATTGCGGGCCAATTCACTTGGCCATCTGGAGCAGATCGAAAGCTACGCCCCTGGCCATCAGGTTAGATTTGGGAGTTTGAACTACGGCCGACATCAGCGGAGACTTGATCTTGAAAGATTGAGCCACAACCAAGCGCGCCTTTGTCTCGATGGGAACGATCTAGCTCTGCCGCGAGCGGTGCCACGGAGGCCGCACCTGCGTCGCTCCGACCCTTAGCTCGGGCCGACTCCATGTCGAGGGCGAGTGGCTGGACACCGCCTCGGGGCTACGATCTCTCGGCGATTGATCCGAACTCCATCCCTGTCCTTTGCAAAGACCGTGACTCAAGGTGCGGACTCCTCTCCGGACTCGAACCCTCCGCGCCCACCTTGTCGAATCAATTGGGCGCGGTTATGGAGTTCACCGCCGTGGACATATTTCAGCACTCACCCTTTGGCGACATCTTGAATTCACTAAAGTCTCTCTCTTTATCGGAGAGCCTGGCGGACTACGGTCGGGAAGGTTGAGATGCGGACGACGAAGAAATTCAACGCCCACCCACCACCCGGTTTGTAGCCACTGTCGATGATTTAACGAAATGCTCGACTTTGACTCGAACATCGATTGTATGGGCGACGATCTTTGGAGCGACCAAGAACCAGCGCCTACGAGGCATGGAAGGCCACCTCGTCATACAACATATACATGGTGGACATCCCAAAAGATGGGAACGACGATGGAACAGCGGAGGATGACCCTTCCAAGAAACAGCCCAAGCGCCGGCGTCAGCGGCTCCGCTCTAAATCCCGCCACAGCAAAAATGGTGATTCCGGCACGGGAGATAATAACACCCGGACGGTCAAGACAACCTTCTCCAGCAGGATTCAGCACAGGAGGAGGGAGAAGCCAGCCCTCATGATAGAGCGGCGGAGCGGGGAGGTGGAGGGCGATAATTATATGCCTCCCTCAAAGATGAGGCAAGCCTCGGCGATGAAGAATTTGTCGTGCTGAGGATCCCTTGAACAGGAGCGTTTCAAATGCAGGCTTATGGCCACGACAAGCAGCCTCAAGAAAAAGTAGCAGCAACTTAGAGCTGACCAAGACTTGCTAGTGACGGATGGATGAAGTCCTTGCAGCCAAGAGTACAAACTCAAACGCCCTCCAAGAGATACAAACGCAGGCTGCTACCCCAATTAGAGGAGGAAGCACCCAAACCTACATCACCAGCGCATGATGCGGCCGACCGGCCACCCCGTGGCCGCGACAGAGAGGCCTCTAGGCCCTCCATTCAAGCCGCACCCCGGCGTCGCTCGAAAAGTACCAAGGCACGGGGAAACACGTCAGACCTGCGAGACATATTGGAGGAAAAGGCAAGGCAAACAAGATCGATCTACGGATCGCGTGGGCGCCCCACGACACGTGATGATAACCGTCACGCCGGATACAGCAATTCGGGCGGGCGAACACGATGAACAAAGCTCATTTGAGTTGCGTCGTGATATAGCTCAATCTGAGCGTCGCACCCACTATGCTTCACAGGGCGAAGTGATGGATCATCAAATCCCGAGGGTTTCAAACCCGTAAACATCGAATCATACGATGGCACAACAAATCCTGCGGTTTGGATCGAGGACTACCTCCTCCATATCGACATGGCCCGCGGTGATGATCTACACGCCATCAAATACCTCCCACTCAAGCTTAAAGGACCAGCTCGGCATTGGCTTAACAGCTTGCCGGCAGAATCAATTGGTTGTTGGGAGGACACGGAAGACGCATTCCTTGATAACTTCCGGTGCACATATGTGCGACCACCGAGACGCCGATGACCTCAGCCACATAATTCAGCAGCGGAAGAATCGGCGGACAATTACGGACACGGTTCCTAACCAAGAAAAATCAAATCGTTGATCGTCCGGATGTAGAGGCACTTGCAGCCTTCAAACATAACATCCGCGATGAGTGGCTTGCCCGACACCTAGGACAGGAAATGCCAAAATCCATGGCAGCCCTCACAACACTCATGACCCGCTTTTGCGCGGGAGAGGACAGCTGGCTAGCTCGTAGTAACAACTTGACCAAAAACCACGGTAGTTCGGATACCAAGGACAGCAATGGCAGGTCGCGTCACAACAAGCACAAGCGCCGCGTGCAACGGCGATAATGTGAAGATCTGACGATAAATGCGGATTCGAGGCTCTAAACCGGTCAGCGGAAAAAGCCGTTCAAAAGAAATACTCGGGGCCCTTCAATCTGGACCGAATACTCGATCGCTCGTGCCAAATACATGGCACCCCGAAAACCAGCCAACCACACCAGCAGGATTGTTGGGTCTTCAAACAAGCGAGCAAGTTAAATGCGAACTCAATGACAAGGGGCTGCATAGCGATGGCGAGGAGGAGCCCGGCCGCCGAACAATAGAGGATGGAAGGCTTCCCCCACAAGTGCGGACGGTGAACATGATATCGCAACCCAAAAGGGAGCGGAAGCGTGCACTAAGGGGCGTATATGCGATGGAGCCAGCCGCCCCAAAGTTCAACCCATGGTCCTCCTGCCCGATCACCTTTGATCGAAGGACCACCCACTAGCATCCGCCACGGCGGATTCGCGCGATGGTTCTTGACCCAATCATCGACGGATTTCACCTCACTAGAGTCCTGATGGGCGGCGGTAGCAGCTGAACCTGCTCTATCGGGATACGGTCGCCAAAATGGGCATAGACCCTCAAGGATTAAACCCACAAAGGCGACACAGTAAAGGCGTCATACCAGTGTAGAGGCCAATTATGCAGGCTCGGTTACACTCGAAGTGGTCTTGAATCCCGGATAACTTCGAGCGAAGAGTTAATCTTTGACATAGTCCCGTTCCCGGCTATCACGCCTTCGCTTGGGCGAACCGCATTTGCAAAGTTCAATGCGGTGCTGCACGATGCATACCCTCAAGATGCCAGGCCCTCGAGGAGTAATCACGGTCAATGGAAACACCGAACGCTCTCTCCGAACGGAGGAGCATACGGCGGCCCTAGCGGTGGAGGTACAAAGCAGCCTCTCACAGCAATTCTCGAGTCTGGCTACTAAACGTCCGGACACCGTCAAGCACGCCCGGAGTAACCTACAACAAGACCGCCTGGCACGATCCGAGCACGCGTAGCAATCCGGCCCCAACCCCAGCCCTCGCGAAATTGCGAAGCCAAGATACTATCGTACATAACTACGCTCTGGAATACCATGAGCATAAGGGAGGGGCACGACCACGGCACACCAATGCGGCTCAACCGTGCAGGGGCTCCGATTGTGTCATTCTTTTCTTTCTTCTTTTCTCTTACTTTCGGGACTCCGTTTTCCGAAGCCCCGTCCGGCACTAAATTGCGAACTCACGATGCAACAGCCGGGGAAGCGTAAAGCTTCGTCGAGTGTCGGTGGTCTCTACTACGAGCGTTATACCTATTTTACATACCATCCGCAGCTTACCCCTGGAGGGGGACATGTTAAATAGTCCCATCCCTTGCTTATCGCACTATTTGTATCGTTCGCTTTCATTGCAGTACCTTTTGAATAAACAATACATAGCTTTTGCCTATTATTGCACTCCTTTCTTTATCTATATATACGTTCATTCATGACACGTTGCACCCGTACACTTTGGTACGGCCAATACACCAGGGGCTTAAGTACCTGTCGGATTTCGGGTTCCGGCAGACCCTTGAGGTTCGAACACTGGGGTGCGCGCGGAGATCCAACCCTCCACCGTCTCGTACCTCGCCGAATCGCACGGACCTAAACTACTAAACAGAACAACACAAGAGACACAAGTTTTATACTAGTTCGGGCCACCGTTGTGGTGTAATACCCTACTCTAGTTTGTGGTGTGGTGGATTGCCTCTTGGGCTGATGAGGAACAGTACAGGGAAGAACAGCCTCGCGAGGGTCTGTTCTTGGTGGGTGTGATGAACTGCTAGGTGGTGTTCGATTGCTCTAGCTATTGGTTCCTTGGTGAGATTCGATCTCATACAGGGGCGATCCCTCTACCATGGAGATGGCTACTCCTATTTATAGGCGAAGGCCTGGGCCTCTTCCCAAATATTGAGCGGGAAGGGCGCCAACAATTAGCCATTTGAAGGGGAACAGCGGGTACACTTATCCCGACTAAAGTTGGTCCTCGCTTTGCAAAGGCTCTGGTGATGACGCTTTGCTTGGGCTCCATGATGACTCCCTTCCGGCCGTTGGGGCTGGTCTTGGTCTTGTTGCACCAAGCGGATGCCTTTGCTTGATGCTCTCGCTGCGCTTGCTCCCTTTGCACCAAAGGGGAAAGGAGGACGCCTTCTGGGCTGGCGCCTTCGACCGGCGCCCTTGGTAAATCATGGCTTGCGTCATGGGCACCTCGCGAGTACCCTGCCTTGAACTCTCCGCCTCCTCATGAGCCAGCTGGCGAGGCCATGCACGAGGAAGCTCCTCGTCGTCCGCCTCATGAATCTGGCCCCTCGCGAGGGTCTTGAGCTTGCGTTGATGAAGATGGGCCGTCTGGTCCTCCTTTGAGCCACGCCGCAGCCGCAGCGAGCAAAGTCAGGGACCCCGTTCCCGAACGTCGACAATAGCCCGGGCCACAGTGCGCCCGAACTTGGCGGCGAGAGAGGCGAAAGGGCAAGTCTGAGCGTCGCGGGCCCTAACAGCCTGCGGCCTTGGGCGACGCGTGGCGGTTGATTGGACGTGTGCGCCTCTGCAACCGCGTGGGTTGATAACAGAGCTGCATCTTCCTTGCCTCCTTTACTTTCGCCAGTTGCTGCTCAGATCCCCTTTCCTGCGCCTCTCCTCTCTGCTTCCAAGATCTTCAGATCCACTTCGCCTGCGTGCCCTAGCCAGTCACGGCTCCTCGCCAAACCCCGACCGGAGCCTGGTACTCTCCTGCCTTGGACCCGCCAAATGTGTCAGTGGCGAGCCTCGCCCTGGTGCGCCGGTTGGCGGAAGCGCAGGGCATCAATGGAACGGCGGTGTTCAAGGCTGGCCTCCCCGCCCCTGAGGGTCGGGGGAGTACCTTCTACCCGTTCTTCGTGAGCCCCATCATTGCGGGTCTGGTGCCTCTGTTTTCTGAGTTCTTCTTCTCCGTCCTCCGTCACTACAACATTCAAGCTCTGCACCTCCATCCCAACTCCGTCCTTCTTCTGGCAATATTCGCCTACTATTGTGAGGCCCACGTTGGGGTGAAGCCCTCGGTGGCCTTGCTGCGCCACTACTTCTTCCTCCGAACCTCCGTGGTTACGCCTCAGGCGTCTGAAGCTTCGTTGCATCTGGTGAGCCATCGCCATTCAAACCACAGGAAGCGGATTGAGGGCTTCAAGAGCAAGTGGGTCTTGGTGGATCTTTGGCGCATCCACCTCGGTGATCCTGCCCACAGAGCCCGCCGAGAGTTCCGACAGACTGGTCCCGGCGGAGCTTCGGGATCCCATGTGGTGGTCTTTGGAGAAGATGGATGCAGATCTGAAGCCCGGCGGGCGGCGACGGCGGCTGACCGGTCTTGTCGCTCTTTGAGGGAGTTCATGGAGCACCAAGCCCGCTCAACCAAGCGATGCTAAGCTTCCGATGTGGAGGCCTCACTCGAGCCCGTGGTCTGGCCAGCGAGGATCTGGCGGCAGTCCTCAATCCTTGGTTGGGGGCGGCGTGGCGAGGCCGGAGGCGCCCAGCCCTTGTTCCTTCGAGAGGATTGGGAGTAGGTAGTGGGGCCCATGCCCTTCTTCAATGGGGACGGGCCGTGCCGTGGAGGCTCCGGAGGACTGGTGGGCGTGTCCTCTTCCGACTCAAGTGAAGAGGTGGAGGAAAGAGAGCCAGAGAGAGGGTTGATTCGAGGCGAGTCAAGGGCTCCTCCCTGCGGTGCAGGCCTCGCGTTCTCCGCCTCCCGAGAGTGGCGACAGCGAGGATGAGGATGGCGGGGCGAAGCCTGCCCCGATCCCAAGAAGGACGGACTGGGCTGGTCCCCAGCAGGTCCGCCCCAGCCCCGGGGCGATCCGCAGACGCGCCTCCTGCTCCTGGTCCCCTTGAAGCTGATCCCTGCAGCCGGCTCTCGGGCTTCAAGTATGGTCGGAGGCTGCTCGAGTCCACCAAACGACGACTGTAAGTGCACCTTCCCGTCTTGATTATTGCTCTGTCGGCGAGATCGATGTCCATGTTCTTGGCCAGTGGCGCCCAGCAAAAAAGCTGAAGGGGCTCTGAGGCCCCATCCGTGGCGGTGCCTCTGCCGAAAAAGAAGATGATCCCGCGCCGGGCCTCTCCGCCCGGCGTCCTCGCGAGGCCTGGCTGAGCCCGCTGGGGCGACCTCAGCCCCCTTGGCCCAGGCGACTCCCGAGGTGCCCTTGCTTGGCGCTGCCTCCATTGTTGCCGTGGCGCCGCTGGTTCCGCCTCAGGGCGCAGTGGTCACACAACCGTCTTCTCCTCCTACTCCATCGACCGCTGCTCCTCCGAATGCTGTTCTGGATCGCGCCGTTGCCGGACTGGACCGCCTGCGGCAGGATCTTCTGGGCGCCGACCCGTCGATGGTGGGGCGCTGGGCTGGCTTCGCCTGGATTCGCTCGGATGCTTTGATTGGGCGGCGCTGGTCCAGGCCTCGGCGGCTTATGACGAGGAGAAGCAAGCTGTTAGTGGCGAAGATTGCTCGCGACGCTGCCACAGGGGAGGCAGCCATCATCAAAGTCGTTGTGAGGCCGGAGGAAGTGAAGGGCTGCAGAACCAGCTCGCCGAGGAGGCCCGCCTCCGCCAGAGCAGGAGGAAGCGTGAAGGCTCGCGAGGCGGCCGTCAAGGACCGGGAGGCCAAGCTGAAGAAGCGCCGCGACCGCCTAGGTGTGCAGGAGCAGGAGCTGGAGGCGAGGAAGGTCGAGCTGGACGACAAGGCGCGGGTTCTTGCGGAAGATCGCGTGGCCTTCATGGATATGGAGGTGAAGGCTCGTGCCCTGCTGAGGGAGCTTTATGATAGCGGCTTGGAGAGCCCACTGGCCAGCGCAGAGGATGGCCCCGCCAAGCTGCTTCCCTTCCTGGTTCGCGCTCTTGAAGATGTCTCCCTTGGTCTTGGCCCCATGGCTGAGGCCGAGGCGCGTGTCTTGTCTTCTGCGGCATTGACGCGGATCCTCACCCACATCTATCTTGCGATCCCAGCGTCGACATGGACAGCTCTTGGAGCCGGCAAAGGCGAGCATGCAGCTGCCGCTGCCGAGGTGTGAAGGGTCGCATGAGGCTCTGTTGGGGAAGTTAGGCCTTGACACCAAGCCAAAGCGGCGCTGCCGACCCTGCTTGCTTCACGAGGCGAGCCCACTCCGCGCTGCTCCACCGCCGACAAGTGACTTCGTTGTGGCTCCTGTCTTGCTTTTAATTCCTGCACATGTATCATGCCTCGGGGAGGCGTTTAAACTTGCATTTGGTATTGCGATAACAGTGTGGACTGTAATATTTGCTTTTGAATTCCTTGAAATTTGTGCTTCCTACTTGCTTATGTTCTCGCGCCGCAAACACGGCCCCCAGCTACCTCAGCCGCCGTTAGCCCCGACCGGAAACCAGGGCGGGACCAAGGAGTGAGGGGCTACGTGACAAGTTAGGCTCTGAGTCGCGATGCTCGAGAGTCCCCTTAGCGCCTGAACAACAAGTAGGGAGGTGAGGCAGGCGGATCCACCGTTCTCGTCTGCAGAGCCCGGCCCAGCATACCTCAACCGCCGTTAGCCTTCCGGAACTAAGGGGTGAGGGCTATGTGACCAGTTAGGCTCTTGAGTCGCGATGTTCAGAGTCCCCTTGGCGCTCAAGCGGCATTCGTACCTTGGCTCCGCTCGGGAGTGACATGCGATGAACCAGGCCCGAGGGGCTGGCTGGGTGGCGTCGTCTGGGCGTGACCAGCGCAGCCCGTGCCTAGCCCCTCATGGGCGCTCCCGAGGGAGGCGTTGCGACGAGGCCGCACCGAGCTCTGGGCTCCCGAGGTTGATGCGACCGGAGGCCACCCTCGCTTGTTTATCACCAGCGAAGCATAACGCTTCCGCATGCGTCTGAGCATAGCCGCTCCTCGGCGATGTCGTCGGCCGGTCAAGGAGCATGGTGCTTCCATTGGAACGTGGGAGGGGCTCCCCTCGGGAGGAGCCCCGGGCATATACTGCCCCACCGACACGTGGCTGGCACGGTAGGGCTGGGCGAGGTGTATCTGGGCACCCGTGAGCGGTAGCGGGACTCACGGGGCCCTACCTTAAGGCGGGTTGCGCTGGCTCGGGCCTTATCTTGAGTGTGTTCCTGCAAATTTGGCGGATGCGGTGCTCTCGTCTTGGTCCGGCTCTCGGGCTGGTCTCGGCCGTCGGCCGGCAAGCCGGTCGCGATGCCATGGACAAGACCAGAGGGTGAGGGCGGAGAGCCGTAGGAGCCACGAGTCGCGATGCTCGTGCACCCCCTTTAACGCTAAGCCGTGTTAGATGGCGCAACTCTGCGTCCTCGGGTCCCGCTCTCGGGCTGGTCTCGGCCGTCGGCGGCAAGCCAGGTCGCGATGCCATGGACAAGACCAGAGGGTGAGGGCGGAGAGCGGTAGGAGCCCTGAGTCGCGATGCTCGTGCACCCCCTTTAACGCGCAAGCTAGGTCGGATGCAGCAACTCGTCCTCGTGTCCGGCTCTCGGGCTGGTCTCGGCCGTCGTTGGCAAGCCGGTCGCGATGCCATGGACAAGACCAGAGGGTGAGGGCGGAGAGCGGTAGGAGCCCTGAGTCGCGATGCTCAGGCACCCCCCTTTAACGCGCAAGCCGGGTTAGATGACGAAACTCTACGTCCTCGGGTCCCGGCTCTCGGGCTGGTCTCAGCCGTCGCTGGCAAGCCAGGTCGCGATGCCATGGACAAGACCAGAGGGTGAGGGCCGAGAGCGGTAGGAGCCTCGAGTCGCGATGCTCAAGCACCCCCTTTAACGTGCAAGATTCCGCCACCCAGGAAAAGGCACCAAATAACAAGCATGGTGGAGCGAGAGCATAATCCTAAGGAAAAAGTAGGAAGGATACATGCACTGGGGTGGCCCGAGCGGCTTGGGGATGATGCAGCCCGAGGGGCGCCCAACAGATAGGCTAACGACATGAAATAAAAGGGATACATGTCACGAGGGGCGGACCCACGCGGCACAGGAATAATGCGACCTGAAGGCGCCCCCACCGGAAATAAAACTTAAAGATGTCACTGGTGATGTTGGGGATGAAGGGGTGTTGGTGTAGCAAACTCGGTGGGCTGCGGAGCCGATCCTCATGAGCCCCTGGCCCGGGGCCTCGGGAGGCTCGGGGCGCCGGCGGCTCCTCGGGGCCATCTCCATCTCCACCGTGGCTGCAGGCGTGCTCGACCTCTTGAGCCTCCAGGATGGTCCTCATGAGGCGCTGGTGCGCAGCAGCAGCTTTGGCGAGCCATAAGGCATGCGTCACGTAGCGTGGGCGGACCCTCGCAGCGTCCCACTCGCGAGGGCAGGCGCTCTTGAGATGTGGCTCGGTTGAGCCTGGTATGTCGATGCAGACGCAGCCCACCATCCTCGCTGGATGGGGGCCACAGTGTAGGCGGCGATCCCCTCATGACCCTTGACTCCTGTAGCTCTGAATGGCCTTGGCGACGAACTCTTGAGGTTTCTGCCCTCCGGCCTTGCTCACCTTGCGGGAAGCGTGCTTCAAACACGCCTCACGTGGTGCCCAAGCGCCTCCTCGAGACCTTGGCGAGGTCGGCAGCCCTCGGGGAGAGCCCCGAGCCCCGCTGAGGAGGCGGGCGGCGCTTTCCTATCGCGATGGAAGGAGGCTCCCCGGCCGGTGTGGGCCACGAGGGGCTGTCTCTTGAAGAGCCGGGCGGTCGATGTCTTCTTCTTCTTGGAGTGCGGCCTCGGAAGCCTCCTGCTGCTGGGTTTGGGTCTTCCAAATGATGCGGCTGAAAGGCTCGCTCGAGGAGCACATGCGCGTCTCTCTTCACGAGGCACCGTGATGACCCCGCCGCTTCTCGGCATCTTGAGGGCGTTGTAGCCATGGTGGAGTTCGACCATGAATTTGGCCAACGCTGGGTACCCGAGGATGGCGTTGTCTGAGTGGCGAATGTGGGCGATGTCGAAGTCGATGAGCTCGGTGTGGTAGTTGTCGCGAGCCCGAAGGTGACGGAAGGCGGACCTACCCGATCGGGACCGTGGAGCCGTCGGTGACTCGGAGAAAGGCTTGGTTGGCTGAAGCCGTATAAGGCACGAAGATTGTTGAATGTTTGACGGACGGGGCGTTGAGCCCTGCTCCGCCGTCGATGAGGTCTTGGTGACTAGCACATTCTTGATGATTGGGGAACAAAGCATCGGAGAACTCCGGCTGTGGCTGCGCGCTTGAGCTGATCCGCCGAGCTGAATGTGATGGCGCCGCCGACCACCGAGAGGGCGCGTGGACTCGAGCTTGGGAGGACTGCATTCGCTTCAGCGGGCGAACTGCTTGAAGATCGCCGAGAGGCTGGGGCTTGAGCTCCGCCCGGGATCTGACGATCGCCGCGCTTCACAGAAGCCCCCACCCCTCGTCTGATGACGGTCTTGATTCTCCTTGGCGGCGGCGGCAGAGAGGGAGGCCTGCGTTCCCTGCAGGCGATCCTCGCGAGGCTGATCCTCCAGCCTCCCTCACGAGGTGGGTCTTGCCGGCGGTCCTCGCGAGGTTGGTCGCGCCACCCTTGGCGCGGGCGCGGTCTTCCAGCGTCTGCGTTCCTTCCTCCTCCTCGGCCGTAGCCCGGACGCTGCGCTCGGGCGTCTGCCGACCCTTCCTTCAGCGTCGGCCGGAGCTCTTGACATTCATTGGTGTTGTGAGTGTGGAGGTCGTGGTACACACTGATATCCGGCTGCCCTTGGAGGACTCGGGCTGATCTCGCCTCGTTTGGTGTCTAGTTCGGCGCTGGTACGGCAGCCCCTTGCGCTTCACGTCCTTGGCCTTGGACTTCTTCTCTTGGGATCCGGCGGGCAGCTCGAGGAGGGAGGCGCCTCCTCAGCCTGGCGCACTTGGTCGCCAAGTTGAACAGCTCGGGGAGGTGCATGATCTTCATGCATCGCCACTCCTCCTTCATCTTGACATCAGCGCCGCCGTCGGAGAAGGCGAGATGATGGCCTCCTCCGTTACCACAGGGATCTTGGTAGCGCGTTGTTGAAGCCTTTGGATGTACTTTTGCGGGGTTTCCCTGGCTGCTGCTTGATTCGGCGCATGTAAACTACGGCGGTGGCGGTCGCGAGTACCACAGAAGTTGGCGATGAAGCGGTGCGCATCTCGGTCGAGAAGAGATCGTGCACAGGGCGGATTCAGGAGCAGTGCGGGCCCGTCCTTGAGCGCCATGGGAAACCAATTCGCCATGACCTTTTCATCCCGTTGGCAGCCTCGATGCCCAGCTCGTGAGCTGGAGGAACTCCATAAGGTCAGCCGTGCCGTCGTGGCGAGGAGGCAGGTCCGGCTTGAATTTGGCGAGCCACGCGACGCTGCGCGCCTTCGGAGGTGAAAGCGCGGCAGCCCGCCGTGGCAGCTGGGGCTTCAGACGACGAGAGCTTGGTCTTGCAGGCCTCCTGCGCCTTGGCTGGGACAGCGCGAGGTCTTGACGTCTTGGGGCGGGGGCGCTCGGGCAGCTTCTTGTGGGCGAGAACTTCTTGACAGCTCTGCTCTTGCAGCGTCGGCGCTGGCGGAGCAGGTTTCGCCAGGGGCGCGCACCTTGGGGCTGGGAGCCGTCTTGAGGAGGCGGCCGAGCGCCCGGGAGCTTCATCGCCAGCAGGCGGGTGCGGTGCTGATGAGACGGACGGTGCGGGTCGCCTCCTGCAGCACGCAGACGAGCTTCGGCGACTTCGGTCGAGCCATTCTTCGTAGACGCGTCGTCGGCAGAAGCGGTAGCGCAGGAGCTCGTTTGCCGCGATGAGTGCAGCTCGGGCCTCCATGGCAGCTGCGAAGCGCGTGACGAAAACCAGCGGGGTGGCGAAAGCGTGGCGGTGCGGCCGTCCGCCTCATGGGCGGAGTCTTTGGGGCGGCGCTTGCTGCTCGTTCCCCGCCGGGCGATGGCGGCGTTGATGGCGGGCGACGAGAACGACGAGGGCGCCCGGCGACATGAGCTGTCTGGCGACATGGGAGGCGAGGCGGCTCGGCGCTTCAGCGCGAGCCCGGCGGGCGTCGAACATGGTTGCGATGGTCGGGAAGAACGAGGCGGCGAAAGGCAGATTCCGGCGCATCCCTACCTGGCGCGCCAAATGTCAGATTTCGGGTTCCGACAGACCCTTGATGTTCGAACACTGGGGTGTGCGCGGAGATCCAACCCTCCACAGTCTTGTACCTCGCCAAATCGCAGGGACCTAAACTACTAAACAGAACAGCACAAGAGACACAAGTTTTATACTAGTTCGGGCCACCGTTGTGGTGTAATACCCTACTCTAGTTTGTGGTGTGGTGGATTGCCTCTTGGGCTGATGAGGAACAGTACAGGGAAGAACAGCCTCGCGAGGGTCTGTTCTTGGTGGGTGTGATGAACTGCTAGGTGGTGTTCAGTTGCTCTAGCTATTGGTTCCTTCGGGGGCCGATCCCTCTACCATGGAGATGGCTACTCCTATTTATAGGCGAAGGCCCTGGGCCTCTTCCCAAATATTGGCGGGAAGGGCGCCAACAATTAGCCATTTGAAGGGAACAACGGGTACACTTATCCCGACTAAAGTTGGTCCTTGCACCTTAAAGGCTCTGGTGATGAGCCTTTGCTTGGGCTCCACGATGACTCCCTTCCAGCCGTTGGGGCTGGTCTTGGTCTTGTTGCACGAAGCGGATGCCTTTGCTTGATGCTCTCGCCTGCGCTTGCTCCCTTTGCACCAAAGGGGAAAGGAGGACGCTGCGCGGGCTGGCGCCCGACTGGCGCCCTTGGTCGTCATGGCTTGCGTCATGGGCACCTCGCGAGGTACCCTGCCTTGAACTCTCCGCCTCCTCATGAGCCAGCCTGACGAGGCCATGCCTGAGGAAGCTCCTCGTCGTCCGCCCCACGAGGCTTGGCCCCTCGCGAGGGTCTTGAGCTTGCGTTGATGAAGATGGGCCGTCCTGGGCCTCCTTTGAGCCACGCCGCAGGCCGCAGGCAGGCAAGTCTGGGGACCCCCGTTCCCAGAATGCCGACAGTACCCCAAAAATATGGTGCGATAAGTCCGAACACTTTCACAAGTGCGGCACCCCGAACTTATATCATTATATGCATCGGCTCCGAATCATGTCTTGGGTCAATAGTTGGGTTTGCCCGGCTCCCATGTTTTGGTACCTTACGTTCCGTTATATCGGCTAAGGTAGCGCTAGGAGAACCACTGCGATTGTGCCCCGGTTGAGCTGGGTTGAGCACCTCAGTGGAGAAAGCTAAAACTGACCGTCATGATAGGGCGAGAGCCGGTCGCTGTTCGAGAGGTTTTTTGGTCCCTAAAGACTTATGCCGCTTAGGCGAGGAGTCGGCATTGTCCGGCCAAAGGCGTGGATAGCGCCCGAACTTGGTCTTCGAATACTAGGGGCTTCACGAACTTTAAAATTATAGAATTCTATGGCTAAGTGAGAGTGTTCAAGCACTATAGTCCGGTTGCCTTGTTACGTTGTGTTGGCGCCTCCTCGAAGGACCCAAGAATGGGAACAAGAGCGCTCAAGTTTATCCGAACACCCCACACTCGTGGCATGGGGGCTGAAATAACGACTTTCCATCTCTCAAATTTGATAAGCGGCCGCCTGAAGGTAATATTTTAAATTCACAAGCGTTGCTTAGCGCATATGAACAAGTTTTCAGCGTCAGGATAACAAATGCGAGTCTAATAAAAATAATATCTTTGGAGCATTCATCCGCTATAAAGCGGGCACCCTTGGGGCGCCCTCATAATACATTTCGGGCTTACGATGCTCCTTCTTGGTGGTGGTCCGTCTGTCACAAGCTTCTCGGCGTCCATCTTGCCCCAATGCACCTTAGCAGGGCAAGGGCCCTCTGAGCACCTTCGATGCAGACGGGCGCTTGATGACTTCAATCCATGGACAAAGTCCACCGGCTGCCGCACTAGCCCGAAGTAGCTCCTGGCATGGCTTCCAGTAGGCGAGCCGAACTATGAGGCCCTTCATGGCCTGTTCGGCGACCTTGTGGAGCTCGACCAGCTGCTTCACTGGTCGCTCGAGGGCACCGGATGTCCAGCCTCGGCTATCTTGAGACCGAACACCTTTTCCGTCAAGCTCCCTCCTCGGTGCGGTAGAACGCAGCAGCATCGGACACACTACGGGCAGATCTCGGATGCTCTGGAGAGCTCCGGATTCGGGTAAGTAATAGATAATTCACTTTCACATGCTTGCTTTGCATAAAGAATGCCTTACCGCGCTATCTTCTTTAATGACTCAATTTCTGGAGGGCTTTTTGGGCTTGGCCTTAGCGGCTTTGGCACTCCCAAGAGCCGAGGCGAGCTCGGACTCTCGAGTCTTGAGTCACGCTCCAAACTCTCGTGTTTTTCCACGAGCACAGGAGCTCTTGCCGCACCTCCGCCACCCGCGCCTCCTGCTTCTCTCGCTCGGTGCGCTCCGCGGCCGCTTTGCTTTCGGCCGTGGACACCGCTTCCTTCAGGGTCGCCACCTCGTTCGTGGCCCCTACAATACCCACGTTAGTCCTGTCATTTTTGCAACCAAATCCTTTCTATAAGGTATTACTTTAATAAGGTATTACTTACCTTCCTTGTCCTCGAGCTGCTTCTTGGCAAGGCCGAGCTCGTTCTCGGACCGCTCGAGGCTCTGCTTCAATGCATTGACCTCCGCAGTCAGTGCGGCAGAGGTCAGCAGTGCAGCCTGCATTCCCATATTGACATACTTATGTTAGACTCCTGCGTATATCTTTTTAGATCCTCAGTCCGGCTTTTCTTTCCGAACACCGAACTAAGCATCGGGGCTACTGTCTATGTGGTAATATTTTTACATATTCTAAACTTACCTCAAAGCCTTGTTAGAAGGCTGGTACAGGCTTTAGTCAGCCCGCTCTTGGCGGACTGAACTTTCTGGATCACCACACTCATAATAGTGCGGTGCTCCTCGTTGATGGAAGCGCCGTTGAGCTCCTCCATCAAATTATCCGGTGCCTCCGGTTGGACGGAGGTCACCGGCGTCGCAGTCTTGCCCTTCTTATGAAGGGGTCACCACCGGACTCGGAACGGCTGAAGGTTCGGTATGGAGTCGACACAGGCCGGACTTAAAGCCCTTAGGGTTTTATCCCTTTGCCCCGGAGTCAGGGAGGTCGCCTTCGGCGCCTCGAGACCACCTCCTCTGGCTGGGCCTTTTGGGACTCCACCGCGGTGTCGTCTGCGCGTCACGAGGAGAGGAGGCGGTCGGAAGTGAAGTGCTATTCACATCCGACGAATCCGAGGCCGCTTCGACGAAGCGGCGAGCTCGTCATAGGCGGGCTACATGGTTATATTCGGCGTTAGAAGACACTGCGACAAATAAAAAGTCATGAGCTATTCAGAGTACGGACACTTACGATCTCGCCAGAGCTTGGCCTTGGTGGCCCTCCTCCTCGTCGTTGTCGGCGTTGGTGGAGAAGTCCGAGGAAGGTCCTTCCTTTCTTGGACCCTCCGGCCTCCCCAATCCGGGCGGCCTTCCTTTTCTTCTCTTCCCCGGCTGGGAGAGGCTTCTTTCCTCCTCCCGTCCTCGGGGAGATTCCGCCTCAGTCGTCGGACGATCGGTCCGACAACACTGGCGTCGGGCGCTCCTTGAGCCCCCATGGCCTTCTTCTTGGCCTTCTTCTCGGCACCACGTGAGGTGCGAGCCAGCAGCGCCGTCAGCGGGCGTCGCTGGGTCTTCGGCAAGGGCCGGACGGTTAACCTGCCGGACGTAACGCCAGATCTGTCAAAAGGTAAGGAGTTTAGATCCCGCATAGAGTCAAACTATGAAAAAGAGTCCCATAAAGGGTAAAATAACTTACCTCGCTGGCTTGGCGCTGCGAGTTGAATCCGCGATCTTGATGGCGGATCACGGGAGCTTCAGCGCCCTTGAACAACACCTTCCGAGCATCTTACGTGCGTAGTGTCAAAGAGCCGGCTCAAGGTTCGATCTTGTGCGGATCAAACTCCCGCAAATTGAAGGCCCGTTCTTTGGCATGGGAGAATCCGGCGGATGAGCATCACACGGATTACGTTGACAAGCTTGAGATTCTTGTCCACGAGTTTTGGACGCAGAGTTTGGAGTCCGGACAGCTCTTCCGAATCACCCCACGTCGGGCCCGTCTCTTTCCATGATGTGAGCCGTGTGGGAAGCCATATCGAATTGGGGCCGCCGCCCATTGAAAGTCATGCGACTTCGGTGATGTAGAACCACCCGATTGCCACCTTTATGGTCTCCACAAAGGAGCCCTCGAGCCATAGGGCGTTGGCCATCACGCCAACATGGCACCTCCGCACTCCGCTTGGCGGCCCCACTACCTTGACTTGACATTGAAGGTCTTCACCATAAGCCAAAGTGGGGCTGGATGCATAGGAAGGTCTCGCACACAACGATAAGCGCCGAGATGTTGAGGATGAAATTCGGGGCGGATCGTGGAAATCTAGGCCGTAGTAGAACATCGCCCCGGACGAATGGGTGAAGTGGAAACCCTAGTCCAGCGGAGGAAGTGGGGAGAACACCACCCTCTCATGGGGCACAGGGGTGGGGATGAGCTTCCCTTGTTGGGGAGCCGACACGCGATGTCGCCGGACAAGTATCCAGCCTTCCGCAGCTTTTTGATGTGCCCCTCCGTGACGGAGGATGCCATCCACTTGCCTCCTGCTCCGGACATGGTTGGAGAAGGTTGAGGTGGGATGCACGGACTTGGGCGCTGGAGCTCGAGTACGCGGAAATGGATGAGCAAAGGAGGAAGAAGGCGTAGGTTAAAAGGTGGATCCTTATCCCTTATATGGACGAGACGAAGCTATCGTCCCCGCCACTGGTAAAACTTCGCTTATCTCCCAAGCGCCGTAATCAATGGCGCGGTTGGGTTACCCACGTCCGTATTGATGGGAATCCCGGAATAAGGGGCACGATCTCCGCTCGATAAGGCGTGCGGGAAACCGCCTTGCTAAGCGCTACCGAGGTGGAGCAGTAAAAATGATTCGTATAAAGGCCTGGTTGTGGTGTGATGTCACGCCGCGGAATACGTCGCCAGATCTGTGCAAAGTTATTCTCTCTACGGTGGTATGTGGAACTTGTTTTGCGAGCGGACACAATCCTTGTGTTCAAAATCTTCTATGAAGTATTCGGAGGAGGAACCCAAGACAATATCTTGCCGGACTCGTCGTCATTGAAGCCTGGTTGAGGGACTCTTGAGGAGTCTGGATTAGGGGTGTCCGGATAGCGAACTATCACCGTTGGCGGACTCTGGACTATGAAGATACAAGATTGAAGACTTCGTCCGTGTCCGGATGGGACTTTCCTTGGCGTGGAAGGCAAGCTTGGCGTCTGATATGTAGATCTCCTACCGTTGTAACCGACTCTGTGTAACCCTAACCCTATCCAATGTCTATATAAACCGGAGGGTTTTAGTCCGTGGGACGAACAACAATCATACCATAGGCTAGCTTCTAGGGTTTAGCCTCTCGATCTCGTGGTAGATCCACTCTTGTACTACCCATATCATCAATATTAATCAAGCAGAGTAGGGTTTTACCTCCATCGAGAGGGCCCGAACACAGGTAAAAACATCGTGTCCCTTGTCTCATGCTACCATCCGCCTAGACGCACAGTTCGGGACCCCCTACCCGAGATCCGCCGGTTTTGACACCGACAGGGGGCATCGGTCACGGAGGGCTTCTACATCAACACCATAGCCTCTCCGATGATGTGTGAGTAGTTTACCATAGACCTTTGGGTCCATAGTTATTAGCTAGATGGCTTCTTCTCTCTATTTGGATCTCAATGCAAAGTTCTCCTCGATTCTCTTGGAGATCTATTCGATGTAATACTTTTTGCGGTGTGTTTGTCGAGATCCGATGAATTGTGGGTTTATGATCAAGATTATATATGAACAATATTTGATTCTTCTCTGAATTATTTTATGCATGATTTGTTATCTTTGCAAGTCTCTTCGAATTATCAGTTTGGTTTGGCCTACTAGATTGATCTTTCTTGCAATGGGATAAGTGCTTAGCTTTGGGTTCAATCTTGCGGTGTCCTTTCCCAGTGACAGCAGGGGCAGCAAGGCACATATTGTATTGTTGCCATCGAGGATAAAAAGAAGGGGTTTATATCATATTGCTTGAGTTTATCCCTCCACATCATGTCATCTTGCTTAATGCGTTACTCTGTTCTTATGAACTTAATACTCTAGATGCATGCTGGATAGCGGCCGATGTGTGGAGTAATAGTAGTAGATGCAGAATCATTTCGGTCTACTTGTCACGGACGTGATGCCTATATACATGATCATGCCTAGATATTCTCATAACTATGCGCTTTTCTGTTAATTGCTCGACGGTAATTTGTTCACCCACCGTAGAATTTTCTATCTTAAGAGAAGCCACTAATGAAACCTATGGCCCCCGGGTCTACTTTCCATCATATAAGTTTCCGATCTATTTTATTTTGCAATCTTTACTTTTCAATCTATACAACAAAAATACCAAAAATATTTATCTTATTATCTTTATCAGATCTCACTTTTGCAAGTGGCCGTGAAGGGATTGACAACCCCTTTATTGCGTTGGTTGCAAGGTCCTTATTTGTTTGTGCAGGTACTAGGGATTTGCGTGTAGTCTCCTACTAGATTGATACCTTGGTTCTCAAAAACTGAGGGAACTACTTACGCTACTTTTCTGCATCACCCTTTCCTCTTTAAGGGAAAACCAACGCATGCTCAAGAGGTAGCAAGCTACTCCGGACGTTATGAATGTCTGGCAGAGCAAACTGATGACTACTCGATAGTTCAGTGTGCCATGCTTTACGGCTTAGAATCAGGACTTCAACGACGTTTTGAACGTCATGAAGCATATGAGATGTTCCGGGAGTTGAAGTTAATATTTCAAGAAAATGCCCGAATAGAGAGATATGAAGTCTCCAATAAGTTATGTAGCTGCAAAATGGAGGAAAATAGTTCTGTTAGTGAACATATACTCAGAATGTCTGGGTACCACAACCACTTGACTGAACTGGGAGTTAATCTTCTTGATGATAGTGTCATTGACAGAGTTCTTCAATCACTGCCACCAAGCTACAAAAGCTTCATGATAGACTATAATATGCAAGGGATGGATAAGACAATTCCCGAGCTCTTCGCAATGCTAAAGGCTGCGGAGGTAGAAATCAAGAAGGAGCATCAAGTGTTGATGGTTAACAAGACCACTAGTTTCAAGAAAAAGGGCAAAGGGAAGTAGGGAACTTCAAGAAGAGCGACAAGCAAGTTGTGCTCAAGTGAAGAAGCCCAAGTCTGGACCTAAGCACGAGGCCGAGTGCTTCTCTTTGCAAAGGGACTGGTCCTTTGAAGCGAAACTGCCCCAAGTATTTGGCGGATAAGAAGGATGGCAAAGTGAAAGGTATATGTGATATACATGTTATTAATGTGTACCTTACTAATGCTCGTAGTAGCGCCTGGGTATTTGATACTGGTTCTGTTTCTCATATTTGCAACTCGAAACAGGGGCTACGGATTAAACGAAGATTGGCTAAGGACGAGGTGACGATGCACGTGGGAAATGGTTCCAAAGTCGATGTGATCGCCGTCGGCACACTACCTCTACATCTACCTTCGGATTAGTTTTAGACCTGAATAATTGTTATTTGGTGCCAGCGTTAAGCATGAACATTATATCTGGATCTTGTTTGATGGGAGACGGTTATTCATTTAAATCAGAGAATAATGGTTGTTCTATTTATATGAGTAATATCTTTTATGGTCATGCACCCTTGATGAGTGGTCTATTTTTGTTGAATCTCGATTGTAGTGATACACATATTCATAGTATTGAAGCTAAAAGATGCAAAGTTAATAATGATAGTGCAACTTATTTGTGGCACTGCCGTTTAGGTCATATTGTGTAAAGCGCATGAAGAAACTCCATGCTGATGGGCTTTTGGAATCACTTGATGCTTGCGAACCACGCCTCATGGGAAGATGACTAAGACTCCGTTCTCCGGAACAATGGAGCGAGCAACAGACTTGTTGAAAATAATACATACTGATGTATGCGGTCTGATGAGTGTTGAGGCTCACGGCGGGTATCGTTATTTTCTGACCTTCACAGATGATTTGAGCAGATATGGGTATATCTACTTGATGAAACATAAGTCTGAAACATTTGAAAAGTTCAAAGAATTTTAGAGTGAAGTGGAAAATCATCGTAACAAGAAAATAAAATTTCTATGATCTGATCGTGGAGGTGAATATTTGAGTTATGAGTTTGGTCTTCATTTGAACAATATGGAATAGTTTCGCAACTCACGCCACCTGGAACACCACAGCGTAATGGTATGTCCGAACGTCGTAACCGTATTTTATTAGATATGGTGCGATCTATGATGTCTCTTACCGATTTACCACTGTCGTTTTGGGGTTATACTTTAGAGACGGCTGCATTCACATTAAATAGGGCACCATCTAAATCCGTTGAGACGACAGAATATGAACTGTGGTTTGGCAAGAAACCTAAGCTGTCGTTCCTTAAAATTTGGGGCTGCAATGCTTATGTGAAAAAGCTTCAACCTGATAAGCTCGAACCCAAATCGGAGAAATGTGTCTTCATAGGATACCCAAAAGAGACTGTTGGGTACACCTTCTATCACAGATCCGAAGGCAAGATATTCGTTGCTAAGAATGGATCCTTTCTCGAGAAGGAGCTTCTCTCAAAAGAAGTGAGTGGGAGGAAAGTAGAACTTGATGAGGTAATTGTACCTTCTCCCGAATTGGAAAGTAGTTCATCACAGAAATCAGTTCCAGTGATTCCTACACCAATCAGTGAGGAAGCTAATGATGATGATCATGAAACTTCAGATCAAGTTACTACTGAACTTCGTAGGTCAACTAGAGTACGATCCGCACCAGAGTGGTACGGTAATCCTATTCTGGAGGTCATGTTATTTGACCATGACGAACCTAAGAACTATGAGGAAGCGATGATGAGCCCAGATTCCGTGAAATGGCTTGAGGCCATGAAATCTAAGATGGGATCCCATGTATGAGAACAAAGTGTGGACTTTGGTTGACTTGCCCGATCATCATCAAGCAATACAGAATAAATGGATCTTCAAGAAGAAGACTGACGCTCACGGTAATGTTACTGTCTACAAAGCTCGACTTGTTGCGAAAGGTTTTCAACAAGTTCAAGGAGTTGACTACGATGAGACTTTCTCACCCATAGCGATGCTTAAGTCTGTCCGAATCATGTTAGCAATTGCCGCATTTTACGATTATGAAATTTGGCAAATGGATGTCAAAACTGCATTCCTTAATGGATATCTTAATGAAGAGTTGTATATGATGCAACCAGAAGGTTTTGTCGATCCTAAAGGTGCTAACAAAGTGTGCAAGCTCCAGCGATCCATTTATGGACTGGTGCAAGCCTCTCGGAGTTGGAATATACGCTTTGATAGTGTGATCAAAGCATATGGTTTTATACAGACTTTTGGAGAAGCATGTATTTATAAGAAAGTGAGTGGGAGCTCTGTAGCATTTCTGATATTATATGTGGATAACATATTATTAATCGGAAATGATACTGAATTTCTGATTAGCATAAAAGGATACTTGAATAAGAATTTTTCAATGAAAGACCTCGGTGAAGCTGCTTATATATTGGGCATCAAGATCTATATAGAGATAGATCAAGACGCTTAATTGGACTTTCACAAAGCACATACCTTGATAAAGTTTTGAAGAAGTTCAAAATGGACCAGTCAAAGAAAGGGTTCTTGCCCGTGTTACAATGTGTAAAGTTGAGTCAGACTCAATGCCCGACCACTACAGAAGATAGAGAGAAAAAGGAAGTCATTCCCTATGCCTCAGCCATAGGTTCTATCATGTATGCACTGTTGTGTACCAGACCTGATGTGTGCCTTGCTATAAGTTTAGCAGGGAGGTACCAAAGTAATCCAGGAGTGGATCACTGGACAACGGTCAAAATATCCTGAAATACCTGAAAAGGACTAAGGATATGTTTCTCGTTTATGGACGTGATAAAGAGCTCGTCATAAATGGTTACGCCGATGCAAGCTTTGACACTGATCTGGATGACTCTAAGTGACAAACCGGATACGTATTTATATTGAATGGTGGAGCTGTCAGTTGGTGCAGTTCCAAGCAGAGCGTCGTGGCGGGATGTACGTGTGAAGCGGAGTACATAGCTGCTTCGGAAGCAGCAAATGGAGGAGTCTGAATGAAGGAGTTCATATCTGATCTAGGTGTAATACCTAGTGCATCGGGTCCAATGAAAAACTTTTATGACAATACTGGAGCAATTGCCTTGGCGAAGGAATCTAGATTTCACAAGAGAACCAAACCAAACACATCAAGAGACGCTTCAATTCCATTCGCGATCAAGTCAAGGAGGGAGACATAGAGATTTGCAAAATACATACGGATCTGAATGTTGCAGACCCATTGACTAAGCCTTTCTCACGAGAAAAACATGATCAGCACCAAGACTCCTTGGGTGTTAGAATTATTACTATGTAATCTAGATTATTGACTCTAGTGCAAGTGGGAGACTGAAGGAAATATGCCCTAGAGGAAATAATAAAGTTGTTATTTATATTTCCTTATATCATTATAAATGTTTATTATTCATGCTAGAATTGTATTAACCGAAAACTTAGCACATGTGTGAATACATAGACAAACAGAGTGTCCCTAGTATGCCTCTACTTGACTAGCTCGTTAATCAAAGATGGTTAAGTTTTCTAACCATAGACATGTGTTGTCATTTGATGAACGGAATCACATCATTAGAGAATAATGTGATGGACAAGACCCATCCGTTAGCTTAGCATAATGATTGTTTAGTTTTATTGCTATTGCTTTCTTCATGACTTATACATGTTCCTCTGACTATGAGATTGTGCAACTCCCGAATACCGGAGGAACACCATGTGTGCTATCAAACGTCACAACGTAACTCGGTGATTATAAAGATGCTCTACAGGTGTCTCCAATGGTGTTTGTTGATTATAAAGACGCTTGATAAGACTTTCGATGAGTACATACCTTGATAAGATTTTGAAAGAGTTCAAAATGGGTCAGTCAAAGAAGGAGTTCTTGCCTGAGTTGTATAAAGTTGTGACGTTTGATAGCACACAAGGTATTCCTCCAGTATCCGGGAGTTGCATAATCTCATAGTCAAAAGAATATGTATAAGTCATGAAGAAAGCAATAGCAATAAAACTTAACGATCATTATGCTAAGCTAACGGATGAGTCTTGTCCATCACATCATTCTTTTAATGATGTGATCCCGTTCATCAAATGACAACACATATCTATGGTTAGGAAACTTAACCATCTTTGATTAATGAGCTAGTCTAGTAGAGGCTTATTAGGGACACTGTGTTTTGTCTATGTATCCACACATGTATCAAGTTTCCGGTTAATACAATTCTAGCATGAATAATAAACATTTATCATGATATAAGGAAATATAAAATAACAACTTTATTATTGCCTCTAGGGCATATTTCCTTTAGAGGGCGAAACGTCGAACACCTTGCGGGCGTGGTTGAAGAAGTTTGTCAGTGAAGAGCCCGCGCCTCTCCCAGACCAGGCAGCAAGCTTGTCGGCGTGGAGGCGACTGTTGCGTTGAACGCCGAACGAGGAAGACGGGCTTGGAGCGTTGTCGGCGGCGGAGGAGGCGGGGGGGGGGCTGGTCGGGGGTGCTACGACGGCGGTGAAAACAGGCCCAACTCACCTGCAAGAGTGGTCGTCGGGAGCAGCATGTTGCTAGGTGAGGTTTGTGGGTGCGGACGGTGTCCTGGGCAGCATCCAACCGGCCGGAACTGGGCGACGGCGGCAAGGGTGGCGTGGCCGAGTATCTTGGCTGTGGACGGAAGAGGAGGGGCATGTCTAATGTGCCACCGACTGGCGGGTCAGGGGGAGAACAAGGGCGGGCGTCCACACCGACGCAAACTCAGCACAAATTTAAGCCAGAAACGGGTCACACATGGACAAAAAGCGCCGCTCGTTCGTTTGTGTCAACATGTTGGACAGCGGTTTGTGTCCGTTTCAATCCAAACGGATGTGTGCGGACAGAATCCGTCGGCGCGTTGGAGGCCCTTATTAGTCCTTGGGGTGCACCATTAGTTTGACTGACAGCAACCACCTCAACTCAGGTATGGCAATACTGTTCCACTAATTTTGTAGCATCGCGGCGTTGCTCCTAGGGTTCTGGGATTCATACCGAAGCATTTTCTCACTAGTGGATGAGATGGGATCTCCGTCACATCTCCCCTTTCACGGGGTGGACTAAAGCAGCGTACTGTTCTCCACAAGGACTTGCAGTAATATCTCTTTCTCGTTTTTCATGCAGTGAATTCCTTGCACCCGAACAGGCTAAAAATTTTTGGACTTCACTCACATTTTTATTTTTGCATTAAAGTACTTGTTGCTTCTCTGCATGTGCTATGTTTGAATGGCGGCTCAGTGTCTAATTTTTAGTAGCTTCCTGATAAGATTGTAAAAACGGAAAATATAAATAAGTTTTTTTCTTGTGAAATTACCCAGGTTTAACATGATATGAAGCCCCCAAATTGCACTAAAGGATACTGTAGTGATTTGCAGCAAAGCTCCTTAATTCCTGATGATTGCAGAGTGGTTGACTATTCTGGTGAAGGAGATTTTGCTGAATAATACTCCCTCCATTTCTAAATATAGGTCTTTTCAAAGATTTTAATATAAACTATATACAAATCTATATAGGCGTATTTTAGAGTGTAGATTCACTCATTTTGCTCCGTATGTAGTTCATATTGGAATCTCACAAAAGACTTATATTTAATAATGGAGGGAGTAATTGCAGTTGAAGGCGATGAGCCTGAGCCAATGAACTAAAGACTCTGATTCCTCTCTAAGAGTTTTTGCTCTAATGAAATGATTGCAATTTTCCTAGACCATTATCAGTGATATCATCATCATACAACTCGTATATAAAAGGTGTGCCAACGCCCCCTTCCTTTGTTTTTTTTCTTCATTTATTTATCTTTTACCAGTAACATTATTGTAAATTTCCTAGACTATGACCAGTGCCATTGTCATACAACTTATACATAAAAGGTTAGCCAGTCGTCATTTCATTTTCTTTTTTCCATTTGTTTATATTTCTGTAACTTTGTTTAAGTGCAGGTCTTTCTTCTGTGCAGATTAGTACTCCCTTCGTATTTATTTGGTCCGCATATTAGCTTTGGTCAAAGTCAAGCTTTATAAATTTTGACCAAGTTTATAAAAAAAACATATACAATAACAAATCAATACTATTAGATTTATTATTGAATGTACTTTCATGTTATATAGATTTTTTATGGTAAATGTTTATATTTTTTTCTATAAATTTGGTAAAACTTTACGAAGTTTGACTTCAGTCAACTCTAATATGCAGAGTAAATAAAAACGGAGGGAGTATTAACACGTACCAAAACTTACGAAGGAAAAGAAGTATTGTGGGTATATGGCGACATTGCTTTTCTATATACACACACATTGCAATCAACTTTTTCCAGAGTTATACTTTACAGTTTGCTTATCTTTGCATTATATATTAAAAAACATCTCTATACAACTCTGTTCATCAAGAGGCCCAAGTTTCCTCAGGTCTATTTTCCCTTCCTCATCATTTCCACAAACTCTTCATAGTCGATATTCCCATCCTGTGAATTTAACGATGACAGGGGTTAAATATGTTCAGTTGGCACTAAAGTGGGACAAAATCGTTTCGAAAGAAAGGTGAGGGAAAAAAAAGCTCACTCTGTCTTTGTCAACTTCGTCCAATACTGCTTTAATATTTGCTTCATCACCCATTCCATACTCTGTCATGGCTTGTTCCAGTTCTTCTCTTGATATGTACCTACAGTTATTATTGTGCATACTGTCTATGATTAGTACCTGCTGACTGACATTGTTCTCAGTGGATGGTGATAGTGAGCCACCATCACACACACACCCTCAATTTGTTAAGTCTGGTCCATACCAAGCAGAAAATAATTCAAGATGCAAGAACGGCACAAATGAGTATTGTTAATTTTTATACATTCAATAACACGATTGATACTTAAATTGATTTCAGAAGTTTAGCGTTGGTTAATTGTATCCCCCTTAATTTATGGTGATGCATGCAAGATAAAGTATATTTATTGGTTAGCGAAATTAGAATTACCCGCTGTTATCTTTGTCAAAGTGTTGAAATGCATGGAGCAGATCCTCCTCCTTTTCCAGCTTATGCTTATTCATCATAGCAGTCAGGAATTCTGTGTAATCTATGCTGCCACTCTTGTCTACATCAACCTGAATCATAGCATGGTCAATGAAATCTTCATATACTTAGCTTATGGTGAAGGGTGAAACAAAAGAGAAGTGATCTTACTGCTTCCATAAGCTTCTGAACCTCTGCTTCAGTGATCTTTGATCCTAACTTGGTTAAACCAATCTTGAGTTCTTCAACTGTGATGGTCCCACTCTTGTCTGTGTCCATGTTATTGAACATCTGTTTCAGGCCCTTGATTTCCTCAGGTGACAGGTTCTCTGCAATTACCTTGAGATGAAATGAAATGAAAGAAGCAACCTGTCAGTTTAATTATACCAACACATAGTAGTAGCCATCTTTGTCAAGGATAATTCACCTTAAGCGCTAGTTGTTTTAGCTTGTTCATGGCCTTGAATTGCTTCATTCTTGATAGGACCGCGCTGTCGATAGGCCTGTCGGATGCACCGCCTTCTTTGAGCCATGGATGTTCTGCACATGGACAAGTAGATTTATCGCAATGATGTAGTAATGTAGTATAATCTATACAAATGCAGAAGAACTCTTCACTCATAACCCCAGATGGTGTACTTACCTAGGGCCTGTACTGCCGTGATACGCCTTTTGGGATCTCGGTTCAACATTTGTCTGATAAGATCCTTTGCGTTTTCAGATATCGTCGGCCAGGGGCTGCTACTGAAATCAAGTTGACCCACCAGTATTGCATCAAATATGCCCTTCTCAGTTTCTGCTCAGGATTTGTAAATTGCAAGATTTAGCCGTGTGATATACACAATGCAGTATGTGAAGCTGAAGATGTATGGATACTTACCTGCCCAGAAAGGCGGTGAACCGCATAAGAGAATGTACAAGATCACTCCAGCGCTCCAGACATCAATTTCTCTTCCATAATTCCGATGCAACACTTCTGGCGCCACATAGTATGCACTTCCCACGATGTCCTTGTACACCTTTCCTGCATTTTTTTGAAGGAAAAAAATGCTATATATTTGTATCTTATATGCAATGTTGGACTGAATTGTCATGTATTTGAATTATCCCCTCTTCTGTTGCAACAGTGCATTCTGCATTGGTTTATGCTTGGGTAATACTGTATGTTCGTGTTGCACTGAGACTGTACTGTAAATCATGTCATGTGTGGGATCATGGAAAAGTTTGTGGCATGGTGCTGGCTGACCTTCTTCTATGAAGACGGAGAGGCCGAAGTCGATGGCCTTGAGCGGGGCGTCGTCGGCGGGGCTGGCGAGCAGGAAGTTCTCGGGCTTGAGGTCCCGGTGCAGGACCCCCATGAAGTGGCAGACGTGGACGACGGTGAGGATGTCCCTGCAGACGGCGGCGGCCTGGCGCTCGGAGTAGCTCCCCTTGGCGGTGATGCGGTCGAAGAGCTCGCCGCCGGAGCAGAACTCCATGACGAGGTGCACGCTCTCGGCGTCCTCGAAGGCGCCCCTGAACTCGGCGATGTTGGGCTGGCCGCTGAGGTGCTGCAGGATGGTCACCTCCCGGCGCATGTCCTCCACGTCGGCGCGCCGCACCAGCTTCCGCTTGGACACCGACTTGCAGGCGTACTTGAGCCCCGTGGCGCGCTCCGTGCACAGGTACGTCGTCCCGAACTGCCCGCTCCCGAGCTTCCGCTCCAGGTTGTACAGCGCGCGCACGTCCGCCATCGGCCGCTGCAGCACCGGGCCGATCTCGCCGACCGGCACCTTCCGGGACAGCGACCCGGACAGGAAGCTCGGCAGGGGCGGCCGGCCGGACGGCCTGGGCGGCGGCTGCGGCTTCGGGAACGTCGGACGCCGCGACGCCGTGGACGGCGGCCGCGGCGGCTTGCCGGTGCCGTACCCGGCGGGCGGCGGCTGCTCGCCGAACGACGGCGGCGGCCGCTCGAACGACCCCGACGAGATGGGTATCTCGTACGTCTTGGTGAAGCAGTTGCCCATGGCTACAGTTTCCTTCCTCCTCTCTCTCTCTCGGTCGCCCGTTCTTGGAGGAACCGAGAGCGAAAGGGATGGGGTTTTTGAAGCGGGGGCTTATCCGCGAGACGGCGCCCCGGAGCTGTGCTTGGCGTGGGCGGATGCCGGCGATGATGCCTGTCCCGTTCGCGCGTTCGCTTTTGGTCTGGGGTTTGAGCTTTATGCGCTGTTTGGTTCTCGTGGGAGGGAAAGAAAGATTCAAAGGAAGGGGCTAATCAAGCCTCGGAATCACGCTATCTTATGCGCAGCGCAGTGATTTTATTCGGTGTCGGTGAAGCAGAAACAACGGCGCGCAGCCGCTCTGTTTCGCCTCGCTCTGTTTTTTATCCGACGAAAACGCGTCGATGTGGCCTTGATCGGATGATCGAGTTTGCAGAACGAAACAGCTTCACGCACGATACTTGTGGCCAACCCGTGCACGACGTGCAAATCCAGCGGCTACTGCTGTTCTCAGGCATGTGCATGTCCGGTTGGATTGTATCATCGTCTATCTATCGTGCAAAACTTGTCTTTTGTAGTGAAACCGAACTTTCAGAATTTTTGGGTTGATATCAAGTGGCCACGCATGGCGCATGGTAAATACTCCGAGTACAAGTTGGCATCTAAGAGCATCTACAACCAAACTACCAAGCTCCCCGTATGGGCCCCAAACAGTTGGCTAGATACCCGGTCATGATTTTGCTACCCAACCGGACCTGTTAGGGTGTGTTTGGTTCTAGAACCAAGTGGAATGTCATGGAATCGTTCCATTTTAATGGAATGGAATGGAATGATTCCATCTTGGTGTTCGGCTAGAAGAGAATCAAGTAGGATGGAACCGTTCCTGGGGTCAGAATGGCAAAAATTGATGCAACGCCGGACTTAAGGAAGAACTCTAAACTGACCACGACTGGTGGCATGACCTGGGTGTCGAGGTCAATTTGGGCAGCAGCCCAACCTGAGTCTTCGGCCCTCTCATCCCTCCCTCCGGTGGCCCGGTAGAGAGCGGCGGCGGCGGCTTTCTGACTGATGCGACATAGTTAGGCTATTCACTCGCTGATGCGGAACGGCGACGACTTGGTGGCGCAGAACTAGGAGCGGTGGTCCTTGGTGCTCAAGCGCGGCGGCCGTCTAGAGCGGCTGCTCCCGACCGCGGCTCCTAGCGGCACCTCCTGGTGCTTGGAGCGGCGGCGCACACCTGCAACTCCTAGTGCTTGAAGCGGCTTCTCCCGGCGTACGAGGCTGTAGTGGCCATGGGTGAGGAGGGGAGGTCGTGGGAGCGAGTGGTTCCGTGTGTTTCGTTCAAATTGGAGAGACCGCTCTGGACGGCATAATCAGGGAATATGTTGTTCCCTGGAATTGGGTGGTTCCGGTTCCTTCGAACATCAAAACATGGGAATTGGTCTTGGGGATGGAACCGGCCCGTGCCGTTCCACTTGATGACATAAACCAAACATACCCTTAAATCCAACCAAAATGTACAGGCTGTCTGGCACTCCTCATACCCAACCCATATGGGAGCGGATATGGGGACGCCTGGATGCGGCTGCTAAGTAGGTTGCGACCCACTATGGCCCGCTAGAGACTCCACAACAACCCCATTCGTCGGAAAAAATCCTAGTTCTCAGTCCACTCCACTCACTCGGTTCCCTCCCCTTCCCGTCCCCTCCCTCTACCATCGCAAGCTCCAGCAGCTCCTCCGATCCCATCGACTAGGACGGCCTCATGAAGGAGGAGGGCTTTGGCGGTGAGGTGCTCGACGACGAGGAGCTTGCGCTCTACATCGCCATTGAGCAGTCCCGGGTGGACATTTTAGGAGCTCGAGCTCCGCGCCATTCGCACCGTCGTCGGTGGACCGCCGCGGCAATGCGACCCAACGCGGTGGCCCAGCTGACTGAAGCATGCCAGTTTGGCTGGCCTGACTTAGGTTTTCTTGTGGCTTTTTGGCGTTGAAATTTTTTGGAAGGCTTTTGTATAATGATTGACTTGAAGAACAAATATCGCCGTACTCTTGAGCCCCTCTTAATAGTAAAGAACCCCTATAACTCAAGAATCAAAAAAGAAAGCTATGCTTTATCACCTTCAAAGCATATGTATTGAGTCTTCTCAATTTGGGATGGAAGGGAGGGGGGGTCGGCAATCCTCGATACCTTTTGCATAAGGTGCTAAAACCCGATATTTCACTTAGAGAACACATCAGTTCCTATAATTGTGTGTCATCAACACGAAATGTCATTAGGGGCCTAGATGCACTTTCAGGAATACCATAATTTGGATGACGATGGGAGACAAACGTGAGCAGTCGGCTGGTCTATGGGCTCAGATGCTCAGTCATAAGTGGGCTTTTGCTAAATTAATACATAATACTCAATTTTTTTCTTCTAGAAATTCAAGGTGGGCTAAGGCCCACCCTGCCTACATGCTAGGTCCGCCCATGGCACCACCAAACTGCAAGACCTATATCTCGCAAGACGGTAGGAACTCTCGCCAGAAGTGTCTATAGCAACGGGCCCACCCATAATAGCATACTTAAAATAAAAATAGACTAGAAAAGGCAACATGCAGGGATCCATCCCAGGATCTCCTGGTTGCTGCGTAGCCCTCAGATTCATGTCAAATTAGTACGACGCGACCAACTTGAAGGAAAGAGCTGGTTTTCCACTGGTTTTGCGCGTTTTTTGTTTTGTTTTTTCATCGGTTTTCTTTCGTTTCTTTCTATGTTTTTACTGTTTTTCTCTTTTATTTTATTTTTATTTCTTGTTCTTTGGGTTTCTTTGTTTCTTTCTCGGTTTTCACAAGCTTTCTTTTCTTTTCTTCATTTTTTTGGTTTTATGTTTCTTTACTTTTTTTTCATCGATTTTCTTTTGTTTTCTCTCGGGGTTTGACTGTTTTTCTATATACATTTTTGGTATATATGTAATACTTTTAACATTTTCAAATACAAGATAAACGTTTATTGAATACATGGTCAACATTTTTTTACAAATTTAATATTTTAAAATGCTTGATTATTTTTAAATAGTAGATTAATATTTTTGAATACGTGGTAGCTTTTTTATATAGAAATTTATATTTTTATAAAATTATTGATTATTATTTAAATACAAGTTTTAACATTTTTGAATACATGTTCTACATTTTTCTATATACATTTAATATTATTGAAATGCTTGATTAACATTTTCAAATACCAGATTGACATTTTCTAATACATGGTCAACATTTTTCTATACACATTTGACATTTCTTTTATAATGCTTGATTAGCAGTTTTTAAATACAAGTTTAACAATATTTGAATACATGGTCAACATTTTTCGACACAGATTTAATATTTTTCAAATGCTTGATTAATTTTTTAAAGTACTTGTTTAACATTTTTGAAATGCTTGATTACCAATTATTAAATAAATGTTCAACTTTTTTCACAAACATTGTATTTTTGTACACATTTTACGTATACATGAGAAACATTTTCTATGTACACATTTCACATTTTTAAAATATTTTATGTAAAGTATTTTTTGTAATATATTTATTTACATTATTTGGAAGTTAAAAAAAAGTAAAAAATAAACAAGAACAAAAAACGTGAAAAAAACCTAGAATAGCGAGGGTGTGGCCTCCCGCGTTCCTGGGCCGGCCCATCTCATGCTCGCCAGAAGCGACGTATAGCCGCACCCCCACAAAACTCCCCTTCCCTAAAAAAAACTGACGAACTCCTATAAGTCTTGCTTTCACCAAAGAGAGAGACACCAGTTATTGTGAAGCTCAGCTAAAAAAAGTGCATTTCTCTTTATGAAAAGCTATTTTTTTTTCATGTGAAGCTTAGTCAGCACTCAACAAAAACAAGAAGGGGCATGTGATGTGATTATACTTGCAGTCAAAGTCAAGGAATCACATTGTGTGACGCTACTTGTTTATTAAGATTATTACTAGCTCCAATTACAACCAATTAGCTCAAGCAATTTTTTTAATAACCAATTAGGAATAAATACAAGTGTCTATGAGGGTCTTGCTTGGCACCACAGACCCCGAGACCCGGTCTTATTCTTTGCCACAAGCCTCACAAAGTAACTTTATCCTCCCAACTTTGGCCACATTAGTTTACAAGGCATTGACTCAACTAACCACACATAAAAAAGCACAAGCTGCGAAACCTACGGGCGGCCGGCGATCGATGGTTGAGAAGAGTAGACGCAACGGGACCCAACCCAACTCCCAACCTATCATTCTCACATCCACTGTAGCTCATATGACTTCTGACCTGAGACTAGGTTTGCTCCGTAGGTGACGCAGGACCCCGCACCCGTAGCGCGTATATATGAGGTGACCCCGCGCGTTCCTGTTGCACCTCAGTCGTCTCAACACTCCACCCAGGAAGAAGAATAGGAGGGACGCTACCAAATCGGCGATCCAGGGAAGATGGCGTTCAGCATCACCAGGAAAGAGATCGAGGGGTTCTGGAGGAGGAAGGAGGAGGAGCGCCGCCTCGCCGCCGAGAAGGAGGCCGCCAGAGCCAAAGCCAAGACGCTCAAGGTCAGAACCCTGCTGCCGATCAACTGTAATTTCTTTCTCCATTATCTGTTCAAGGTCGGATCCTGCCGCCGATCTCCTTGTCAGCTGAAGAAGACAACAGAAGCTCTGTTATCTCATTTCCCCTGTTACGATCATGAAACTTCTGGCTCTGATTTTGAAAGAGACTTTAATTTTTTGGAGTGACTGGATTTTCTGAAAGCAGATGGAAGATTATATGCTCTTCGAGCAAATGATAAGGGAGATTCTGGAGGAGGGGGCCGAGGGAGACAAGGGCATCACCAAGAACCGAATGACGGTGACACCTTCCAGCAGGGTCGCCGAGCTACGGATTGGGATCAAGCACTGGTAACGTCTTCTCACAAGAGAACTTTCCTGTAGCAATTCTAGCACCGAGAGTGCGTCCTTTTTCTCTTCTGAAAAGTACTTTCAGCCATTTTTTTCTGAAACTGTATACTGGTATAGCCAGTGCGATGTGGAAAACAATCCGTATCCCACCCCCATCCATCCAATTCCTTTCCCGTAGTTGGATGCCCTGTCACAACTCACAATGCCGTACCAGCACAATAACGTATGGCCAAGAAGCATACGACATAGGTGGTGGAAAATAAAAGGCATTACGGGCCATACTTATACTACAAGCAAGCATACACGCTAGCCAAAATTTATTTCTGGTGGAATCTATCTTCTTACACATGCTTAGCGTCCACGGAGAAGCTTCTTAGTGCCATATTTAATTTAATTAGGCGGTAGTACATGTGGATTATGATATGACAGACCCGCCATCTTCTCCAACTGGGTGCAGGTGGAAGAAAAGCACCTATGCTTATCTGAATGAGCCGGCAGTGACGGCATCGATGGATGACAAGGGAAGAAGCGGACGCGCCGTCACCTATATTCCGCAAGACAGATGCCTCAAAGTCCGCTCGTCGATTCCTGCTTCATTTGTCATCTTTTAGGTACTCTGTATGTATTCATGACAAAACAAGCTGACGCATATCTATATGTCTATATGCATCAGCTATTGTGACAAGGACCGAATAATTTATGTTGTGTATAAGTTTGTCTGAATGCTGTACCTATATCAAATTATTAAGTGGAAGACCGTGTTGCTTGGTGCATTGCGTCAATTTTTATTTTTATTTTTTGGTCTGGTGATTGGTGTGTGGTTTAACCACAACAAAAGTGAAAGTATTGCATGTGCTGACAGTCACTTGGCTGCTTCTTAAACTGCCATCACCCGAAAATTCAAAATTGCAATCGTCCTGGGTGCAAAAGATAAAATTAAATATCCAACAATGCCCCGAGCAACAAGGTTTTCCACTTAATTTGATAAGTGGAGTGGCGGTGCGCTAGACCGTGGATGGCGGTAGCACCGGGAGCATGACGAAGGTGAGATAGACATGGGTGAGGAAGAAGAGTGAGATTTATAGTCCATAATAGACCCGGGCATTCATCGATCGGTCCGGCTTCAAAAAGCCTGACCCTGGACGAAAATCCGTAGGAGCGCACGAGCTCGCTTGCTCATGGTATCGGCTGCCGTTTGCTCTTATTGGGATCCGAGTAGCGCCATGTATTTTGGTAGTAGTATATGCTCGCATGCTGAGAAAAGGGCCGTGTAGAGACGTTGTGTGACCCAGTGGAAGCCATCCGCCGTTTGTGCAGCCGGCGCGGGGGACGCCCTGTACCATGGTGTTCCACCTGCACATGTACTGTCGAACAACACCCTCATCTACTGTCGAACGAACAAGTGCATCGGGCAGCTGTGCTGGTCATCAACGATGAGCATGTGGTGCACGAACTTGTCGAAATCAGCTCTGAACTGACTCCTTTTGGTGTACTAGCAAGGTGCCCGTGCTAGGCTAGGGAAGCATGAAAAAGACTAAATGAGCTGGGGCATGATCTACTTAGGATAGATATGATGTCCAGCCAGACCGGAAGAACATTAGATTGTTTAGAATCTAGCAAGTGATAAAGGCATGCATTGCTCAATCTCAACCTCCCCGAACTTACAGAAATGCTGCCTTTAATTTATTTCCAAGCCGATTTGATTGCTCAACACCTTAAGTCCAACCTGATACTGCATCCAATGAAACAGAGTAAATTTTTGGAGATTGAAGGAACATAACAAACAAAGAAGAAACTAATTTGATTAGGATCATCTGAGCAGCCAGATAGTTTATGTATAATATATTCGTATTTTCACATACTTGCACACAGTATATCAACTAAACAAGAGACAAACAAGCAAAAGTCTGAAATGCATAGCATAGCCATATAAAAAGATCCAGCTAAATACTCAGTGCTCCTAACCAGTTACTACATATTACTCTTACTAGTTGTTCCAAAAGAAATGGTGAACGGCCTACATTATGAAATCAATTAGTCAGTAGCAGGTATCACGTAATAATTACCTGCTGGATTGTTGGAGTACACTACTTGGAGATACTGCAAGTGCAGTAGTTTCCATCTATGCGCGGCATTCCGACAGGAAGATGGCCAGAGTAAGCTATATTTTGCACCTTGTGATTCCTCGTATCAATAGCAAGAACCCACGACTTGGGATGCATATATTTCTGCCTGGCCGTCAGGTAAACAATATCACCATCACCATCATCCATGCTAATAGCTGGGTCAGATACAAAAAGGTTCTGCAGGCCTATCGGCAGCTTCACGGAGTGGTCACCGAGGATGATGTCAGAAGCTCGAAGCGTGGTCACCTTGTCCCAAGCAGCATAACAATTACGCTCGTCCTTGTCGCTCTTGTTGATCCATGTGGTGATCGTCCAGTTCTCTGTTCGGCCAATAGCCCACCCGGTTTCTTCATCACAAGTGCCCGGGAGATCAACGATTTCAGAGTCCACCTCAGCGAGCCTGATGCATCCACCAAGCAAAGCGATGCCACGGTAATGCCTTGCAGGTCCTGTGATAAGTGGCAGTGGCAGTGGAACACCGCTGAGCGCATGATTCTCCGAGAGCATGTCGCAGAAAACTATGCCGCGCCAGAGGTCAACCCAGGCAATGGTGCCTCCAAGAGTGATCACGGTGGATGTATTGTGTTGCCGTGTTGGGATAAGATCCTTTTGGTGTTGACGGGGGTATCAACCGGAAAGCTCGCCTGTGGCGACGCAACAATCAGATCTTTTCTGCTCCAAATCTGGGTCTCAGAGTCCAACAGGTGGAGTACGTGATCGTAGGCGGAGGATATGCTCGGCACCAGCGATGCGACGGTGTAGTGCTTGTCCCCTCGGGGGAAGATGCCGAACGGATCGTCCCTGTCGACGGAGCATGGAGATGGAGGGTGCGGCAGTAGCTTGAGAGACGGCTCGTTGGGGTCGGTCCTGTAGACGAAGAAGTCGCACAGCCGTGTCGGGGGGAAGCGGAGCTCAGGCCCGGTGTATGCGTGGAAGAGGATGAGGCTGTCCACCATGGAGAGCACGCAGGGCGTGTCTCCGAAAGGGCCATTCTTGCGGTACAGGTACAGATTGGAGGGGGTCGGCGGGTGATTGGAAAGGAGGGAGGCACGTAGTATCTCGTTGTTCCTCCCGCGGCCCTCGGCGGCGGCGCTCTTGCGACTACGGCGGGCGTGGGCATGGATGTGGAGGAGGACCCAGAAGGGGCGGCGGAACTCATCGGAAGGGTCCATGGGCATGGTAATGGTAGTGGCGGCGGCGGCCATGGTGTGCGTGGGGTTGGATCTACTCGTAGTAAGAGCATCTCCAACAGCCGCGTCAAACTAGCGCAGCGCTGCAAAATTGCTCATTTTAGCGGCAACCGGTATAGTGGCTCCAACGGGCGCGTAAAAATCGCGCGCGTGGCATATCTAGTTCAGTGCGCGGGCCGAAACTCCATCGCACGCCGTTTATTTGCTACGCCCGCCTCAAGACGCTAGACTCTCGCTTCGCTTCTTCACCCCTCGGCCAGCGGTGCCGCCGCCGCCCGCGCCATCCGGCGATCGTTCCGGCACTTCCCCGGCCTATCCCCGCGCCGCGGCGGCTTCCTTCCCCCCTCTAGTCACCGCTCCTCTCGCGCGCGTCCGTCCTCCGACGAACAGCGCCCTGGCGCTTGCAAGGTGTTCGACAAAACGCCTACAAGGTATGTATTACTCAAACTTCATGAATTTGGTGCATGTTGATTGTAGTTTTTATAGCATAGAATTTGTTCTGTTTATTGCACTGTTTGTTGTATTGAACGATAAACTGTTTATTGAAGTTGTAATAGCGAAATTAAACTATTTATTTCGATTTATTTTTGTTTGTGTTTAATTTTTTTTGCTTCTGTTTTGGAATGCATATGTTGTTTGTGTGAGAGTCGCTGCTGCATTTTTTGTATTCTTTGGAGCTGCGCGCGCGCTTGCATTTTAGCGCTTTTCTTTGAGCCAGCTGCCTGCTTGCCCGCTACCAAATCGGTGTGATGCGCGGCAGCAAAGTAGTTTTCAGCGCACGGCACGTTCTGCAGCCGTTGGAGATGCTCTAAGTTGTCTAAAAAAAATAGTAAGTTGCTCAAAACAACCACATTTGTGTCTAGGGTAACGCATAGTTTTCATCAAATATCATAAGAGAATACCACTTCTACGGCAAGCGAGTAACAAATCACACTAATCCAAAGATTAATGTGGTATAACAGCAAACTAACCGGTTTGACCCATTTGTTAGACTTACATGGCACACCTATGTGCACAATGTGTTGAGGTGGCTAGGGGTCCCACTTGTCAGCCTCACATACTTTCCTCTTTGTTCTCTTCCTACCCCTCTAGCTTCCCGGTCCTTCCCGCCGACGCTGCTGCAATCAGCTCCGGTGAGAACAACTCTCAACATGCATTGCCGCTGCTTTGCTTCTGCTGCCAATTGTCGGCAGCGGAGATGGCCCTCCGACGCCATGGTCCACTTGGTCAGCTGCAGTGCGCGCCTGGCCATCCCCTGTCGCCCGTGCCATGGTTCTCACGTCGCCCGAGAAGGTTGTCATCGTCTTGTCCACCGCTTTCACTCGCACTAACCTGAGCTAGCGGTTGAGGGCCAGACGCCAATGGAACTCCAAGGGAGGCTGCTGCTCAACATGCGTCTGTGAAGGCCGGGCCATGGCGGCGGTGGCCAGCGCAGGAAGGATGTCGGTAGTGAGGAAGGATAGGGGTACCGATGGTCGCGAGTGGGCTATCTCCTCGAAGCGTCGAGCAGAGAGCACTACGGGTCAGGAGTGAAGACCCCGTGTCCCCCAATGCGTGTGGTTCAGGTGGTGACTTTTTTTGAAAAAAGTCCATTTCAAACCTTGAACTTGTAGAGGTTGGACGAAATGAACCCTCAAGTCAAAATCCCGGTCGATTACACCCTGAACTCTGCGATCCCGGTCTAAATCAAACCTTTGATCATTTGCCAAACGGGGATTGTTGACATGGCAAAGAATGACCGGGATTATGGAGGAAAACGCCCGCAGCGCCCGCGGGTGGGCCGGCCCAGTACACGGCAGCGCGTGCTGCACGCTGTTGCTTCTGTTTTTCGTTCGTTATTTGTTTTTTTCGGTTTTTCTTTTCTGGTTCTTCTTTCTTTTTGTTTTATTTTTATTTTTCTATTTATAGTTTTATTATTTCCTTTTTATGATTTCTTTTTTCTTTTTACTGTTTCTTTTTCCTTATATTATACAAAGTTCATTGCGTGTTGCAAAAATGTTCACTGTATATTTAGGTATGTTCATGCTATATTACAGAAAATTTCAAAAAGGTTCACTGTATATTTTGGAAAAATGTTTGAAATTCAAAAATATTCTTTTATGAATTAATCTTTTTTCACTTTTTCAAATTTTGCACACTTTTCAAAATAAGTTCACCGCAGTGAAAAATGTGCAACGTACATTGAAAAAATGTTCCCTGTGTACACAAAAATGTTCATCGTGTATGGAAAAATTGTTCGGATTGCATTAAAAAAACAGTTCACCGCAGTGAAAAAATGTGCAATGTACATTGAAAAAATGTTCACTGTGTACAAAAAAATGTTCATCGTGTATAGCAATTTTTTCAGATTGCATTTGAGAAAATTTTCACCGCATTTTTCCAAAAATGTTCAGTGTATATTTTGAACATTTTCACCGTATACCAACAAAATGTTCAGTATGTATTTTACATTCATTTAAAAAAATGTTCGCTGTTCATAAAGATTTTGGAATTGAATTGGTTTCGTTATTATTATTCGCATTTTTCAGAAAATATGTTCACACCTTTTTCCAACAAATGTTTCCCAAATTCTAAAAGAAGGATCTGTCACAGTACTTTTTTGTTAGCGCTGCGTTTTAGTCACAAGTAATTTCGTGGATTACTGGCCATCGATGTTTCTATTCATGGAGAGGTCGGGAGTTCGAGTCCCATGCTCTCGCTGTTACTTTTTGTGATTTTTTCACATCCGCTTGAGGCATGCTAGACTATTGGACGCACGCGGAGTGTGCGCTTTTAAGAATTTTTGTTACTGAACGAATACATAATCTAGCGGGCCGGGCCACAAGAGGAATCCCGGTTCAACAGATGCCAGGGTTCGATTTAGATCAGGATTGCAGACTTTAGGGTGCAATCGACCGGGATTTTGATTTGAGGGTTCATTCCGCCCAACCTTTACAAATTCAAGGTTTAAAATAGACTTTTTCCACTTTTTTTTGGCACTGCAACGCGTATTGGGGAACAAGCTTGACCGTCGCGGTCAGACACAGGCAGGGTGTGCCTATCCAGGGAGGAGACTCGGCGTGCTCCCCATGCTCCCTCCTACTCCCTCCGTTCGGAATTACTTGTCGCATAAATGGATGTATCTATACGTCTAGATACATCGTGTATCTAGACGTATAGATACATCCATTTGTGCGACAAGTATCGTGTATCTAGACGTATAGATACATCCATTTGTGCGACAAGTAATTCCGAACGGAGGGAGTACTTAGCAGTCGATGGAGGTCATTGATTTTTGCAGGGCAAGGCCGCGCGCCATGGTCGGAGTGGGGACGGCGGGTTGCACATCTAGTCCATGCTCTCTGATATCTAAGGCAATTGATAGAAAAGCGTAAAGTTATGACGATATCTAAGGCAATGATCATGAATATAGGCATCACGTCCGTGTCAAGTAGACCGAAACGATTCTGCATCTACTATTATTACTTCACACATCGACCGCTATCCAGCGTGCATCTAGAGTATTAAGTTCATAAAGAACGGGGTAACGCACTAAGCAAGATGACATGATGTAGAGGAATTAACTCAAGCAATATGATGAAAACCCCATCTTTTTATCCTCGATGGCAACAATACAATACGTGCCTTGCTGCCCCTACTTTCACTGGGAAAGAACACCGCAAGATTGAACTTAGCAAGATGACATGATGTAGAGGAATTAACTTAAGAAATATGATGAAAACCTCATCTTTTTATCCTCGATGGCAACAATACAATACGTGCCTTGCTGCCCCTACTGTCACTGGGAAAGGACACCGCAAGATTGAACTCAAAGCTAAGCACTTCTCACATTGCAAGAAAAACCAATCTAGTTGCCAAACCAAACCAATAGTTCAAAGAGAATTACAAAGATATCAAATCATGCATATAAGCATTCAGAGAAGATCAAATAATATTCATAGATAAGCTGATCATAATCCACAATTCATCGGATCTCAGCAAACACACCGCAAAAAAGTATTACATCGAATAGATCTTCAAGAACATCGAGGAGAACATGGTATTGAGAATCAAAGAGAGAGAAGAAGCCATCTAGCTACTAGATATGGACCCATAAGTGTGTGGTAAACTACTCACGCTTCATCGAAAGGGCAATAGAGTTGATTTAGAAGCCCTCCGTGATCGAATCCCCCTCCCGCAGGGTGCCAGAAAAGGTTCCTAGATGGGATCTCACGGGTACAGAAGGTTGCGGTGGTGGAAAAGTGTTTTCGTGGATGCCTCTAGTCGTTTGGGGATATATGAGAATATATAGGCGAAAGAATTAGGCCAGGAGGTGCACAAGGGGCCCACAAGGGTGGGGGCGCGCCCTACCCCCCTTGGCGCGCCCTCCGTCCTTGTGGACGCCTCGTGGATTCTCCGACTTCATCTCCAAGTCTCCTGGTTGTCTTCTGGTCTAAGAAAAATCATCGCAAAGGTTTTATTCCGTTTGGACTCCGTTTGGTATTCCTTTTCTGCGAAACTCAAAAACAGGGAAAAAACAGGAACTGGCACTAGGCTCTAGGTTAATAGGTTAGTCCCAAAAATAATATAAAATAGCATATTAATGCATATAAAAAATCCAAAACAGATAATATAATAGCATGTAACAATAAAAAAAGTTAGATACGTTGGAGACGTATCGTCCTATAAAACTCTGCGCTTGGAGGCCCAACACGAGTCTACAAGAAGAAGGTTGCCTAGTAGACATCATACACCGCCGGAGGCATTCATTAGAGTCATATTTTGTTCTAAGTATCGAGCTGTAATTCTTGAGTTGTAAGTAAATAAAAGTGTGATGATCATCATTATTAGAGCATTGTCCCATGTGAGGAAAGGATGATGGTGTTGGGGAACACAATATTTCAAAAAATTTACCTACGATCACGCAAGATCTATCTAGGAGATGCATAGCAACGAGACGGGAGAGTGTGTCCATGTACCCTCGTAGACCGAAAGCGGAAGCGTTTAGTAACGCGGTTGATGTAGTCGGGCGTCTTCACGATCCAACCGATCCAAGTACCGAATGTATGGCACCTCCGTGTTCAGCACACGTTTAGCACGATGACGTCCCTCGAGCTCTTGATCCAGTTGAGGACGAGGGAGAGTTCCGTCAGCACGACGGCGTGGCAACGGTGATGATAAAGTTACCGGCGCAGGGCTTCGCCTAAGCACTCCAATGATATGACCGAGGTGTTGAACTGTGGAAGGGGGCACCGCACAGACTAAGAGATTGTATGTTGTGCTATTGGGGTGCCCCCTGGCCACGTATATAAAGGAGGGAGGGAGAGTGGCCGGCGGCCAGGAGGAGCGCGCCAGGGGGGGAGTCCTACTTGGACTCCTAGTCCAAGTAGGATCCCCCCCTTTTCCTTTCTTCCACCGGAGGGAAAGGAAGGAGGGGAGAAGGAGAAGGAAGGAGGGGGTTGCGCCCCCACCCCTTGTCCAATTCGGTTTGGGCAGGGGGAGGCGCGCGCCACCTCGTGGCCCTTCTTCCCTCTCTCCACTAAAGCCCACTAAGGCCGATTAACTTCCCCCGGGGTTCCGGTAACCCGATCGGTACTCCGGAAAAATACCCAGATCACTTGGAACCATTCCAATGTTCGAATATAACCTTCCAATATATGAATCTTTACCTCTCCACCATTTCGAGACTCCTCGTCATGTCCGTGGTCTCATCGGGACTCCGAACAAACTTCAATCATCAAATCACATAACTCATAATACAAATCGTCATCGAACGTTAAGCGTGCGGACCCTATGGGTTCGAGAACTATGTAGACATGACCGAGACACATCTCCGGTCAATAACCAATAGCGGAACTTGGATGCTCATATTGGCTCCTACATATTCTACAAAGATCTTTATCGGTCAAACCGCATAACAACATACTTCATTCCCTTTGTCATCGGTATGTTACTTGCCCGAGATTCGATCGTCAGTATCATCATACCTAGTGCAATCTCGTTGCCGGCAAGTCTCTTTACTCGTTTCATAATGCATCATCCCGTAACTAACTCATTACTCACATTGCTTGTAAGGCTTAAAGTGATGTGCATTACAGAGAGGGCCCAGAGATACCTCTCCGATACACAAAGTGACAAATCCTAATCTCGATCTATGCCAACTCAACAAACACCATCGGAGACACCTGTAGAGCATCTTTATAATAACCCAGTTACGTTGTGACGTTTGATAGCACACAAAGTGTTCCTCCGGTATTCGGGAGTTGAATAATCTCATAGTCAGAGGAATATGTATAAGTCATGAAAAAAGCAATAGCAATAAAACTAAATGATCATTATGCTAAGCTAACGGATGGGTCTTGTCCATCACATCATTCTCTAATGATGTGATCATGTTCATCAAATGCCAGTACATGTCTATGGTTAGGAAACTTAACCATCTTTGATTAACGAGCTAGTCAAGTAGAGGCATACTAGGGACACTCTGTTTGTCTATGTATTCACACATGACTAAGTTTCCGGTTAATACAATTCTAGCATGAATAATAAACATTTATCATGATATAAGGAAATATAAATAACAACTTTATTATTGCCTCTAGGGCATATTTTCTTGAGTCTCCCACTTGCACTAGAGTCAATAATCTAGATTACATATTAATGATTCTAACACCCATGGAGTCTTGGTGCTGATCATGTTTTGCTCGTGAGAGAGGCTTAGTCAACGGGTCTGCAACATTCAGATCTGTATGTATCTTGCAAATCTGTATGTCTCCCTCCTTGACTTGTTCGCAGATGGAATTGAAGTGTCTCTTGATGTGTTTGGTTCTCTTGTGATATCTGGATTCCTTCGCCAAGGCTATTGCTCCAGTTTTGTCACAAAAGATTTTCATTGGACCCGATGCACTAGGTATTACACCTAGATCGGATATGAACTTCTTCATCCAGACTCCTTCATTTGCTTCTTCCGAAGCAGCTATGTACTCCGCTTCACACGTAGATCCCGCCACGACGCTCTGCTTGGAAATGCACCAACTTACAGCTCCATCATTCAATATAAATACGTATCCGGTTTGTGACTTAGAGTCATCCGGATCAGTGTCAAAGCTTGCATCGACGTAACCATTTACGACGAGTTCCTTGTCACCTCCATAAACGAGAAACATATCCTTAGTCCTTTTCAGGCATTTCAAGATGTTCTTGACCGCTGTCCAGTGATCCACTCCTGGATTACGTTGGTACCTCCCTGCTAAACTTATAGCAAGGCACACATCAGGTCTGGTACATAGCATTGCATACATGATAGAACCTATGACTGAAGCATAGGGAATGACTTTCATTTTCTCTCTATCTTCTGCAGTGGTCGGGCATTGAATCTGACTCAACTTCACACCTTGTAACACATGCAAGAACCCTTTCTTTGACTGATCCATTTTGAACTTCTTCAAAACTTTACCAAGGTATGTGCTTTGTGAAAGTCTAATTAAGCGTCTTGATCTATCTCTATAGATCTTGATGCCCAATATATAAGCAGCTTCACCGAGGTCTTTCATTGAGAAATTGTTATTCAAGTATCCTTTTATGCTATCCAGAAATTCTGTATTATTTCCAATCACCAATATGTCATCCACATATAATATTAGAAATGCTACAGAGCTCCCACTCACTTTCTTTTAAATACAGGCTTCTCCAAAAGTCTGTATAAAACAATACGCTTTGATCACACTATGAAAGCGTATATTCCAACTCCGAGAGGCTTGCACCAGTCCATAAATGGACCACTGGAGCTTGCACAATTTGTTAGCACCTTTAGGATCGACAAAACCTTCTGTTTGCATCATATACAATTCTTCTTGAAGATATCCATTAAGGAATGCAGTTTTGACACCCATTTGCCAAATTTCATAATCATAAAATGCGGCAATTGCTAACATGATTCGGACAGACTTAAGCATCGCTACGGGTGAGAAGGTCTCATCGTAGTCAACTCCTTGAACTTGTCGAAAACCTTCCGCAACAAGTTGAGCTTTGTAGACAGTAACATTACCGTCAGCGTCAGTCTTCTTCTTGAAGATCCATTTATTCTCTATGGCTTGCTGATCATCGGGCAAGTCAACCAAAGTCCACACTTTGTTCTCATACATGGATCCCATCTCAGATTTCATGGCATCAAGCCATTTCGTGGAATCTGGGCTCATCATCACTTCCTCATAGTTCGTAGGTTCGTTATGGTCAAGTAACATGACCTCCAGAACAGGATTACCGTACCACCCTGGTGCGGACCGTACTCTGGTTGACCTACGAGGTTCGGTAGTAACTTGATCTGAAGTTTCATGATCATCATCATTAGCTACCTCACTAATTGGTGTAGGAATCACTGGAACTGATTTCCGTGACGAACTATTTTCCAATTCGGGAGAAGGTACAATTACCTCATCAAGTTCTACTTTCCTCCCACTCACTTCTTTCGAGAGAAACTCCTTCTCTAGAAAGGATCCATTCTTAGCAACGAATATCTTGCCTTCAGATCTGTGATAGAAGGTGTACCCAACAGTCTTCTTTTGGGTATCCTATGAAGACACATTTCTCGATTTGGGTTCGAGCTTATCAGGTTGAAGCTTTTTCACATAAGCATCGCAGCCCCAAACTTTAAGAAACGACAACTTAGGTTTCTTGCCAAACCATAGTTCATATGGTGTCGTCTCAACAGATTTAGATGGTGCCCTATTTAACATGAATGCAGCCGTCTCTAAAGCATAACCCCAAAACAATAGCGGTAAATCAGTAAGAGACATCATAGATCGCACCATACCTAATAAAGTAGGATTACGACGTTCGGGCACACCATTACGTTGTGGTGTTCCAGGTGGCGTGAGTTGCGAAATTATTCCACATTGTTTCAAATGAAGACCAAACTCATAACTCAAATATTCACCTCCACGATCAGATCGTAGAAACTTTATTTTCTTGTTATGATGATTTTCCACTTCACTCTGAAATTCTTTGAACTTTTCAAATGTTTTAGACTTATGTTTCATCAAGTAGATATACCCATATCTGCTCAAATCATCTGTGAAGGTTAGAAAATAACGATACCCGCCGCGAGCACTATCATTATGAACTTTGCATCTTTTGGCTTCAATATTGAACATGTGTATCACTACAATTGAGATTCAACAAAAATAGACCACTCATCAAGGGTGCATGACCATAAAAGATATTACTCATATAAATAGAACAACCATTATTCTCTGATTTAAATGAATGTCCGTCTCGCATCAAACAAGATTCAAATATAATGTTCATGCTCAACGCTGGCACCAAATAACAATTATTTAGGTCTAAAACTAATCCTGATGGTAGATGTAGAGGTAGCGTGCCGACCGCGATCACATCGACTTTGGAACCATTTCCCACGCGCATCGTCACCTCGTCCTTAGCCAATCTTCGTTTAATCCGTAGCCCCTATTTCGAGTTGCAAATATGAGCAACATAACCAATATCAAATACCCAGGCGCTACTACGAGCATTAGTAAGGTACACATCAATAACATGTATATCAAATATACCTTTCACTTTGCCATCCTTCTAATCTGCCGAATACTTGGGGCAGTTTCGCTTCCAGTGACCAGTCCCTTTGCAGTAGAAGCACTCAGTCTCAGGCTTAGGTCCAGACTTGGGTTTCTTCCCGTGAACATGAACTGGCTTGTTGTTCTTCTTGAAGTTCCCCTTCTTCCCTTTGCCCTTTTTCTTGAAACTAGTGGTTGTGGTACCCAGACATTCTGAGTATGTGTTCACCGACATAACTATTCTCCTCCATTTTGCAGCTATAGAAATTGTTGGAGACTTCATATCTCTCAACTCGGGCATTTGCTTGAAATATTAACTTCAACTCCTGGAACATCTCATATGCTCCATGACGTTCAAAACGTCTTTGAAGTCCCGATTCTAAGCCGTAAAGCATGGCACAGTGAACTATCGAGTATTCATCAGCTTTGCTCTACCAGACGTTCATAACGTCCAGAGTTGCTCCTCCAGCGGGTCTTGCACCTAGCGGTGCTTCCAGGACGTAATTCTTCTATGCAGAAAGGAGGATAATCCTCAAGTTATGGATCCAGACCGTGTAGTTTCTACCATCATCTTTCAACTTAGCTTTCTCTAGGAACGCATTAAAATTCAAGGGAACATTAGCACGGGCTATTGATCTAAAACAACATAGACATGCAAATACTATCAGGTACTAAGTTCATGACAAATTAAAGTTTAATTAATCATATTACTTAAGAACTCCCACTTAGATAGATATCCCTCTAGTCATCTAAATGATCACGTGATCCATATCAACTAAACCATGTCTGATCATCACGTGAGATGGAGTAGTTTACAATGGTGAACATCACTATGTTGATCATATCTACTATATGATTCACGTTCGACCTTTCGGTCTCAGTGTTCCGAGGCCATATCTGCATATGCTAGGTCGTCAAGTTTGACCCGAGTATTCTGCATGAGCAAAAATGGCTTGCATCCATTGTATATGAACGTAGAGCTTATCACACCTGATCATCACGTGGTGTCTCGGCACGACAAACTATAGCAACGGTGCATACGCAGGGAGAACACTTATACCTTGAAATTTAGTGAGGGATCATCTTATAATGCTACCGCCGAACTAAGCAAAATAAGATGTATAAAGGATAAACATCACATGCAATCAAAATATGTGACATGATATGGCCATCATCATCTTGTGCCTTTGATCTCCATCTTCAAAGCACCGTCATGCTCTCCATTGTCACTGGCTTGACACCTTGATCTCCATCGTAGCATCGTTGTCGTCTCGCCAACTATTGCTTCTACGACTATCGCTGCCGCTTAGTGATAAACTAAAGCAATTACATGGCGATTGCATTTCATACAATAAAACAACAACCATAAGGCTCCTGCCAGTTGCCGATAACTTTTACAAAACATGATCATCTCATACAACAATTTATATCTCATCACGTCTTGACCATATCACATCACAACATGCCCTCCAAAAGCAAGTTAGACGTCCTCTACTTTGTTGTTGCAAGTTTTACGTGGCTGCTACAGGCTTCTAGAAAGAACCGTTCTTACCTACGCATCAAAACCACAACGATTTTTCCTCAAGTGTGATGTTTAACCTTCAACAAGGATCGGTCGTAGTCAAACTCGATTCAACTAAAGTTGGAGAAACAAACACCCGCCAGCCACCTGTGTGCGAAGCACGTCTGTAGAACAAGTCTCATGAACGCGGTCATGTAATGTCGGTCTGGGCCGCTTCATCCAACAATACCGCCAAATCAAAGGAAGACGTTGGTGGTAAGCAGTATGACTATCATCGCCCACAACTCTTTTGTGTTCTACTCGTGCATATAACATCTACGCATAGACCTGGCTCGGATGCCACTGTTGGGGAACACAGTATTTCAAAAAATTTTCCTACAATCACGCAAGATCTATCTAGGAGATGCATAGCAACGAGACGGGAGAGTGTGTCCACGTACCCTCGTAGACCGAAAGCGGAAGCATTTAGTAACGCGGTTGATGTAGTCGAACGTCTTCACGATCCAACCGATCCAAGTACCGAACGTATGGCACCTCCGTGTTCAGCACACGTTCAGCATGATGACGTCCCTCGAGCTCTTGATCCGGTTGAGGACGAGGGAGAGTTCTGTCAGCACGACGGCATGGCTGTAACGCCCGGATAATTAAGCTACAATAATCCCTCATTAATGGTGCCATGTCATCACATTACTGTTGCTAATCCTCATATGATCCAAGGCCTAATTCAAATTCAATTCAAGACCAAAATTTCAGTTTTATCAACATGCAAACTAAAATGTTTATCATGTGGCAAATATTCCATAACTAATTATGGTGGTGACCCAACACTTTTGCAAAATATTTCAATGCCCCTTTTGTGAATATAAAAGTGGCTAAAAAGAATTGTTAAATGCTTTTTAAATTATAGAAATACTAAACTATTTTGTTTGAACCTCAAACTAAATGTGGCAGTGGTATAATTAGTAAAACCAATTTAGATGTTGTTATTATATTTTATAAAGCCAATTTCTATTCAAAAAAATAATACAAGAAAGCTAAAACTGTAAAAATAAAAATTAGAAAAAGAAAAGAAGCAAAAGAAAAGAGAAAACCCCCTGATTCCCCCTCGGCCTCGGCCCACCCGCGCCCACGAACCCTCCCCTCTCCCTGTTCACGCTGAAGGAAATATGCCCTAGAGGCAATAATAAAGTTATTATTTATTTACTTATATCATGATAAATGTTTATTATTCATGCTAGAATTGTATTAACCGGAAACATAATACATGTGTGAATACATAGACAAACAGATAGTCACTAGTATGCCTCTACTAGACTAGCTCATTAATCAAAGATGGTTATGTTTCCTAACCATAGACATGAGTTGTCATTTGATTAACGAGATCACATCATTAGGAGAATGATGTGATTGACTTGACCCATTCCGTTAGCTTAGCACTTGATCGTTTAGTATGTTGCTTATGCTTTCTTCATGACTTATACAAAGTTCACGAAACTATGAGATTATGCAACTCCGTTTACGGAGGAACACTTTGTGTGCTACCAAACGTCACAAGTAATCGGGTGATTATAAAGGTACTCTACAGTGTCTCCAAAAGTATATGATTGAGTTGGCATGAATCAAGATTAGGTTTTGTCACTCCGATTGTCGGAGAGGTATCTCTGGCCTTCTCGGTAATACACATCACATAAGCCTTGCAAGCATTGCAACTAATGAGTTAGTTGTGAGATGATGTATTACGGAACGAGTAAAGAGACTTACCGTAACGAGATTGAACTAGGTATTGGATACCGACGATCGAATCTCGGGTAAGTAACATACCGATGACAAAAGGAACAACGTATATCGTTATGCGGTTTGACCGATAAAGATCTTCATAGAATATGTAGGAACCAATATGGGCATCCAGGTTCCGCTATTATTTATTGACCGAGAATGGTTCTAGGTCATGTCTACATAGTTCTCGAACCCGTAGGGTCCGCACGCTAACGTTTTGATGACAGTTCATTATGAGTTTATAAGTATTGATGTACGAAGGTTGTTGAGTCCGGATGTGATCACGGACATGACGAGGAGTCTCGAAATGGTTGAGACATAAAGATTGATATATTGGAAGCCTATGTTTGGACTTGGAAGGTTCCGATGAAAACAGAAGTTACCGAACACCGGAGGTTACTGGAACCCCGAAGTCAATGGGCCTTGATGGGCCATAGGGAGAAGAGGAAGGGCCGGCCAGGGCAGGCCGCCCCCCCCTCTAGTCCGAATAGGACAAGGAGAGGGGGCCCTCTTCCTCTTCCCTCCTCCAATCCTAATCCAACTAGGAGAGGGGGAGTCCTACTCGGTGGGAGTAGGACTCCTCGGCGCCTCCCCTAGGGCTGGCCGCACCCCTTGCTCCTTTATATACGGGGCAGGGGGCACCCCATAACACACAAGTTGATCTACGGATCATTCCTTAGCCGTGTCGGTGCCCCCTCCACCATATTCCACTTCGTCATATCGTCGCGGAGCTTAAGCGAAGCCTGCGCCGAGAAGTCATATCGTCGCGAGCTTAGGCGAATCCCTGCGTCGGTGGAGCATCATCATCGTCCCACGCCGTCGTCTTGTGGAACTCATCCCGACACTTTGCTGGATCGGTCCGGGATCGCCATCGAGCTGAACGTGTGCGTAACTCGGAGGTGCCGTCGTTCGGTGCTTGGATCGGTCGGATCGTGAAGACGTCGACTACATCAACCGCGTTGTTATAACGCTTCCGCTTTCGGTCTCACGAGCGTGGACGGACCTCTCCCCTCTCGTTTCTATGCCATCACCATGGTCTTGCGTGTGTGTAGGATTTTTTTGAAATTACTCGTTACCCAACAAAGGCATCCGAGCCTGGTTTTATGCGTTGATGTCATATGCACGAGTAGAACACAAGTGAGTTGTGGGCGATATAAGTCATCTTGCTTACCAGCATGTCATACTTTGGTTCAGCGGTATTGTGAGATGAAGCGGCCCGGACCGACATTACGCGTGACGCTTACGCGAGACTGGTTTCACCGCTTGAGCACTAGTTGCTTAAAGGTGACCGGCGGTGTCTCGTATCTCTCACTTTAGTTGAACCGAGTGTGGCTACGCCCGGTCCTTGCGAAGGTTAAAACAACACCAACTTGACAAACTATCGTTGTGGTTTTGATGCGTGGTAAGAACGATTCTTGCTCAGCCCGTAGCAGCCACGTAAAACTTGCAACAACAAAGTAGAGGACGTCTAACTTGTTTTTGCAGGGCATGTTGTGATGTGATGTGGTCAAGGCGTGATGCTATATTTTATTGTATGAGATGATCATGTTTTGTAACCGAGTTATCGGCAATGGCGCGAGCCATATGGTTGTCGCTTTATTGTATGAAATGCAAGCGCCATGTAAATGCTTTACTTTATCACTAAGCGATGGCGATAGTCGTAGAAGCAATAGTTGGCGAGGCGACAACGATGCTACGATGGAGATCAAGGTGTCGCGCCGGTGACGATGGTGATCATGACGGTGCTTGGAGATGGAGATCACAAGCACAAGATGATGATGACCATATCATATCACTTATATTGATTGCATGTGATGTTTATCCTTTATGCATCTTATCTTGCTTTGATTGACGGTAGCATTATAAGATGATCTCTCACTAAAATTATCAAGAAGTGTTCTCCCGAGTATGCACCGTTGCTAAAAGTTCAGTAGTACCCGCACACCACGTGATAATCGGGTGTGATAAGTTCTATGTCCATCTACAACGGGTGCAAGCCAGTTTTGCACACGCAGAATACTCAGGTTAAACTTGACGAGCCTAGCATATGCAGATATGGCCTCGGAACACGGAGACCGAAGGTCGGCGTGAATCATATAGTAGATATGATCAACATAGTGATGTTCACCATTGAAAACTACTCCATCTCACGTGATGATCGGTTATGGTTTAGTTGATTTGGATCACGTAATCACTTAGATGACTAGAGAGATATCTGTCTAAGTGGGAGTTTTTAATATGATTAATTGAACTTAAATTTATCATGAACTTAGTACCGATAGTATTTTGCTTGTCTATGTTTCTTGTAGATAGATGGCTCGTCTTTGTTGTTCCGTTGAATTTTAATGCGTTCCTTGAGAAAGCAAAGTTGAAAGATGATGGTAGCAATTACACGGACTGGGTCCGTAACTTGAGGATTATCCTCATTGCTGCACGTAAGAATTACGCCCCGAAGCACCGCTGGGTGCAAGGCTCTCTTTGCAGAGCAACGCCGAGAAGTTGTGAGCGTCTGGCGAGCAAAGCTGATGACTACTCTATAGTTCAGGTGCCATGCTTTACGGCTTAGAACCGGGTCTTCAACGACGTTTTGAACGTCATGGAGCATATGAGATGTTCCAGAGTTGAAGTTAATATTTCAAGCAAATGCCCGGATTGAGAGATATGAAGTCTCCAATAAGTTCTATAGCTGCAAGATGGAGGAGATTAGTTCACGGTGAGCATATACTCAAAATGTCCGGGTATAATAATCACTTAATTCAGCTGGAGTTAATCTTTCGGATGATAGTGTCATTGATGAATTCTCCAATCACGCCACCAAGCTACAAGAGCTTCGTGATGAACTATAATATGCAAGGGATGACTAAGACAATTCTGAGCTCTTCGCAATGCTAAAAGCCATGGAGGTAGAAATCAAGAAAGAGCATCAAGTGTTGATGGTCAACAAGACCACTAGTTTCAAGAAAAAGGGCAAAGGGAAAAGAAGGAAACTTCAAAAGAACAGCAAGAAAGTTGCTGCTCAAGAGAAGAAACCCAAGTCTGGACCTAAGCACAAATCGAGTGTTTTTACTGCAAGCGATCGGACATTGAAGCGGAACTGCCCCAAGTATTTGGCGGATAATAAGGATGGCAAGGTGAACAAAGGTATATGTGATATACATGTTATTGATGTGTACCTTACTAGAGCTCGTAGTAGCACTGGTATTTGATATCGGTTACATTGCTAATATTTGCAACTCAAACAGGGACTACGGAATAGACGAGCAATCGCAAAGGACGAGGTGACGATCTGGCGTGGGAAATGGTTCCAAAGTCAATGTGATCGCGGTCGGCACGCTACCTCTACATCTACCTTGGGATTAGTTTTAGACCTAAATAATTGTTATTTGGTGCCGCGTTGAGCATGAACATTATATCTGGATCTTGTTTGATGCGAGACGGTTATTCATTTAAATCGAGAGAATAATGGTTGTTCTATTTATATGAGTAATATCTTTTATGGTCATGCACCCTTGAAGAATGGTCTATTCTTGTTGAATCTCGGCAGTAGTGATACACATATTCATAATGTCGAAGCCAAAAGATGCAGAGTTGATAATGATAGTGCAACTTATTTGTGGCACTTGCCGTTTAGGTCATATCGGTGTAAAATGCATGAAGAAACTCCATACGGATGGACTTTTGGAATCACTTGATTATGAATCACTTGGTACTTGCGAACCGTGCCTCATGGGCAAGATGACTAAAACACCGTTCTCCGGTTGTATGGAGAGAGCAACAGACTTATTGGAAATCATACATACAGATGTATGTGGTCCGATGAATGTTGAAGCTCGTGGCGGATATCGTTATTTTCTCACCTTCACAGATGATTTAAGCGAGATACGGGTATATCTACTTGATGAAGCATAAATCTGAAACATTTGAAAAGTTCAAAGAATTTCAGAGTGAAGCTGAAAATCATCGTAACAAGAAAATAAAGTTTCTACGATCTGATCATGGAGGAGAATATTTGAGTTCTGAGTTTGGTCTACATTTAAAGCAATGCGGAATAGTTTCGCAACTCACGCCACCGGAACACCACAGCGTAATGGTGTGTCCGAGCGTCGAATCGTATTTTTTACTAGATATGGTGCGATCTATGATGTCTATTTCCGATTTACCGCTATCGTTTTGGGGTTATGCTTTAGAGACGGCCGCATTCACGTTAAATAGGACACCGTCAAAATCCGTTGAGACGACACCTTATGAACTATGGTTTAGCAAGAAACCAAAGTTGTCGTTTCTGAAAGTTTGGGGTTGCGATGCTTATGTGAAAAAACTTCAACCTGATAAGCTTGAACCCAAATCGGAAAATGTGTCTTCATAGGATACCCAAAGGAGACAATTGGGTATACCTTCTATCACAGATCCGAAAGCAAGACATTCGTTGCTAAGAATGGATCCTTTCTAGAGAAGGAGTTTCTCTCGAAAGAAGTGAGTGGGAGGAAAGTGGAACTTGATGAGGTAATAGTACCAGCTCCCTTATTGGAAAGTAGTTCATCACGAAATCGGTTTCGTGACACCTACACCAATTAGCGAGGAAGATAATGATAATGATCATGAAACTTCAGATCAAGTTGTCACTTGAACTCAGAGATCAACCAGAATAAAATCCGCACTGAGTGGTACGGTAATCCTATTCGGAAGTCATGCTACTAGATCATGGTGAACCTACGAACTATGAAGAAGCGATGGTGAGCCCAGATTCCATAAAATGGCATGAAGCCATGAAATCTGAGATGGGATCCATGTATGAGAACAAAGTATGGACTTTGGTTGACTTGCCCGATGATCGGCAAGCCATTGAGAATAAATGGATCTTTAAGAAGAAGACCGACGATGGTAACATAACTGTCTATAAAGCTCGACTTATTGCAAAAGGTTTTCGACAAGTTCAAGGGGTTGACTACTATGAGACTTTCTCACCCGTGGCGATGCTTAAGTCTGTCCGAATCATGTTAGCAATTGCTGCATTTTATGATTATGAAATTTGGCAAATGGATGTAAAACTGCATTCTTGAATGGATTTCTAGAAGAAGAGTTGTATATGATGCAACGAGAAGGTTTTGTTGATCCAAAAGGTGCTAACAAAGTGTGCAAGCTCCAGCGATCAATTTATGGTCAGTGCAAGCCTCTCGGAGTTGGAATAAACGCTTTGATAGTGTGATCAAAGCATATGGTTTTATACAGACTTTTGGAGAAGCTTTGTATTTACAAGAAAGTGAGTGGGAGCTCAGAGCATTTCGATATTATATGTGGACGACATATTATTGATTGGAAATGATATAGAATTTCTGGATAGCATAAAAGGATACTTGAATAAAATTTTTCAATGAAAAACCTCGGTGAAGCTGCTTACATATTGGGCATCAAGATCTATAGAGATAGATCAAGGCGCTTAATTGGACTTTCACAAAACACATACCTTGATAAAGTTTTGAAGAAGTTCAAAATGGATCGAGCAAAGAAAGGTTTTTACCATTACAAGGTGTAAGATTGAGTCGACTCAATGCCCGACCACAGCAGAAGATAGAGAAAATGAAAGATGTTCCTATGCTTCAGCCATAGGCTCTATCATGTATGCAATGCTGTGTACCAGACTGACGTATGCTTAGCTGTAAGCTTGGCAGGAAGGTACCAAAGTAATCCAGAGTGGATCATCGGACAGCGGTCAAGAACATCCTGAAATACGAAAAGGACTAAGGATATGTTTCTCGATATGGAGGTGACAAAGAGCTAATCGTAAATGGTTACGTCGATGCAAGCTTTGACACTGATCCGGACGATTCTAAATCGCAAACCGGATCGTATTTTTATTAAGCGGTGGAGCTGTCGGTTGGTGCAGTTCTAAACAAAGCGTCGTGGCGGGATCTACATGTGAAGCGGAGTACATAGCTGCTTGAGAAGCAAATGAAGGAGTCTGGATGAAAGAGTTCATTTCCGATCTAGGTGTCATACCTAGTGCATCGGGACAAATGAAGATCTTCGTGACAATCTTGGTGCAATTGCCTTGGCAAAGGAATCCAGATTTCACAAGAGGACCAAGCATATCAAGAGACGCTTCAATTCCATTCGGGACCAAGTCCAAGTGGGATACATAGAGATTTGCAAGATACATACGGATCTGAATGTTGCGACCGTTGACTAAGCCTCTTCCACGAGCAAAACATGATCAGCACCAAGACTCCATGGGTGTTAGAATCATTCTTGTGTAATCTAGATTATTGACTCTAGTGCAAGTGGGAGATGAAGGAAATATGCCCTAGAGGCAATAATAAAGTTATTATTTATTTCCTTATATCATGATAAATGTTTATTATTCATGCTAGAATTGTATTAACCGGAAACATAATACATGTGTGAATACATAGACAAACAGATAGTCACTAGTATGCCTCTACTAGACTAGCTCATTAATCAAAGATGGTTATGTTTCCTAACCATAGACATGAGTTGTCATTTGATTAACGAGATCACATCATTAGGAGAATGATGTGATTGACTTGACCCATTCCGTTAGCTTAGCACTTGATCGTTTAGTATGTTGCTTATGCTTTCTTCATGACTTATACAAAGTTCACGAAACTATGAGATTATGCAACTCCGTTTACGGAGGAACACTTTGTGTGCTACCAAACGTCACAACGTAATCGGGTGATTATAAAGGTACTCTCAGGTGTCTCCAAAAGTATATGATTGAGTTGGCATGAATCGAGATTAGGTTTTGTCACTCCGATTGTCGGAGAGGTATCTCTGGGCCTTCTCGGTAATACACATCACATAAGCCTTGCAAGCATTGCAACTAATGAGTTAGTTGTGAGATGATGTATTACGGAACGAGTAAAGAGACTTACGTAACGAGATTGAACTAGGTATTGGATACCGACGATCGAATCTCGGTAAGTAACATACCGATGACAAAGGAACAACGATATCGTTATGCGGTTTGACCGATAAAGATCTTCGTAGAATATGTAGGAACCAATATGGGCATCCAGGTTCCGCTATTGGTTATTGACCGAGAATGGTTCTAGGTCATGTCTACATAGTTCTCGAACCCGTAGGGTCCGCACGCTTAACGTTTCGATGACAGTTCATTATGAGTTTATAAGTATTGATGTACCGAAGGTTGTTCGGAGTCCCGGATGTGATCACGGACATGACAAGGAGTCTCGAAATGGTCGAGACATAAAGATTGATATATTGGAAGCCTATGTTTGGACTTCGGAAAGGTTCCGGATGAAAACAGGAAGTTACCGGAACACCGGGGGGTTACCGGAACCCCCCGGGGGGTCAATGGGCCTTGATGGGCCATAGGGAGAAGAGGAAGGGCCGGCTAGGGCAGGTCGCGCGCCCCCCTCCCCCTCTAGTCCGAATAGGACAAGGAGAGGGGGGGCGGCGCCCCCTTCCCTCTTCCCCCTCCTCCAATCCTAATCCAACTAGGAGAGGGGGGAGTCCTACTCCCGGTGGGAGTAGGACTCCTCGGCGCGCCTCCCCTAGGGCTAGCCGCACCCCCCCTTGCTCCTTTATATACGGGGGCAGGGGGGCACCCCGTAACACACAAGTTGATCTACGGATCGTTCCTTAGCCGTGTGCGGTGCCCCCCTCCACCATATTCCACTTCGGTCATATTGTCGCGGAGCTTAGGCGAAGCCCTACGCCGGAGAAGTCATATCATCGCGGAGCTTAGGCGAAGCCCTGCGTCGGTGGAGCATCATCATCGTCCTGCGCCGTCGTCTTGACGGAACTCATCCCGACACTTTGCTTTGGATCGGTCCGGGATCGTCATCGAGCTGAGCGTGTGCGAGAACTCGGAGGTGCCGACGTTCGGTGCTTGGATCGGTCGGATCGTGAAGGCGTCGACTACATCAACAGCGTTGTTATAACGCTTCGCTTTCGGACTCACGAGTGCGTGGGCGGACACTCTCCCTCTCGTTGCTATGCCATCACCATGGTCTTGCGTGTGCGTAGGAAATTTTTTGAAATTACTACGTTCCCCAACACACGCGACCAGGTTGCTACAGGGGCATGGTTGCCCCCAACCCCCTCGCCGGCAGCGCCGCGGGAGGGGATAAGGATCCCCCCCCCCGACGCCTCGGTTCCCTCCTCCTCTGCCACTCCACCCACTCCCCACTCCTCTCTCCCTCTTGCTTCGCCTCCCTTCCCAGATCCCCTTCAATGAGCTCATTCGCTCACTGCGTCGCCGTTGTCGTGGCCATCGGCCACCTCGAGCGCTGCCAGGTTGCCCACGGGCCCCGCCTCGTCCTCTTCTTCCTCTACGACAAGCTACAAGGACCCGTGCGCCCCGTGACGCCGCCCCGAGCCCTCCTTCCTCCTCTGCTTTGCCGGCCGCCGACGCCAAATCCGGCGACCTCGAGCCCTCCCCGAGCCCACTCACGCACATCTATAGGACCACGGTGAGCCCGCGGTCTCCCCCTCTCTTCCCGTTTTTCACGCGCGTCCCTAGCTCCGTTTCCTTCGCCGTTGCCGAACCTCACCACCGCCGCCGAGCTTCTCGTTGTTGCTACCGACGCCCACGAGTTCCACCGAACCCCGCGTCGTCTTTAGGGCCTTGCGACAGAGCCGCCTGTGACCTTGGTTTATCCTACCATTCCCCCTGTCGCCGTGCCTGGCCACGCCCACCGCCCTTCTATGTCATCCTCCGCCGCCTACGCTGCCCTACGACGCCCGCTTCGCCTCGTCATTGCCCCGTGCACGGCCTCGCTCCCCTGCCGACTGCTGCCGCTGTTGCACTTGCTCCGCGTGCCCGGTCGCATCGCCCACGCCCGGAGCCACTCCATCGGCCGCGCCGCCCGCGACTCCGGCTCCAGTGCTTGCCGGGCCCCAGCGCTGCTGCTTTCGACTCGCCGCCTCTCAACGCCCAGCCTGCCTCGCCGCCGCCGCGCTTCTCCCTGCCCCCTCTGCTGCGTCGGCCCAACGCGATCGCTGACCCTTCTGACTGGCAGCGCCATGGCCACGGCCCCCGCCGACTCTCCGCCGCCCCTTTCCTCCCGCACGCCGCGTGCTTCGCCCGCTTCGCTGCCATGGCTGCGGCGCGTCCTCGCCCTACTCTGCGCGCGGCCTCCGGCCAACCGCTTCGCGCCACGTGGCCCGACCACTGCTACGCCGCCGCTGCAACCCGCTCGGCCACCACCTCCGCTGCGCCCAGCGTGCCCACACGGCCATGCCGCGTTCGGGCGGGTGCCCAGGCGCCATCGCCTGCAGCCCCGCTAACGCCAGCGCCCGTTAGGCCCCCTCGGGCCTATGACATATGGGCCCCACGCCCCTGTTAAAAAAACGAAAATAAAAAATAAAATAGTAATTAATTAGTTAGCAATATAATTAATTAACTTAATTAACATTGCTTAATTAGCCTAATGAACATAAAATAGTTTAACTAGCTAAGTCAATGACAAAGGGGCCCCACTGTCCCTTTTGACCAGTCAAGCCAGTCAAAGTTGACTGTTGACCATGCTCACTCAGCACACCATGGACCCCACTGTCGGCTGCATGTGCATATTGCTGGTACACTTCTGTGTACCCATAGCAATTTAGCTATTTAATATTTTCGAATTAAATTAAATCAGAAAATCCAGAAATTATATAAAACTTTGAAAATTCATAGGAATTAATGCGTAACTCGGATGAAAAAGTGTTATACATGAAAGTTGCTCAGAACAACGAGACGAACCCGAATACGCTCTCCGTTCATCCGTCACGTGCCCCTAGCATAGCGAACATCAAACTTTTCCCCTCCGATTCGTCTGTCCGAAAATGCCTAACTCCGGGAAAACTTTCCGAATGTTATCCCCCTTCGCCGGTATCGTGTAGCACCGCGTTAGAACACCCCTAGCCATGCGTGTTACCGCCGTCATGCATCTGTGTTGCATCTGTTTGCATTATATTTACTTTTTCTTCCCCCACTTCTCTCCGATAGACCCCGAGACCGCTGTTGATGTCCCTGTGATCGACTACGTCGACAACGACCTTTCTTCCCTTTCAGCGGAGCTTCCAGGCAAGCCCCCCTTTGATCATTCCGATATCGCCCATTCCTTTCTATCATACTTGCATTAGATTTTGCTACTGTTATTGTTTGCTTCTATTCTGATGCATAGCACCTTTTGTAACTTTGCATATAGTTACCTACCTGCTTATCCTAAACTGCTTAGTATATGTTGGTTAGTGATCCATCAGTGGCCCCCACCTTGTCCTTGTTGCCCCTGCTTCATCATCGATGACTCAATCAACGTGATCGACGACCAGAACCCGGCACCTCACATCACATCACGCCCCTTTAGTTGCTCGACTCTGCAGAGCTACTATCGAGTGCCGAGGGTGATCCCTCATAACGCACTCCTGATGATAATTCTGTAGTGTAGCTATTCGGTCATGGTCATCGAGGGTGATTTCCTCTTTCACCATTCCCGATATGGCTCTGTCGTGCAACACCTCAAGTGTGAACCTCGAGGGTGGTCCCTCTTACGTTCACCTTGATGATTACATTGAGCGGACTCCACCGGGGGTGATTCCTCAGGTTTTCCCCTTGATGTCTGGACACACAGTTACCTTGACTTTACTTGAGACCGTTGTGAAAGCCGGGCGGGCCCGAAGAGCACCCGTGCGATGTGACGGTGGCGGCTGGCTGTTTAGCGGTATCACCCAGGAGGGGGTGATAGCTCCGGACTTGTCCCGACAGCCGTCACTTCTTTTAATAATGCACTAACAGGTTTGGGTATTTGTTCTGAGTTGGCCTCTGGCCTTTATGCACTAACCACCACACGAGAATAGTTATGGGCCTTGACATTGCGAGTGTCGATTGAAGCTTTGTCGGGCGTCGATTCAGCATTAACGGCACGGTCGGATCGTGCTGGCCATCCGAGGCGGTGCTGGTATCCACCATGCTCGCAACGACCCGTAGTGCAAGGGGCGATGGGCCCAAGACCCTGGGGTGCTTAGGATGTAGACCGGTGGGGACCTCTCTGCTGAGCCTAGGTAGGGCTGCGACGTGTTGATCTTCCGAGGCCGGGCATGACCGAGGAAAGTGTGTCCGGCCAGAGTGATCGAGCGTGTTGGGTAACATGGTGCACCCTGCAGGGAAGATATATATTCGAATACCGTGGCCATGGTAATGGACGTTCAGACTTGTATCCTGATCTTATACAACTAGAAATGGATACTTGATATGTGATGGATATGTTGGCTCCGGGATTGCTTTCTCGCAGGGAGTCGAGGAAGGATCTCTGGGCCTTAATGTTACAACATGCTTGTTAATTAAACTGCTATTCTTTACTCTTCTACATGCTGCAAGATGATTGGAGCTGCTTGAAGATGCTAGTCTTTGATAGGCTAGGCCTTCACCTCTATTCTGGCATTCTGCAGTTCAGTCCACAGATACAGCCCTTCCATTTGATACCAATGCATACTTAGTATAGATCTGATGCTTGCGAGTACTTTGGATGAGTACTCACGGTTGCTTTGCTCCCCCCCTTTCCCCCTTCCTTCTTCTTTCCGGTTGATGCAACCAGATGGTGGATTCCTGGAGTCAGATGCCACTACCGACGGATGCTACTACGTGGAGCACGCCGACGACCAGGAGTAGTTAGGAGGTCCCAGGCAGGAGGCCTTGCCTCTTCGATCATTGTTGTTTTTGTGCTTGCCTTCTTAAGGCATCCTTGTCTAACTTATGTCTGTACTCAGATATTGTTGCTTCCGCTGACTCTTGTGTATTCGAGCCCTCGAGGCCCCTGGCTTGTAATATGAAGCTTGTTTTATTTTAATTGGTGTCTAGAGTTGTGTTGTGATATCTTCCCATGAGTCCCTGATCTTGATCGTACACATTTGCGTGTATGATTAGTGTACGGTTGAATCAGGGGCATCACAAGTTGGTATCAGAGCCGACTGCCTGTAGGATCCCCCTTTCCAACTCCTTGGCCAAAGTTGAGTCTAGTATTTGAAAAACTGATTTACTAACATGGCTGTGTGGCTTACGGGCCCACGTCGCCATTGGGTGGTATTAGGATCTTTTATTCCTCGTCTATACTCTTGGACTCTAATTTCTCCTCTATTTGGGTTAAATGATTTTGCTAACTCTAACATTAGGATCTCGTGATCACATCCATCCAGAGGTTTGTGTTACCCCTTTCTCGAATTGTGGGCCAAGATCGGCTTTTCAATGTTCACTGACCGCAGGATCCTCTTATCGAGGGCACCCTGCGTCGCCACTTGCAAATCCCTCATTCCAGAAGTTTCCCTAACGTTGATGTAGCCCGTGCTATGTCCCGTTATGGCATCCCTCCATCGCGTGCATGCATGCCGCCTAGTATGTCTGCGGTATTTCTCTTATCCGAACTCCTACGAACAATGTGTCATTGGCCCTATATATCACTACAAAAAAATAAACTTCCGTGATGATACGTGTTTGTCACAGTAGGTCGCGTTTTTTGTCATGCATGTACATCCATGACGATTTTATGGCGAGAATCAAGATAGTCATACACGTCTTTGTCGTAGAAGTGTTCCATGACATTACCAAAATTATCATCACGAAGTGTGCAATTCCATGACGATAAATCGCGCGTCACAGAAGTGCTTTCGTCAAGGGTGACCGACACATGGCATCCACCATAACGGAACACCGTTAAGCTATCGGGCCGGGTTTTGGATCCAATAACCCATTAACAGCCCCGACCAATGGGGATTTTCCATGTGTAAAATCATCATTGGCCGCAGGAAACACGTGTCGGCTCATCGTTGGGACAGATGTCATCCACTCATTGGACAGAAGGCGCCTATGACAGGTCGACACGTGGCACGGCCCAACAGTGGCCATTCCGGTGAAAAAGGCCGGCCCAGTAAAAATTAGCAGGCTGGCCCATATAAGACCTACTTGTGTCAGGTCCATTTAAGCCCACGGCCCATATGAGATGTGCCAATTCGGCCCGTCAACGACCCATTAAAGATTTTACACCATTGCAACCCATCGTCAGTTCGAGCCCGTTAACAGCCCGCTATATATTTGGGCTCAATATGGGCCGGATGAGATTTCGGCCTGTTAACGACCCATTTAATGGATGGGCCAATTTTCAGGATGTACATCTTTCGGCCTTTTAGCGACCCATTTAAATGTTGGGCTAATTTCGGCCCGGTGTGTCTTCGACTGTTGACGGCACATAAATCTGATGGGCCATTTGTAGCCGGACCTGAGTTTCGGCCTTTTAGCGGCCCATTTAAGTGTTGGGCCAATTTGTGGCCCGGTGTCACTTTCAACCTATTGACGGACCATAAATGAGTTGGGCCATTTGTAGTCGGACCTTAGTTTTGGCCTTTTAACGTCCCATGCCCTTCATGGTGCAATACCAGCTCGGTTTCTCTTTCGACCTGCTAAAGGCCCACAACACAGTTGGACCATTTACAATACGACCTGACTTTCGCCCTCTTAGCGGCCCATGCTCTTCATGGTCGATACAAGCCATTGTCTCTTCGGCCTGCTAAAGGCCTACAAGATAGTTGGGCCATATGTAACCCAAACTTAGTAACGACACATTAACGGCCGTGAAATAAATTGGGGCCACATTTGCCCGCTTTGATGTCGACTGTTAACGACCGGGAGGTAAGAGGGCCGACCATTAACTTTCGGCCTAATGTGGTCCGTTAACTTAATGGGCCCACTAAAGTTCATTACATGTCTTTAGGCCAAATTAGATAATTTGAGCCCATTACGACGAGCAATTATGCAGGACCAAAACCGTTCAAGCAAAGGTACGTCATACGAGGAATAACGTTGCACATCCAGCATATATTACAGAAATTACATCCTTTGGGCAATCAAAGATTGATGCCAGTGCAAATAAATGAACAGAACCTAACGATCTATAACGTCACAATCTGCAACCTCAGCACGGATGACGCCCATAAGCTTGTGGGAAAGTTCTTGCTACTTTGCTACACTGTCTCTGAAAACATTGATCAGTTGTTGTGTCGCACGACTCTGCACCTCTGATTCCTCCACCATTTCCATCATTCCTTTAGCCATTAATTAGTTCACAAACATACATTTATTCTGTTGCATTCGAGATAGAGGATACTAAACAGATTCAGATGGCGATTTTGGCAAGCTTGTATTATTGATAGTGGAGAGCGTCTCGACCACTGCATCATAACATAAATTAGGACGGGAACCAAACAGATTAATCATGAGTTATTGTCATATTACCTGGCCTAGATTTACTGGAAAGAAACAATGGGGTTGCCTTGCTGTTTTGAGTTTGTCTTCTTATCTTGAGCAGCACACAAAATTAACACACTAGCATTGCTATCATTGGCCAAGTCGGATAATAGGAAATCAACATTGACAAAGCGAGCGTTTGGGCAACTAGCCTACACCAAATTAACACAATATGGCACAACTATCATCAGCCGGGTAAGGTATCTGAAAGCAACATTGACACAATGAATGAATGGGCAACCAGAGAAGCACTACAATTCATAATGTGCGTGATATGAGATAATACGTTCATGCAGCTCAGTATGCAAAACTACCAGGCAGTTTTCCTTACAAAAATCAACATTGGCGCTTTTAACATTTTGCTACAACTAATTTTAGATCAGATAAAGGTTAGATTACCGCCGATTAGCAAAATACATGCTGATGTAAAAATATAGTGATATACAACAGGTACTTACATCAGCATTGGAGCACAGAGAATTCCCGCAAGATATTTTCCTCGAATATGATCCCAATGGAGGAAGTCTTGTATCGTTTAACCTTATTTTCTAAAAGAGAGATGTGTAAGAAACATGTAGAAAATATGATCAAAATGCTATAAAATTTCATGATGCGAGGATACGCACACGCTTCTTAGAATGGAGTTGACATTCTTTTCTTTGGGCTGGAGCGGACTAGTTCTTTGTACTGGAATCTGCTTATTATCGATTGGGAGTTGGGTTTCTCTGTCTTTGGAGCAGTATCTATGAAGAATGGAGTTGGTTTATTATCTCTGGCGTTTGTATCTTTTGCAAAGACCTGGTTTGTAACCCTTGATTCTAACATAGCCGTCTTCCCTTGCATGCCTTATATAGAAGAATGGTGATTTAGTTATAAAACATTCTACATCGGAGATGGAATAGGTCTTGAAGAATAGAAAGGCATGACATATTGACATGTATTCCTCCATCCGGAAATAAATGGATGGGTCTAGGCGTATTTCAGTTCTAGATACATCCAGTTTTATCCATTTCTGCGACATTTAATCCGGACGGAGGAGAATGATGTAAGAGCTAGGGATCTGACGGACAACACACTAAAAAACACACTTTGAAAACCCACTGCAGGACCAAAGTATTCAAAACCACCGATATGAGATAGTACACTCATGCAGCTCGGGATGCAAAACTACCAGGCAGTTTTCCTTGCAAAAATGAACATTGTGGCCTTTAATCATACATTTTCTACAACTAAATTTAGATCAGATAAAGGTTGGATTCACGCCGATTACAAAATACATGCTGATGTAAAAATATAGTGATATACAACAGGTACTTACATCTACATTGGAGCACGAGAGAATTCTGCAAGAATCTTTCCTCATAAGCGATACCATTCAGAAATTCTTCTATCTGTTAAGCTTATTTTCTAAAAGAGAGATGGGTAAGAAACATGTAGAAAATATGATCAACATGCTATAAAATTTCATGATGCAAGGATACGCTTACACTTCTTAGAATTGAGTTGACATATTTTTGCTTTGATTGGAGCGGACTAGTTCTTTGGCCACCGGAATCGCTTATTATCGGTAGGAGTTGGGTTTCTCTGTCTTTGGAGCAGTATCTATAAAAACTGGAGTTGGTTTATTATCTCCTGGCATTTGGATCTTTTGCAAAGGCCTTGTTTGTAACCCTTCAGATTCTAACATAGTCGTCTTCCCCTTGCATGCCTTGTATAGAAGAATGGTGCTTTAATTATAAAACATGCGACAACAGAGAGATGGAATAGGTACTGAAGAATAGAAAGGCATGACATATTGACATCTATTCCCTCCATCCGGAAAAAAATGGATGGGTCTAGGCGTATTTCAGTTCTAGATACATCCTTTTTTATCCATTTCGACAACATGTAATCCGGACGGAAGGAGTATGGTGTAAGAGCTAGGGATACGACAGGACAACACAACAAAAAAAACTATAGTTGAATGTAAAACTGTATGCTAGCGGAATACGTACAGAAATAACTAAGGCAACATACACGTGTATGATTGGGAAAATAAGATGGCATTGCAACAGAGCACTAGAACAACACTTCAATATAAAAAAACATGGTATGGTAGACAGATGAAGTACATACTAATGAATAACAATGCATAAGATATTCAGAAGCATGATGTCCAAATTAACAGATGGCATTGCAATAGAGTAGAATGACAGTACTTGAATTTGAAAACATGTTATCATGAATGGAATAGGTACTGAAAAACAGGAAGGCATGACATATTTACATGCATGATCAGCATGCTAAGCACATGGCATTGCAACAGATTAGATACACTCCGAGGACATTATATGCATGTTGTACCCATATCACAGGCCAAGTTAGAGCAAGGACCTTGTGGGGTGAAGAGGATTCATCATCTTTCGCAAGTCTTCGAAGAACTGCCTTTACATGTTCCATCATATTGGGTATCATTGACATCAAGTTTATTGGCCTTTACATTGCTCCGTGAGGTTCTTGTGGATATATCGGTGTGTGCAATTATATCGACATGCATGGAAGACAACTAGTAGTTAGATTTATGTAATGAGTGCACTGTAGGAGACGACATAAATAGTAGGACTGGGGTTAACTAGCAGCAACATGTCTCATAAACTAAAGGGAGAACACAGATGAAAGCTACAAAATATGTATCGTTTGTACTTGAGATTAACTAGATGGCACACAAAAGTATTAAAGAACAACATAGGTAATACTAGAAGTGGTATAATACTATAATCACCAGCCTGTGGGATAGCATTGGCTGATGGATGATAACTATGGAACATCGTTACCTAAAGAACAAGTATCTTAGCTGAACTATGGAACAACGTTAACTCCTGAACAAGACCCGTAAGAGATCAGCATGAATATACAGTGAAATGTGATGATCTATTTTCCATGCTTAGATGAATAACATAGCCATAAATGTTGCACACAAGTAAGATGAGGGTACAACCTATCTGGCTGCCATCCATAGGAGTGAGCATCATGTGCTGACTTGTTGATGGCCTTGCAGTTGTTGTGGCTGTCCATGTTGGGCACGTGCATTCGATGCAGGGAACTATTGAGTGGGGACTATAGCTCCCTTGTGGTGTATGCTTCCCTTGTTGGAGCGGCTGCGGTGAGTCGTAAGACGGTGTGTCTGAAGATGCAGATAACGCATAATGTTAAGACTGACATATCTCTTTGATCTGAAGAAATACACTAAGAGATCAACAACAAGGTACGAGAGTGGTCACACGTCTGTTGACTGAAGACTAAATTGGGGTCACACGATTTTATTTTATTTTGGTACTGTCCGATCTACGTCGGATGGCTGGCCGTCTTGTGCCTCCCGGCTGACACTGTTCAGAATCTTCCCAAAGAGCCAGCGAGCAACGGCAGAGCAGCCTACCTCTGCCGTCCGTGGCCCCGGCCAAAACACCGCTGCTCGCCCCACTGCACTGCCATGGTTGCGCCCCCCGGGCCAATCCATAAAGACTCCCCGTCATCCAGATCCGGCGGCGGCAGTACCTTCAACCCACACAACTCTAAAAGATAGCCATCTAAGCTCTGCTTCCGTGGCGAACTTGCGGCCACGCACCCTTATGTTAGACACCAGCCAACCAGCAGCCTAGGAGCTCCGCCGCCTCGAGGGGTGCTGCTTCCCATTGGGAATCGATTGGCCCAAAATAAAAATTCAGACAACTGACGCCTAAATAAAGTGATTTGAGATGAGGGTGCGACCTATTTGGCGGCATGGTGAAGTAGGTAGGTCCAGCTGTCGAGTCGGTGAGGCCGGCGCGGTTGTGGTGGCGACCGGCGGCAGGGAAAGAGCGATGTCGCGATGGTCGACGGCTACGCGGAAGCAGCGGCAGGACTCTGGACAGATCCGAAGTTGGAGCCGCTCCGGCGCCGTGAACAACAACGGGGGTGAATCGGCTCCGGTACGGTTCACGTGGCCGTCGTCAAGGCAGCACCAGCAGCATGGAGTAAGAGGCACACGGCCCAGTGCACGACGGCAAATGGACAGCGTCTCCGGCATTAGGGAGGAGGGCGGCTATGAAATTGGTGCGGTGGGGGGCGCCATGGAGGTGGGGCTGAGGTTTCGTGGCTCGGGAGAAGGGAGCTTCCCGGTGAGAAGGTGATTTGGCGCCCACGAGGTATGAATGGGGGGGCGGGGGGGGGGGGGGGGGGGTTGGGAGGAGTGGAACCATGTCATACGGACGCATTTATGCGAAATGTGAGGGGAGTTACAGTTCTACCCTTGCCTATAGGCTTCTCGGCTTGGGTGCTGTGTCTTGAGGGTCGGGGATAGTAGAATAACTTTGCTTCTCCCCAAATAGTGGGCGGGGCGATTTGAGCGGAGGCGTGTTTTGAACTATAGTGGGCGCGGCGATTTGAGGCGAGGAGAGCGTGTTTTGAAATAGTGGGCGAGCTATTTGAGGCGAGGAGAGCGTGTTTTGCGACCATGGTTTATGAATTATTCGGCACATGTCATTTCGGCCGAGGAGAAGGCGCTTGGATGAAGTTCTGAACCTACCCTCGATGTACAACGGGCCAATTGATGCGTTTCCCACATAGGACTGTAATTTCGCGTCTCCCATTTATTTGCTCGGCGAATTCCACCGGCGAGAGGATGTTTAACGGTTCGTTCAAATTTTGGGAGAACGAGCATCCACGTCTACCTTACCAAGTCGATTCGGATCAAATTTTGAAATATTAGCTTGCCACTTCTTTTTAGATGGAGAGATGATGCTCGGGAGTAATGTGTTTTACATGCTCGTTGCTAGCGATTTACTATATGACAAATAGTTGACCCACTCAAAAGCGCGAATCAAACCCAAAATGAAATATCTCGATTCAATGAAATAGCTCGTTCATGAGGTCAAAATAGTGAACTAAATCCAAAATTGAACACCTCAATCGAGTAGCATGTTGTACAGATTATAGTACTCCATGAACATGTTGAAAGTCAAATTAATGAACTTGTTTGATATACGCATATATCCGTTCATGTGTGGATTGCGAGACAACATGTTCTCCAATTTAAATATTTGAATGCAAGTTTATATCGAAACATGGTTTATATCAGTCTTTGATGCATAAAACGCGACCTCCCCTCTCCCGGACTCCTGTTCTCTCTCTCTCTCTCTCTCTCTCTCCGACAATCTTCAATTCATGTTGCGCACGATCCGACACAAAAACCTTTTGGTCCCTCTCCTTTCTCTCCATCTCTCTCTCTCTCTCTGTGTGTGTGTGTGGGGGGTCTTTCTAGTTCGCATGCATATATACACCATCTATAGGTCTCTCTACTTTACTATGTATGATACTCTAGCTAGTCCAAGCTAGATATCTTGGGTGCACTCATCGTACGCACACAAATTCCTTGGCTCTTTGCCCGTAACTCTCTCACGCACCACTATGTCGTCTCGGAGCTCTTCCCCGCTCTCTCAAACTCTCCATCCACCTGGGTCACACATACACATGCATATCTCACTCGCACTCGATAGGCCCATCTAAAACTCTATCTCTCCCCCTCGTTCTCTCTCCATCTCACACGCGCACACACACAATCTCATGCCTAGCTAGCCAAGTATGATGGTCTCTCACTCAATTGTAGGCACAGGTAGTCCCCCTATATGTATATGATTATCTAATCTTAGTCTCCATCACAAACATGTGCATGGTCTATCTCGATTTCTCTTGGGGCATCTTTCTATTGCGCACACACTCCCTCGATCTCCCACCCATATAGTCCCCTCACGATCTCAACAAGATCTCTCTATCACAAACACACCCTCTCTCCCTCCCCATGCGTCCATGCCATCCATGTGTCCCTCTCGACCTTTGTTCCTTGTTGGCCAGACCTCTATTGGACATGTGCTACAGGGGTGTCTCTCTCCGTTGCAAACAATCACACACTAGTCTTCGTGTATCTCCTCGCCTCGCTTTTCCATCTCGGAGATGCATGCGTGATATGTTCGCATAACAAACGAAAAAACACACACTCTCTCTAATTTATCATTTGTTGTCACTTTCTCTTTCACACACATACTCTTTTTGCACACTTACTCATTCTCCTTCACACGCACTTGATCTGTCTCGACTGAGGCACTCTCCTCGGTCCATAGCATATAGATTTATTGAAAAGTCAAACATCACAAAGTTTGACCATGTATGTGGAGAAAAAGAATTACATCTAGTACGGCAAACATATACCATTAGATTCACCATGAGATGTAGTTTTGTATGATGTATCTTTGGTATTGTAGATATAAATAACATTTGCATAAACCTGATCAAAGTTTCCAAAGTTTGACTTCTAAAAAATTTACATGCCTTTGCATTATCGGCGGATGGAATATCTCTTTCCCCTCTCAGCTATCGGCGCACCACTCAGCCTTATCGGGGCTCCTCAATCTCTCTCAAACTTTATTGGTCAGTTTGGTTCGTGACTGACCCTCATGCCTTGATGGCGGTCTTTGCTGGTGTGGGCGTGAGATGTAAAATATTTCTGCTGGCCAGGCTTGTGTGGTCTTGAGGCGTTTGGTTCATGCCTGGGCTAGGCAAAGCATCAATGTCCCATCAATCAATCCATGCATCAATTATTTAATGCTAATATCCATCCATGTTGCTATTAGCCTCATGGCCACACGACCAGGCACGGCCAGGCGTTCGAAATCGGTCGCCTGGGCCAGGCTACTTCAGCCGACCAACGAATCCGTGTCGAATACCGTATCCGATCGATACTCCTTCGATACGCCCCCGATACGTATCGCTGGAGTATCCGAGAATAAATGACTTAAAACAATTACGATACTCTAAGGATACTTCGCCAGTACGTTTTGGATACTTTTCCAGCCTAGGTAACAGCCCGCTCAGCCCAGTTAAGAAGCAACCAGCAACCCTAGTGCCCCGATGCCCCCATCCTTTCCCTCACAGCGTCTTTCCTCCCTCCCATGCTCATATCAGACGGCGGCTGTGTCGCCACCAGCTACTCACCCAGGTCCCAGGGCCAGCAGCAGTGGCGGCTAGCCGACGACGAGCTCCTCCTCCTACTTGCCAACGTCCCCTCTAACACAACAGCCATGTATGGACACTTCTCTTCTCCATTTCTCCTGCCCAGCCAAGCTCATCTCCTCTTATTTCTTCTCTGATCTCTGAAGATCTATCATTCTCATATCCTCTGGATGGCTTTGAGTACCTACAACGTATTCGTATTGGCACTTTTTGAAAATGACGAATTTACCTATCCGTATTGGCCCGATACTGATACCCGTATCCATATCGGTCCATTCGAGCTCTCTACTATCTCTCACGGGCCTCCCCTCTCACTCGAACTCTCTATACCGATGGATTATATGCTCACTGTGTCAGTGTATAGCTCCGTATATTGTTTAGTTGACCGGTCAACCAATCCACATGCTGCCTTGTCAGCTCGTGTTTTTTATCTTCGTGTGCTGGCCCATGTGGCGGTGGGTGAAAATAAGTAAACTAGAGGCCCATCTGACACGCGGTGAAGTAAACAAAGTTGAAACCACTCGGGGTAGCACCCCGCACGCTAGTAAATTGAGGGTGCATTAAGGACAAACTTCTTGCGCGCGAAGGATGCACTCGCGCACAATTCACCACTGCGCGGTGGCATGCACAGAAGGACGTACTCGCGCACACCCAGCACACAGCACACACTAGCACACGTGTACACCGGCGTCGCCGCCGGTTGAGATGGACGGCGAGGCAGCCAACACGCGGAGGTGGCTCGAGCCAAAACCGCATCCGGCAAGCCTGGACTTCATCAGCAGCCTCCCCGACGACATGCTCATCATCGGCCTCCTCCCCACCAAATCTGCCGTGCGAACTGCCCTGCTCTCCCGGCGGCGGCGCCCCCTCTGGCGCTGCGTCCCCCTCAACCTCACCGTCGACAGCTGCCTCTACGACGGGGATTGCAAACGCATGGCCGCAGTCTCCAAGATCCTTTCATCGCACCCTGGGCCAGCCAGACGCCTTGACATCCGCATGTTCAGTACCAACTGCAAGGTCCAACCCAAGTTCGACGAGTGGTTCTTATCCCCCGCCCTAGATCAGCTCGAGGAGCTCAGCTTTGAAGCTGGACGATGTCGCTCTTTGCCGCCGTCCGCGCTCCGCCTCACGCTAACGCTGCATCGCGCCAGCTTCAGCTCCTGCTATCTTCCCCAGATTAATGCCGCACCTACCCTTCTTCTCCCTCAACTCAAGCAGCTCAAACTCTTCGACGTTGTCATCTCGAAGAAGGCTATGGAGCACCTGCTCCACAGCTGTACTACGCTCGAGTACCTTCGTCTTGAGCAGATCCACGAGTTCATTGGCCTCCACATCGCCTCGACGAATCTCCGATGGATTTATGTGTCTTGCTGGCCCTGCAACAAGACATCAATTGGGAAGAGATCACTCCAGCTGTTCCATGTTATGGTCATTGAGAATGCGCCTTTCCTTGGGAGATTGCTTGTATCGGATCTAGAAGGTCCAACAAAAATCAGGGTCATTGACGCGCCGAAATTGATAGCGTTGGTGTACTCGTCTGCCAAATTCTCCGAACTCTTTATTGGATCCGTAATCGTTCAGGTACAACACTCATCTTCTTCTCCGTCTTCTTGAAATTCACATTTTTAAATTTCTTCTTGATGTATTTACGACCGTCTTCTAGAAAATGATTCCCACAAGCTTGACCCATCCCATGCGCACAGGTGAAGATCTTAGCACTAAAATCTATCGCCCCAATCTGGATCAAGTTGTTGGATTCCTTACATGCTTTCCATGCACGGAGAAGCTACTCATCGAGGTGAAACTTCTTTCCTATAAGTAAACGGTAATCACAACGTAGCTCAATTTTTTCGTAATTTTCCCAAATTACGATGACAAGTGTAGTGTTCAAAACTGCATCTACGCACTGCACCAAAAGAAATGTTTTTAGTATTTTTTCTCACGTGATCACCTGCATCATTTTTATGCTGTACTACTATAGTAGCCTAGGCTAGTCATAGTGGAAAGTAACTTAGACTACTCCAATAACTCTATGGTTACCCTAAGAGCAAGTACTACCTCCGTCCTGGTTTACTCTTCCAATTTTGTAGTATCAAAATTTGACCATAGATTTAATTGACAAAATGTTAATGCATGTCACTAAGAACTATATCGTTGGATTCGTATTTGAACATAATTTCAAATGGTGTAATTTTTAGTGACATGCATTGGCATTTTCTTAGGTAAATCTATGGTCAAAATTTTATACTAAATACGAGGTAGTATTCCCTCCGTCCCAAAATTCTTGTCTTACATTTGTTTAGATACGGATGTATCTAACACTAAAATGTAACTAGATACATCCGTATTTAGACAAATTTAAGACAAGAATTTTGGGACGGAGGGAGTACAAAAGTGGGCTATGTAGGCCAAAACATGTGCCAAATTCACTTGTGATGCATTTGGCATCGATGCCCCTCCATTGCTCACCTGGTGCCCCAATCTGGATCACCTACTTTGCTCCGGTGCCAAATTAACTCACGCAATGAAAAACACTGCATGGGAGAGAGAGAGAGAGAGAGAGGATGAGGCAATAAAAACACTTGTTTGGGAGAGTGAGAGGCTGGTGTAGTTGGTTTGATTGATTTGTTTATACATGTGGGTGCATGTGCAGTGGTGCCAACTCTCTCACATCGCAAGAGGGTGCCAAAATCTTTTGATTTGACATCGATCGTATTATGTGGCATACTTTTGAAAAATATGGCATCGGCCACATAGTGGAAGGCAACAAATGCCCAAGCTCTTCATGTGCTCCTAGTTAAATGAGAGGAAACAGAAAGAGAGAGAGAGAGAGAGAGAGAGAGAGAGAGAGAGAGAGAGAGAGAGAAAATATCACTAGCCAGCCAACCCTATCGTATGAGCGAATGATATTGGTACCTCTTGATGACACGACAATCTTATGCAGCCAGCTGCTCTAATATGTTCTCTTCTTTTGCAGATAAAAAAAAGACCCAAAAGTGAAAAATGTGCTGCACTATAACAATCTCATCGAATGCCTTGATCTCCATCTTACGAAATTGATTTGATCGACTACCGAGGCAGCACATCTGAGATTAAATTGGCTAGGTTCTTTGTTACGAGGCAAGTGTGCTCAAGGTAATGAGGTTTGGTGTTCTCTGGCGCAACAATGAATGGCGTCTGATCACATAAGCGTCTAAGCCTAAATGACAAAGTCTCCATGAAGCTGAATTTGTTTTGAAACATCAAGTGGCAAGAGACTCAAAACTTATTTGCCCATTAGTGACTTGTCGTATGGTGGATTTTAGTTTGTACGATAATGCTGCATCCACCTAAAGTAACGAAAGTTCTTACGTAAACTTCCTAGTAATTCCCTCTTCGTAGGTGCAGCATTACTCCTAACATTTGTAATATCAGTTTGAAACTTGTAATATTGCCGTGTCCTATTCCTGCGTTTTCAAAATCCTGCGAATCAAACAGGTCCTGAGTTGGTGATGATGTTGTGCCTCCCATCTTTCACCAATAGCCGTCGGATCTAGATCTAACGCATACAAACCAAGCTTCTCCATTTTTGCAAAAGATGCCGCACTTGTTCCCTATTTACAAACAACTCCTTGTCTCTCACAATCAGCCTTATCTCCTCCCCACCACATCTAGAAGGCCGTGGAAAAATCTGCACGATGGCCCTTTGCGGGCCGTCCACCCCAATCTTGGTGTTCCGTGCAATGCACGGGCATCTACGCACGGAAATTATGTCGAATAGGGCTAGTTGTAAGCAGGCTAGCTCTACAACCATGATGATAGTGACTGCAGACGGTGAGGCTGACTATGGTATGCGAACACGGCGCCTATACTCAGTGTCATCTCCGTGCGAGGTCTTGTCACTTCACCGTGAGGAGCAAAGACGTAATAATTTGACCAGCGGGTAGTACAACGCTAGTACTCCTACTACTACATTGGTAGTACTACTACTAGTACTAGTAGCACCACCGTCTGGATTTAGGAGTACTACCACGTCCATCTGGATTTTAGTATTTGACTAGCAATATCTAGTAATGCATGTCACAAAAATGTACTACTCCCTCTCAGTAAATAAATACATGGTGTTTTATTCCTATCGTGAGAGAACTTAATGTTTTTGCTAACTAGAGTACTAATAGGATTACATGCAATGAACTAAACACTGCATGTCATGTTTGGTAGTCTCAAGTCATTGAAAGCATGCACGGCCCACATCTCTCATTGGTTGATATGTCACGAAATAAGAAACAAGGAGGAGTTAATGCACCGTGCCTAAGTATTTTGGGATTATTTGGTTTTCGTGGGTGACTTACACAACATTTTTGTTTACATGCATTAACATTTTATTAGTTAAATCAAAGGTCAAAACTTGGCGCAAAATGCAAAGGGACCAATAAACCAGTAACATCAAACTTCTCTCGTTTGGCCCCAACTAGAGGTCGGTGAGATGACTATCTTTGCACCGCACGGAGGGGGACACAGCTTCATTGACTTATGGCAACTGCCTTTGGGTGAATGACACGTGGGCCCAGGGGGTGGCTGGCCCACCTATCATATAGCCAAAGGCAGGTGCAGTAGAGGGCCGAGGAGTAGTACGAAATCCTACGCACCTACGCACGCTAACCAAGGGCAAGAGTGATCACTCGAATCGCAAGATCGGTTGACTAGAAGCTAAGCTAGACCCATGGAGGCGATGAGCGCGAGCATCAGCCGGCTGTGCCAGATGGTCCACGACGCCGGCCTGCGGCCCGGCACCGAGGAACGTCTCCAGGTAGTATTGCTTGAGGCCACTAGGGGAGAGGGCCGCAGACGACAACCGTCTCCTTGTTCGATGAGGTCCTCGTCGGTTTCCTCGACAAGTTCACCGTCGTCAAGAAGCTTGCGGACGACTTTGACGTAAGCCTCCAGCCGACGCGCCAGGCTCTGCGATGCCCGCCACCATCAACGACCACTATGGTGACAACCTCTTGACGCCTTTGGTGGCCTGCGATTGCCCGTCGTTCGCGGAGAATGTCCACCTCGAGTCGCGCTTCGCCAAGCAGCGCCAAGCGCAGCAAGACACCATCGACATAATCACCCGTCTACGCGCAAATCGTCCACAAGGACTACTACATGCAAGAGGAGGACGATAGGGCGCTGGCCTTCTTGGACCGCAGGGCAACCTTGGGCAACAGCTTGGAAGCACGTTGAGCTCGCCGCCAACGCCGCTGCTCCTCACACGTCGGTTGGTGACCGGCGCACTAGGGCGTGAGGATGTCGTTGATGGATCCGTATGTATTTTATCTTTCCGTCAAATCCATGTAGTAGTATATGATACTACAGTAATTATCTTACCTTCGCATCAACTTCATAATTTTCAGACGTACTCCATGCATGAGCGGCGCGAACCAAACTTCTCATTACTCTAGGCAATATCGTTATTTTCTATCTATCGGTCGCGCCATGGAGCAGAACCAAATTTTGCAAGTTACGAGTTCAAAAGGAAAAGCCTGCCATGTTCACGTCGCACCCCCACACGGTTGGTCCGGCATGCCACTCAAGCGGGAATGCGTGCGGTGTTGCATTTTCACTTACAAGTGGGACCGCAGTTGAGCAAACCGACTATCGGCAAACCCCCACCCCGCCCACCGTGCGATGGCTGAGAAAATAGGAGGGAGAAGAGATGGTTGTAGCACGGACTCCAAGAAAATTGGTGTCGAATGGGACTCGTGTGGGTGGCATGTGCCGTACGGCTAGACGTGAATGCTAGTTATGGCCCATCCACCCCACTATATCGAGCCTATATCGAGGTACGTAGAACAAATTTCCTGCAGTCCGTGCTCAGCCCTCCTCTATCTCTCTTCTCAGCCAGCCAGCGGACGTGCGGAGCCCATCGTCTGTTTGCTCACATGCGGCCCCACATGTCGCTGAAAACGCAAGAGGACCCATCGAACCTGCACATCTTTCACCTCGGCGTCTTGGTGATGAAAAACAAATCAATAAAGATCTTGGTGGCGCTTTTGGAGTTACTCAAGAGTAGTAAGATTCTATTTACAGTTTAACCCAAGATGCACATCTCGTGGCTTCAACTACCACTCTATTTTCTTTCATGACACGACCTGGATGTTGGATGTCCCACGTGTCGGCAAAAGGAGGAAGAACCCGACCAAATCTTCGGTTGTGCTCTCGGATTAGACTAGTTGTGCTAACTTAAAATTTTATTGTGTACTCCCTCCGTTCCAAAATACTTGACTTCCATTTGTCCAAAAATGGATGTACCTATATACTAAAACATGTCTAGATACATATATATTTTGACAAATAGAAGGCATGTATTGTGCAACGGAGGGAGTAGAATGGATGCAAGTTTTTGTATTGGGAAGAAGAGTACATCCATATATTGATAGAGCGCAATTTAGTAGATGTTCTATCACTTTTAGCTAGCACAGAGGCTAGAGATGAGATTAGTGCACTTGTTGATACTCCTACTAGAATAGAGGCTAGACATGAGACTAGATGCGAGGAAGCAATGTCTACTTCTTTACACTCAAAGAAGAAAGAAGCACGCAAGATCGAGCCTCCAGCAGATCAACAATGAATGCATCGAGAAGGCACTAATCCAACTTACGAGGAGTAGTAAAATGTATTCTTGTGGTTCTTGTTTTCTTTGGTCTTGCTTTTCTAGTCAAAATTATCGTTGGAGTTAAATGCAAAACGGAGGTCCGTTTGGGGTCGTGCGTTGGAGTTGGCCTTACAAGTGGGACCACAGTTAAGGAAACCGACTATCGGCAAACCCCACCTCGCCCGCCAGCGATGGCTGAAGTTAGAGAAACAGCGAGGTTGAAGAGATTGCTCTATACGGACTCCAAGAAATAATATGGTGTTAGATGGATGTCGTGGTGGTGGCGTGTGCCGTACTCCTGGACGTGAATGCTTGTTCTGGCCCATGCCACCCTACTACTTACTCCTACTATATAGTACTAGTATCGAGGATTCGAGGTGCTGGTTACGTACAGCGAACACATTAACATATGGCTACAGTAAAAACACCCGCCCGACGCGCGAAGCATGTGAAGCTAGTACAAATAGTGTACTACTATTGTTGATTGGCCTCATCCGATAACAATGCACGTACAATTATGTATTCGGAAAATATTTTTTTGCCTCGTCGCACCACTCACTCAGAGAAGCGACTCGAAAGCCATTCATAAATTTAGTAATTTTATCACAGGCATATCATTTTATTACATACAACAGGTCATCAACCCACATCGACAACGAGGATACATTATAAATACTAAATTTTTCACCACACAACAAATAACAAGCAATGAAATGAACTTCAACTCAACCATTCCTCAGCATTGGAAATGCTTGCTTTGAACCACGAGTGATTCTCTGGAGCGGGCCATCCATTGTGGATCTGGAGACCAACGCAGGACTGATCATCCAGGCTAAAGCGGCCTACTATATCAGTACCAGGGTAGGGAACCACCCAAATGTCCGAGGTATAGACACAGTTGCTTCTCATAAATGGTACTAGTAACGTTGTGTCAACAGCAGTTGGATCGCCTTTCACCATCATCGGATAGTTTTGTCCAAGGAAGAGCGAGTTTTCTCCAAGACTACCAATTCTGTACCAGGGAGAAGGAGTTGGCGCTAGCACACTAGTATCCATCCCGAATACCATGCAATGGGTGTTGGAATAGGTCCGGAGAGTGAGACCATGGGAGACTACACCTGCTTCCTTAGTAGTAACATCATCAGTGGGCTGTATACACACAAGAAGAGGTGATCCACCAGAATTAGTTGCCAGGCGCCACAGAGTATATGGGCACTGCTCGTCCTCATGCTCGTGATCGTCACCATCGTCATCTCCCCCTTGGTTATAAAAATTTTCAAGTATAGGTGGTGGGATGTTCACAGGACCTTGGAAACACAAGAAGAAGGTTAATTAGTAAAGGGAAACTTGCTAACCCGCATGCATGTGGATGAAACAATTATAATTACGGTGGAAGACAAACGTACCAAAACTATGAGGATCCCATGAAAAAACAGTGACACGAGTGGTGGCAGCAAACACAAGGCCCTCGTATTGAATTGCATCACAGTACTCATCCGTGTACAGAAACTAATTTTTGAGCAATATCCATCGAGTCAAACCACCAAGGACGGCAACAAGCTTGTCGAAGATAGCAACAACTTCGTAGTTGTTGTAATTCCAAGAGCGGTTGGGAACTCGACAAATTGCTATCTTCCATAGAAGACAGTCACCATGATTGTATTTGAACGTGCGTACAATACCGGTGTGCTCAACCTCTGGGCAGTCTGCTGAGATTTTTGGAAGTGGAACCCGGTCACGAGTGTACACATTCACAAGTTCCCACTCACAGTTGGACCCAATGTAAACAACCCAATCTCCATTTGGCCCGCCCAAGCCTTCCCCTCAAGCGATGGCATCTTAACATCATATGTATCATTATCAAGCGGCATCAACTTGCATAGGGCGAGGCCTCCGTCGTGCCGGCGCCAGTCATCAGGGTCACGGTGAAGAATATAGGGGAGATCAAACCGATCCTTGACTCTTGGGTTCCTTGTAATGATGTTATTAGTTGAGTCGAGAATGGGCTTGAACGAACCTGCCATGCTAGCCGAGGTGATGACGTCGCACCGATCAATGAGTTCCTGCACCACGTCATCTTTCAGATCGGGGCAAGAATAACAGGGTCGTTTCCGGCCTATTCCCTCCATGGAGAAGACGATCGAACAATGGCAGAAGAAAGGGTGAAGGGCTGAAGGAAAATGGAGGAGGGAGAGTAAGAGCGTGCGACAGCAGTTCCAAATCGAGAGGGAAAGGCGAAGAGTCCGTGGACGGTTGCGAGTTTGCCACGGTTCACGAAGAGGCGCCCCGGCCTACACGTCCGTTCGGAAATACTCCTACTACTCACCGTCATCTCACTGATATGTTGGAACGGGACCACATGTCAACGAAACATGGTGTGTAATTTCTCGTGAAAAATGCGATCTGGCCGCGTTGGCCCGAGGTGCCGCATTAGTTATCGACCTTTATTTTTTTAATGGCATGCCGATCAGTTTTGAAGCACGACTAACTGATGCACGCAGAGAAAATATAAACTACTCTACCACTACTCCACCTCCAAAGACTAGTAGTATAAAAAAGATATATATGCTGGAGCTTCAGCGCTTTCTTGCTAAGGGCTGCCCACTTGCTTCTCACACTACCACCCTCTCTCCATATCTAAAAAAGACGGCCCCTCTCTCCCTCCTCACCGATGGTCACAGATCCGCCAGGGAAGAAAAGGACGTGCAGCGTTGATGCACTCGTCGTCGGCGATCGAGGTCACGCACTGACGACAAGGCCGTCCTCTCAGACCTAGCGCCCGCGCGGGATGGCCTCCGTCCCCAAGCTCGACCACGAGCGAAGCCACTTCCCGCCGACCCTCAGCTATGCTACCTCTTTTCGAACCATAACCTTGTTCTATTGCCCCATCTGCCACGTCGTTGCATGTGGATCTTTTTCCACTCCACCATCTTCCCAATTTTCTATCCTCTGCTCTGCTGGCCACGTAGAGGAAAACCATAATTTGCACTATTAAAGGAAACCCTACTTCATGCAGACTAATCCATGTCTGGGTTGAATAAGGAAAGGAAGGAGATGTCTTGTCCAAGAGAGTAGGCATCGAACCCGCATCTAGGTTGAAAAGGGGAAAATCAGTAGCTAAGGAACAAGTCTCGTGTCTCTTGGTTGAAGAAGGGTAGAAAGGCATGACAACGCAATAGATAATGACCAGGTCGATCGGTTTGTTGTCCTCGCATAGGAAAAAGGTGGCTAAAGAGAACAAAAATGGGACGTAATCCACATATGCTGCCTGGATATTTGTTGCTCTGGGCAACCATACCTCCCTCACCACTCTGCGTCCGTGGAGGTACATCATACTGGTGCGCCCACTGTACGAATGGGCCTCCCATGCTACTGCTAAAGTGATGCCACATTTAACTAATGCCGCTCTCAGTCTAATGCCACCGATAAATTTAAGCAATGCCATTTAATGGCACTGGATTATTTCAGGGTTAGTTGTTTATTGTGGATGTATTAAAGATTTTTCAGCTAAGGCATTCTAATGTTGTTGCACAACCAATATACCAACGATGAAACTTGTTACTACCTTCATATTTTTGCACTGTTAATGCTTATAGATTACATACCTCACTTTCATGAGATAAGTTAATTTTTTGTATGCAGTGTCACCAAAATGCCAAAGCGCTGATGTCATTTTATTTTGGTTAAACTGCATGACAATTATGAAGACAATAGGAAAGGTTAAGGTGGGCACATCCTCCTCCGGCTGTTCTCTTGATTAGATTCGATCAAGTTTTTATGTTTGATCGATTATCAAGATTGAGATAGCAATTTTAAGGTCCCCGAGTTGAAATGATATTTACCTTGGAGGTACATGGTTTGCAATTTTTTATACTGTCATTAGTTAATAATGCTAGTTACCTTCAGACTTTTGTATTTGGTTTAATGCTCATGCACAGCTAGTATACCAATGCTGAAACTTGTTACCTTTATATTTTGTATTGTTAATTCTTATAGAAACCTTCGATGCTAGAGTTTATTGAAATCTGTTCAATAAAACAATTGTCTTGTACCCTATAATAAACTAACTAGTCTCTTTGTTGCACTAGCCACTTTGGATTAGTGTATATTTGTAGTATTCGAATGGTGTTGCATTAGCGTATGGACATAAATAAAGTGTGGCAAGCTTTCCTAGATATGTGCTCAAGAAAACTACTACCTGTTTTTCTAAATACTAGGCGTTTGGGTACTTTAAATTGAACCGCAGCGTCTTATATTAAGGAACAAAGGGTGTAGAGTTCACTCAAATTATCCGGTAAAGCTAGTCACACCTTTGTTAAAATTAATGTTCATTATGTTATCGGAGGAGGTCTGTATGTTTGTCTCTAATGCTGTCGACTACATACGACATCATGATGTAATGTTAAGTCATTTCCTTTTATGCAGTGTCCTTTGAATTGTCAAAGCGGTGATGGCATTTTATTTTAGTAGAACTGCACAAAATTTGCTTAAAAGAAGAGGAAAGGTCAGGAATGGCTCAGTTTTTCGAAAAAACTATGTATGCCTTCGACATCACCGTTGTTGCTTTATTTATTCCTTCAAACATGTGGTTAGAAACAGTCTTGCTACCTTTTCCCATTAAGAAATTGGAATGCTTATATTTGTGAGTCTATGCTTCAACTAGTGCCACTTTTAGAGTAATCACACTTTCAATATCTATGCAAACATGGATGCCCGATTTTAGTGGAACTGCACAAAAAGTCCAACTGGTTCAACATTGGGAGCCTGTTTTTTTCCAAACCTTTATATCCAATTGGTGGCACTATGAGCTGTTCATTACGAAGGTACATGGTTTGCTACTATCTTGCTACTCTTTTTGTACTGTCATTAGATAGTAACACTAGTGGTTTGCATGTGAATTTATTGGCAGGGTGGACCTACATAGGAGGTGCAGGACAGGATTCAATGATTGGATGCTCAATTTCGGTTGTATCGATTTCACCTCTTCCATCACTATGAACATGGATATCCTTGGTCTGATGAAGAATAGGCGCTATATTTCTGCTCTGAACCAGCAAATCAATTCAGTATGAAATTGTCGAGGCAAAACATAAGCATGTCAGATTGTCCAAAGTCACGAAACATGATAGATGCTAAGCGGAAGAGACATGTTTAAACCGAAAATACAAGGTGTGGTATATGTTTACTAGCTGCTTGATATTTGTTTGTGTCCGCAACTTTGGTTGAACTGCACAAGAGAATAGTATAGTCACTACATGTAGTGCCATTTGAAAATAGACACAGAAAGATTGAATAGTCACTTCATGGACTGCAAAAAAGTAGTACTGTACTATTTATTGGCCAACACTAGGTGCTTCATTGCTTTGGTCTGATTATACAATGGGCATCATTTTGCCTAAGTTAAAGTTTGTATTCCAAAAATAGTCTCGCGGTGTGATCGAGAGAAGACCAAATCATATTGAAGTGGATGTTCCTCCATCATGTGTGGTTCATTCTCATGGTTCCAAATTGTTGGTGAAACCACTTACGTTTGCAAGAGGAATTGTAGACTTCACAAACAAATTTGTCTTTCGATCTGTCTTGAATGTTGGCCAAGAGAAGCATCCATGTTAGTAGGAAGAACATATGTTTTTCTAGATCTTTGCTTTTGGATCTACATATTTGTATATGATCATGTGAATCATTGAGATGCATTAACATGTTGATCTTATGTATGGGAATCGTACTAGTTGGTTTTAGTTGCGACACAAGATCCGAAGTGGCTGATCTTTGCTTTTGGAGCTACATATTTGTATATGATCATGAATCATTGAGATGCATTAACATTTACTTATTTCTGTTAGCTCGGTGTTTACAAATTCTTGATCAATCACTAGCTAGCCTACAAATGCGCTCTGGCGGTTTTATTTGCGACGCAAGATGCGAAGTGGCAGTTTTTGAATAAAAATGCCTACCTCTGAAAAACTAACAAGCTACACTATCGATCCTACGGATAAAAATGCCTACCTCTGAAGAAGCCGACAAGCTACACTATCGATCCTACGGATAAATAGCGGATCACGCACGTACTACCTCCTTTCCGGTTTGCGAGGGCTCAATTCAAGAAACGACCTACTCGATCCTACACGAATAAATAGCGGATCATGCACGTACTAGTACCTCCTTTCGGTTTCGGGGCTTAATTAGAACCTCTCACCAACCAAGGTACTCCCTCCGTCCGGGTTTATTAGTCCGTGAGCAAAGCAGCAAGACCAAGGCATGGCAATAATTAACGGCATGCGAAGTTTAAGCCTAATTAATTCCAGCGATTTAAGTGGCTGCATCGTGCCCTGGCGCGACTTCGTTGCATGCTGCTTCGCGTCTTGCACGGGGCGATTACGAGTGCTGCATGCAGCCGACCGTAATTAAGGCAGCTAAGCGATGCGAAAAAAGATCGCTTTAATTTTTGTGGGCTTTTTAATCCGTGGAATCATTATTGACAAGGAGGAGATGATTCGAGTGCACTCGTTTGACCGCCATGCGGCATGCAACCCGACGGGGCGGGGCGAGTGCAGTCATAATTTCAGTTTCTCTAGTTTTCTCGACAAGTCGGCGCTAAGCCATTATCGTTGAATTCCGATGACCGTCGCTACCTTCCACCTATAAGTACTCTTTCCCGGCCTTCTCTGGTGCCACCGTGACCCAACTCGCCATATCCTCATAAGCCCCCACCGGCCCGACGTCGCTCGCCACGTCAGCCATGCCCCCGCCCGTCTGCGGTAGGTGACGTCGGAGGCGGTCACCACCGGAACTAGTGTTCGGGTTTTCACCAGAAGGCATACGGAGGGAGGAGGCATTCTATCTGTCTTTAGATGGCAATGCGGAGATCGAGGAGTTGTTGGAGAGCGACCGCATGGCGGAGGAGCAGGAATTTTTGGAGCGCGAGTGCCTGGCGGAGGAGCAGCGTATCATTGATTTCCGCCGCCAGCGGGACATGGAGCAGCAGCGCACCGACGCTCTGAGTCACGAACAGAGAGCCCGCAACTAGGCCGACTACGTGGAGGCCGGCGCCCGGCAAATAGCCCTGGAGGCTGTCGGGCATGCACGCGTTCACGACACCGATTTTTACTACCAGCTCGTCAAATGGGTTTCCTGCTTGGAAGCCGAAGCTTGATGGACCACACCGGCATGGAAAGGGCCAACAGCAGCGAAACGCGCCTTATCGCCCTCTTGCAAGTCCGGCCGGGCGGACGGCGCCGGATGCCGGCGTTTAGCGTGTACCACGGATGGCGGCCGACATCGTCTAGTTAGCTAAGAGTAAGTTAGTACTTATGCGCTACTAGAGTATTAGTGGGAGTAGATAGTTAACTTGGCTATGATGGTTGTCAGCGTGGAAGTTCGATTACTCTATATGTGGATCGGACACATTACTTTGCTCAATGTTGAACTTTCCGTTTGAACATATGGAATGGGCTGTTATTTTTTAAATGGGTTGTATTTGTCCTGCGGGTTTAGAGGCTAACTTGTGGGCCTAGCAAGTTGACGCGTACACAATCGGGAGATGATTATGCGTGGAGAGGATGACAACCGGACCGCCAAGGTCATGGCGATGCAAGCAAGTGCCTCCTTATTTCAAGCCAATAAAAAAATGGCTCCTCCTAGTGGATTTCTAACATCTGGGTCCCATGCCATTGTCAACGTAGTCAATAAATGAGAGAATTGCACAACAAGCGGCTGACATCAGGGACCCAGCAGCTCGCCCAGTTATTTTTCTGGGTTAATTTCATAAATGCCACTCCAAATCTGGTGTATCCGAGAAATGCCACTGCAATTTCCAAACTTTTAAAAATGCCATTTCATGCCATTTCTAGTGGCATTTTTCGAAGTCTGGAGTGGCGTTTCTCAAAGTTTGCAAACTGCGTTGGCGTTTTCAAAGTTTGCAAAATTGCGTGGCATTTTCAAAGTTTGGAAATTGCGATGGCATTTTATGAATCGCCATAATTGGAGTGGCATTTATAATTTGTTTTTGAGATGGAAGCAGGGTGTCAACTAGGCTGTGCGGGACACTCTGGCCTGTCTAGACAACCTTTTCTTTTATGTTTACTACAGACCAGCCCAGTAGTTTTTTTCTTTCTAAAATGGCTAGCCAGTTTTTGTGATTTGTCAAGTAAGTCGCTTTATCGGCCTGTTGGGCTGCAAATCTTTCAAGGCGAGGAGAGCTTCATTCGGCTGGCGAGAAAATAGCCTATCGATAATGAGAAATGGGCTATACATTTTAAAACACATCAAACGGCAATTAGTTTCAAATATCTTTTTTCATTTGAGATTTTAAATTGCATTGATTTTTATGTGTGGACAATTTATTGGATTTTATATTTACATACATTTATTTTTAAAATCGGTCTGAATGTGACACAAAATTTCGGGATTAAAAACAGTTCAGACCGCACCGACATATGCAAAATTTCGTATAATTTTTTTAACCGTGGCCACAATATGGGCTGTAATGCTAACAAAAAGAATATGGGCTCCAAAAAAAACCTGTAAGAATTAGCAAATGGGCTGTAAATTATTTGAAATAATGGCAGATGGGCTCTGTATGCTGTTTTCCACAGATTTGAGGCTTTCCCCAGATGGCCTGTATACTGTTGGATGTCCATCCAACGGCCGTCGTGCTTCTTCAATCTATGCTCTTCCTGCTCCAGCCGCTCAAACAAGCGCCGACGGGACTGCCTGCTCCCTCCTCCCCTCGGCCGGCTGTGCTGCCGCGAAGCCTCACCGCCCCATCATACTCACATCGCTGGCCTAGCCATCCCTCTACTCACCCACACCTGCTGTTATTCTCCAGTGACGGCAGACGAACCAGTAAACCCTCGTACACTCGTACTCCCCTCCGTGTGGGAAACAAAAACAACTGCCGAGTCTTCCCTGCCTCCGTGTCGTTCCCTTCCTAGGCCTTGCCGTCGTCCATCGCCCTGGTGCTCTCGGCGTGGTCAACGTGGTCAACGACCGACATGCATCTGAAGTGGATTTGTCGTGGAGAGGTTGACAGTGGGTCCTGACCCGCACGCAAGAAATGCCTCCTTATTACAGCGCAAAATAATGATTCCTCCACGACATCTGGGACCCACGAAAGGGCCTCTGTATTTCACGAAAAACGTTACCGCCCGACAGCTCGGACCCACCACTATATCTTCGCACACAAGGAAGTGCCTCCTTATTACGCACAAAAATGAATACTCCCCCCTTTAGCTGGGACCCGGTATAGTGGGCCTACTAAGTTGACGGGGACGAAGGGCTTTGTCAACTTAGTCAATATCTGCGATTCAGCTCGGTGACCGTCGATGTCCATCCAACGGCCGTAGTGCTTCTTCAACCTCTGGTCTTCTTGCTCCAGCCGCCCAAAGCAGCGCTGGTCGTGCCGCATGCTCCTGCCTCCCGTGGCCGGCTGTCCTACCGCAGAGGCCTCACCGCCCCCATACTACCCCCACCCCTGGCCAGCCATCCCTCCACTCCACTCACCCACACCCCTGTTATTCTGCGGCGAAGGCAGCACAGCCGAACCAGTGAACCCTCATACTCATCTCCGTGTGGGCATCCACTGTAGCGTCTTCCCCGGCTCCGCGTCGTCCCCTTCCTAGGCCTCGCTGTCGTCCACCGCCCTGGTGCTCTCGGCGCGGCGTGGTCAACATGGTCAGGCGACTTCCATCGGTCGTGGGTATCGTGGAGAGGCTGACAGCTGGGTCCTGACGCCCGCACAAGGAAGTGCCTCCTTATTACCGCAAAATAATTATTCCTCCACGGCAGGCGGGGACCCATCGGACGGGCCACCATATTTAGTGAAAAAACGTTTCCCCATCGCTGGGACCCACCAGCTACATCTTCGCGCGCAAGGAAGTGTGTGCGGGCAACAAAAAAGCGATTCGCCCCCTAACTGCTGGGACCCACCAGCTACATCTTCTTCGCAAGGAAGTGCACGGCGGTCGGGACCCACCTGGTGAAGCGTATGTAGCGTTGTCATTACGGCATGACGTTATGCGTACATCTTGGTCGATATAGGCGGCGCGCTTGTCGTAGTAGAGGCTTCGCCGTAGCACGCATACGCGTCACGTACATCGGCGGTGCAAGAAATAAAATCTGACCACGTATGTGTACATCTGGCGGGTCTCGAACGCCTACTCGCGCATATATGCGGCGGGGCTCGTGTACATGGCTGCGTATGAACTGAGAAACAACATCGTCGTCGTGTTCATGGGAGGCAACAGAATGCGTCGTGTTCATGGGGAGGCAGCGGAATGCGTTGTGTTCATCGGGAGGCAGCGGGCAGCGTGGGAGCCAACCGGCTGGGTCGGAGCGGAATGCGTGGTCGTGTTCGCCGGGAGGGCTTGGGCCGGAACAGCGGCGAAGCGAGGCATGGCGTACCGCTGGCGGAGAAGCGGACCTCCTACGTTGAGCAGGGTCTTGTTGATCGGGAGGGTGTGGCGTACCGCAAAAGCGGATGAAAACGGACCTCCTACGGTCAAAGCAGGGGTCTGTTGATCGGGAGGGTGTGGCGTACCGCAAAAGCAGACGAAAGCGGACTTGTGTTGGGCGCTTCTGGTCGAAGCAGGGGTCCTGTTCGCCGGGAGGGTGTGGTGTACCGCAAAGCAGGACTCGAGGATCTGTTCATCTCCACCGTCGACCTCCTCCGGCCTCCACGGGATCTGTTCATCCGGCCTCCACCGCGCTACTCCACCGCTCTTGTTCAACCACCCCTCCACCGTCTCTGTTCATCCAGCCCTCCACACCACGGGTCTGTTCAACCACCCCTCCACCGTGTCTGTTCATCCATCCCTCCACCACACCACGGGTCTGTTCATCCAACCCCCCGCCCCCCATAGCGCTCACTGTTCATCCATAAGCAGCATCGATCGGCTTTAGTTAGCAGCGATAGCGAAGGAATCGCTCGATCGGGTTCGATTAACAACCATCCATCGATCGCTCGGGTTCAATAACGCGTAACTGCGGTCAATCGCTCGGGTTCGATTAGAGCCCAACGCCTCGCTTCGGGTTGATTAGAGCCAGCGCCTCGCACACACGCAGCGTATGTGTGCGAGAAAAAGCAGCGCATCGCTCGGCCCCGACCTCCCACGTGGCAGGAACTCCCGAAATTTTCCTCCCCCTCGCTTCTACCATGGTTTTTTCCGTCATGGACGGCCCAAAGAATGTCATGCAGCTGCGTCTCCGCACCGCCCAGGACGAAAATCCCATTTTCTGTCTTGATTTTTTTGTCATAGAAGTAGGAGCCCACCACATCTATGATGATACCGGGTTTTGTCACAATTATCGTCATAGAAGTGTCATATGTATGACAGAAAAAATTTTGTTCGGCCCAAAATGTCACGGATGTGTCTTTTTTTGTAGTGTATGTATCTGTATGTCTTCAATGACTACTGCTTTGTACATATTGTGCCTTTGCTCATTGTTCAGGTTACCCTATGAATGACTCTGTACACTTGCTCCACCCCTTGCTAAACTACCCCCAGTTGCATTTAAGCAGGATCGTTAGACCCGTTGGTCGTGGCCATCCGAATTCATGGCCGGAATGATGCAACAATTTGATGTTGAATCGTCAGTTCATGGTACGAGTCATGGCTCAGTTCCCACACCCCAATATGAATCAGCAACCAGCCCCAGTGACACTGCAAGACTTTGCACGTCTCAACCCTGTCATCTATCGCAGCTCAAACTAGCCACTTGATGCTAATGATTGGCTCTGTGACATCACTTTCGAGTTGAAGTCTGCTGGTGTAGCCCCTGCCAACTATGTCACCTTCACGGCTTCTTACCTGAAAGGTCCCGCTGCTCAATGGTGGGACAGCCACCGGCGTTCCTTACATATTGGAACCTCCATCACTTGACTGAAATTCCAAGCTGCATTCCGCGGGCCAATGTCGAACCACCATGGTTAGTCTCAATGTCCCCGTTGAAATTGAAGGGCTGGAATTTCATGTTTCCCCCATTATTTTGAAGTTATCCAATATTGACCTCATTCTGGGCATTGAATGGTTGAAAACGCTTCTATCATTTGCGCCATTAAAACCGTCCATCTACTACATCCCTCAAGTGAGATAGTAAGCTACCATGCTCATCTTGTTCGTAATGCCGAAGCACAGATTTATTCCTTGAATGCGTTAAACGCTTCTCCTCATGTGAGAATTGAAAACGCTCCAGCTGTTCCCAGTCCATGACCTTGAACTGGTTGTAGTTAAACTTGCACTGAAGTTATGATGGCATTATCTTCCTGATAATCATCGCGAGATCTTCGCCGATCATCAAAGTTTGAAGTATCAGTTACTCAGCTAGATCTAGATCTCCATCAGCAGTGATGTATGGAAACAATTATAGACTATGACTACAGTATTTCTTATACCCCTGGCAAGGCTAATCATGGCTGATGCCCTGAGTCGCAAGTCTTATCGCAACAACCACATGGCTTATAATGCTCAACCCCCTACAAGATGATCTCACTTACAGAGAGCATCCGATCCGCATTCTCATTCAAGTTGAACGTCGTACCCGTCAGAGGGCTATCAAATGTGGTCAAATACTTCTGAAGATGAAGCCACTTGGGAACTCGAGGCTTGTCTTCTTGATGAATACCCCGTCTTGTTTCCTTCTACCTTCTAAATCTCGGGACGAGATTTCTTGTAGTGGATGAGATTTGTAACGCCCGGATAATTAAGCTAAAGTAATCCCTCGTTAATGGTGCCATGTCATCACATTACTGTTGCTAATCCTCATATGATCCAAGGCCTAATTCAAATTCAAATTCAATTCAAGACCAAAATTTCAGTTTTATCAACATGCAAACCAAAATGTTTATCATGTGGCAAATATTCCATAACTAATTATGGTGGTGACCCAACACTTTTGCAAAATATTTCAATGCCCCTTTTGTGGATATAACAGTGGCTAAAAATAATTGGTAAATGATTTTTAAATTATAGAAATACTAAACTATTTTGTTTGAACCTCAAACTAAATGTGGCAGTGGTATAATTAGTAAAACCAATTTAGATGTTGTTACTATATTTTATAAAGCTAATTTCTATTCGAAAAAATAATAAAAGAAAGCTAAAACTGTAAAAAGAAAAATAAGAAAAAGAAAAGAAGCAAAAGAAAAGAGAAAACCCCCCTGATTCCCCCTGGGCCTCGGCCCACCCGCGCCCATGAACCCTCCCCTCTCCTTGTGCACGCGACCAGGTCGCTACAGGGGCATGGTTGCCCCCAACCCCCTCGCCGGAAGCGCCATGGGAGGGGATAAGGATCCCCCGCCCCCGGCGCCTCGGTTCCCTCCTCCTCTACCACTCCACCCACTCCCCACTCCTCTCTCCCTCTTCCTCCGCCTCCCTCCTCAGATCCCCTTCAACGAGCTCGTTTTCTCGCCGCGACGCCATTGCCGTGGCCACCGGCCACCTCGAGCGCTGCCAGGTTGCCCACGGGCCCCGCCTCGTCCTCTTCTTCCTCTACGACGAGCTACAAGGACCTGTGCGCCCCGTGACACCGCCCCGAGCCCTCCTTCCTCCTTTGCTTCCCCGTCCGCCGACGCCAAATTCGGTGACCTCGAGCCCTCCCCGAGCCCACTCACGCACATCAACAGGACCACGGTGAGCCCGCGGTCTCCCCCTCTCTTCCCGTTTTTCACGCGCGTCCCTAGCTCCGTTTCCTTCGCCATTGCCGAACCTCACCACCGCCGCCGAGCTTCTCGTTGTTGCTACCGACGCCCACGAGTTCCACCGAACCCCGCGTCGTCTTTAGGGCCTTGCGACAGAGCCGCCTGTGACCTTGGTTATCCTACCATTCCCCCTGTCGCCGTGCCTGGCCACGCCCACCGCCCTTCTATGTCATCCGCCGTCGCTCACGCTGCCCTACGACGCCCGCTTCGCCTCGTCGTTGCCCTGTGCACGGCCTCGCTCCCCTGCCGACTACTGCTGCTGCACTTACTTCGCGTGCCGGTTGCGCCATGCGCGCCGCAGCCACTCCATCGGCGCCGCCGCCGCGACTCGCTCCAGTGCTGCGCCGCCCACAGCCCTTTGCCCTTTCGCCTCGCCGCCGCTCAGCGCCAGCGCAGCCTCGCCCCATGACGCGCGCTCCCCCATGCCCCCCCTCATTGCGCCGCCCATTAGCGACGCGACCCTCTCTGATTGACAGCGCCATGGCCACGGCTATCACGCCCAATATGCGACCCTATCCAAAAGGAACTCGACGGTCCCACCAGATAGACCCGCATATTGAAGCGCTTTTGCAAGGTGGATATCATTACATCAACATTACATAATAGATGGGGATACATACATAAGGCACAAATGCCACAAGAATACAACCACATCATATACAAGAACAACATCCGACTACGGATGAAACATAAACGAAACTCAAGCGACATCCACCACCTAGCCCCGGGCTGCCGACACTGGAACCTATCCCTGATCGAAGAAGAAGCGAAGAAGAACTCCAAGACAAGCAAATATCGCTCTCGCGTCATGAGCATCGCATAACCTGCACACTGCAAGCTGTTGGTGTAGTAATCATGAGCCACGAGGACTCAGCAATCCCATTACCATGGGTATCAAGACTAGCAAAGCTTAAATGGGAAAGGAAGGGGTAAAGTGGTGAGGTTGCAGCAGCGACTAAGCATGTATGGTGACTAACATATGCAAATGAGGCGAGAAGAGAAACAAAGGCAGTCGTCAACTAGTAATGATCAAGAAGTGATCCTGAACTCTTACTTACGTCGGACATAACCCGAAACCGTGTTCTCCTCTCGATCAACCCGAAAAGAGACACTCACGGTTACACACACGTTTGTGTATTTTAGAAGAGTTTACTTAAAGTTTACTACAACGGATATTAACAAATTCCCATCTGCCACATAACGCGGGCACGGCTCTCGAAAGTTTATACCCTGCGGGGTGTCCCAACAGCCCATGATAAGCTCTCGCGATCAACGAAGGATATTCCTTCTCCCGGAAAGACCGACCAGTCTCGGAATCCGGCTACAAGACATTTTGACAGCAATAAAACAAGACCAGCAAGACCGCCCGATCGCCGACAATCCCGATAGGAGCTGCACATATCTCGTTCTCGAGGCAACACCGGATGAGACATGCTCTGAGTAAAACCAATCCTCAAGTTGCCCCAAGGTGGCCCATGAGCGGCTCGGTTCGGGCCAACACTTAGAAAGCACTGGTCCGGGGCTAAATAAAGATGACCCTCGAGAGCGACTCCCAAGGGAAAAGTAGGTGGTGGTGAGGCAAATGATAAAACCAATGTTGGGCCTTGCGGTAAAGTCTTATTCAAAGCGAACTGTCAAGGGGTCCCATAAATCACCCGACCGCGTTAGGGGCGCAAAAATCCGGGAACATAATACCGATATGGCGGAAACTAGGGCGGCAAGAGTGGAACAAAACACGGGCATAAGGCCGAGCCTTCCACCCTTTACCAAGTATATAGATGCATTAATTAAATAAGATATATTGTGATATCCCAACAAGTAAACATGTTCCAACAAGGAACAACATCTCCATGTTCCAACAAGGAACAAACTTCATCTTCACCTACAACTAACAACGCTATAAGAGGGGCTGAGCAAAGCGGTAACATAGCCAAACAACGGTTTGCTAGGAGGGGTGCAAAAGGTTAGAGGCTGACATGGCAATATGGGATGGCTTGAGCAGCAAGTGATAGGTAGCGCAGCATAGCGAAAGAACGAAGCAACTAGCATAGCAATGATAGTAGTGAGATCCAGGGTAGCGGTCATCTTGCCTGAAATCCCGCAAGGAATAAGAACGAGTCCATGAAGAAGATGAACAAATGAAGCCGAACCAAGCGTAGATGAACGAATCCTCACGATCGCAACGAAACAGGAACTAACAAGAAGAAGCACACAACATAGGTAAACACACCACACATGAACAAGGCATGATGCACAACAAGCATGATGCATGACAAAACTACATGAAGCTACTCATGGCAAGAGATGATGCAAACAAGAGCAACACATCAAAGCAAGTTTAAATGAGGCCGGAAACAACATAGAACAATTCCGGTAAGTCCTCATATGCAAATTTCGAAATTGGTCCAGATCTGAATAAACCTTAAGTTCAAGTTGTTAAACAGCAAGTTAATATGCACCACGATGGTCTACACGAAATTCTAGTCAAGTTACATATAAAGTTCATTAGATTCGGAGCTATGGCCTAGAAGATGTGAGCAAAACAAGATAAACATGGCATTGATGCAAAATGCACCCAAACATCAAGAAAACACCTCAAAACAAGGATGCAACATGATAATATGAAACTACATGCAAAATCAAGCAAGTTTCATATAGAGCACACTCAAAACGGAGCAACGGTTCAACACATACACTCTATACAAGGCATAACAACAATCTGTCCAAAACAGCAACTTGGCATATTGCAAGCATCATAACAACATGCTACAGAATATCAACATGAAAACAAAAGGCATGGGCATGATGTACAGGTAAAGCATTACAAAACATGAACACTGAGATATCTCCAGAAATCACTAGAACATGCTCAAAAACACATGGCAAGATTGCAAATAATAACAGTTTCAGGCATTAGCAGAAATAACATCAGGTTGCAATGTTTAGAGCTATTAAACAACATGTTACAGGAACTTATCATGGCATACAAAGGCATGGCATGAATCTACTCAAAGCATATAACAAAAGTCCCTTACTGACCATAAGCCAAAAAGGATCAGAAAATATGATGGCACCCATGTAAACATAGCAAGTTATATAACAGATTCATACATGGCAGGAACAACAATAAGTAGGCATGTTGGTGAGCTTGAATCACTCACCACAGAGCAATACATGGCATGGCAAGGCAACCAACAGTAAGAAGACATGTCATAGAAGCTATACATGGCAAGAACAACATCATAGCATACACGGATCAACTACAACAACCTTGGCAAAATTGAATAACATGTAAACAACCTGCCAGGAAACATTTTATAGCAAAAGTAGAGCTCTATTGACTCAAGCTATGGCACTCCATAATTTCAAACAAGGGCATTGATGGATAGAGCAAGACATTTATAACAAAACATCCTTACTGAAGTATCTCAAAATATGCATGGATCTCTCTGTAGCATCAAGTTAACATGGCATAAAAATATCAGCAGAACCGGGGCTGAAATCAGCAACATCATGAAGCCTAGTTTGCATGCTTGTGCTAGTCACCACAGAGATCACAAAAATACATGGTATACACCCCTGTAAAGATGGCATGGCATATTACAAAACACATGTAGGACTCAAGTTCATAGGGTGCACACATCAATCATGGCAAAAATGACAAAAGTGCATGTTCTGATAAGAATCTGAAACTAACATCACATAGCTCTCTTCCAACAGCATTTCAGGCATCAAGATGAGCTCAAATGAAAATGATGCAATGAGATGAAATGGTCTACTCTTCAGGGCGAACAATTTGACATATTATACGCACAAAACGGACCTACGGATGCAGAGTTATGGCATGATGAATATTGCATGAAAATATCACAGATTCGGGACTTAGCAGATTTTACCCTCTCGAAAAGTCAACGGGACGGAGATATCCGGGACGCGGGGATCCCGTTTGGTTGAGATCCCGGTGGATCGCATCCCGATCCACCGGATCTCGCCGGAGAGGCAACAACGATGGCCGGAGAGGGGCGGGGCGGCGCCGGAGGAGGCACCGGCGGGGTCGGGCGGCGGTCGGCGGGAGGAGGCGACGACGCTGCCCAGCGGTGAGGCACGGAGGCGCCGGCCAGCGTCTTGAGGCGGCGCGGCGCGCAGTGGCGCTGGAGGCGCTTCTGGCGGCTGCCGGCGGCGGCGGCGGGCGGAGCACGCCGGCCTGGGCGGCTCGCCGGCAGCGGGGGGGGCGGCGAAGGAGAGAGGCGGCGGCGGCGGCCTCGGGCGGCAGCGGGGCTGGGAGCGGGGGCGGCGGCCTGGGGCCCGGTCAGCAACACGGGCGGGCCAGCGTGAGGCGCGGAGGAGAGAGAAGGAGGGCGCGGGTGAGGTGGCGGCGCGGCGGCGGGTGACGTGGCAGCGCCCCATTGGCCGGGGTGAGGTGGAGGATGGACGTGTCCGGCCGTCGGCGTACATGTCCGGCGGCGCGGAGGGAGGATTTAGGGTTTCATCTGCGAAAATGGAGGGGGATGCATTTATTTATAGGTAGAGGGAGCTAGGAGACTCCAAATGAGGTGCGGTTTTCGGCCATGCGATCGTGATCGAACGACCGAGAGCATGGAGGGGAGTTTGCTGGGTTTGGGGCCACTTTGGAAGGGGTGTTGGGCTGCAACAAAAGAGGGCTTTGCGGTTACACGGTTAACCGTTGGAGTATCAAACGACCTCCAAATGGCACGAAACTTGACAGGCGGTCTACCGGTGCTATACCAAGGCCGCTTGACAAACCTCGGTCCATTCCGAGAAAGTTTAACACCGCACACGAAAAGAGGTAAAAGGGCGCCGGGGACATAGGAGTGCGGATTGCAAAAGCGGACAACGGGAAAATGCTCGGATGCATGAGGCGAACACGTATGTAAAATGAAATGCACATGATGACATGATATAAAATGCAGATGATGACATGGCAAAGTGCAACACGCAAGCACATGACATGGCAACGACGGCGAATAATCTGGCGGACACACAGGCGCGCCGGATCCGAGGCGTTACAGCGGCCTGCCGGCCACATGCAGCCCCTTTCCACCATGCCGCCGCATGCCGCCGCTTCGCTTCGCCGCCATGGCTGCGGCTGCGTCCTCGCGCCACTACTGCGCCGGCCTCACCTCGGCCGTGCTCGCGCCACGGCCCGACCACCTACCGCCGCCGCTGCAACCCGCTCCGGCCACCACCTCCCTTTGCACCCAGCGCCCACGGCCGTGCGTGCAGCAGGCGGGCGCCAGCGCCAGGCACCATCGCTGCAGCCCACTTAACGCCCGGCGCTGTTAGGCCCCCTCGGGCCTATGACATATGGGCCCCATGCCCCTGTTGAAAAGAAAATAAAAAAATAGTAATTAATTAGTTAGCAATATAATTAATTAACTTAATTAACATTTCTTAATTAGCCTAATGAACATGATTAGTTAATTTAAATTAGTTTAACTAGCTAAGTCAATGACAAAGGGGCCCCACTGTCCCTTTTGACCAGTCAAGCCAGTCTAAGTTGACTGTTGACCATGCCGACTCAGCACACCATGGACCCCACTGTCAGCTGCATGTGCATATTGCTGGTACACTTGTGTGTACCCATAGCAATTTAGCTATTTAATATTTTCGAATTAAATTAAATCAGAAAATCCAGAAATTATATAAAACTTTGAAAATTCATACGAATTAATGCGTCACTCGGATGAAAAAGTGTTATACATGAAAGTTGCTCAGAACAACGAGAAGAACCCGAATACACTCTCTGTTCATCCGCCACGTGCCCCTAGCATAGCGAAAATCAAACTTTTCTCCTCCGTTTCGTCTGTCCAAAAATGCCTAACTCCGGGAAAACTTTCCGGATGTTATCCCCCTTTGCCGGTATCGTGTAGCACCGCGTTAAAACACCCCTAGCCATGCATGTTACCGCTGTCATGCATCTATGTTGCATCTCTTTGCATTATATTGACTGTTTCTTCCCCCTCTTTTCTCCGATAGACCCCGAGACCGCTGTTGATGTCCCTGTGATCGACTACATCGACGATGACCCTTCTTCCCTTTCAGCGGGTCTTCCAAGCAAGCCCCCCCATTGATCATTCCGATATCACCCATTCCATTCTCTCATACTTGCATTAGATTTTGCTACTGTTATTGTTTGCTCCTATTCTGATGCATAGCCTGCTTTTGTAACCTGCTTATTGTTACCTACCTGCTATCCTAAACTCCTTAGTATATGTTGGTTAGTGATCCATCAGTGACCCCCCACCTTGTCCTTGTTGCCCCTGCTTCATCATCGACAACTCGATCAACGTGATCGATGACCAGAGCGCCCAACACCTCACATCACATCACGCCCCTTTAGTTGCTCGACTCCGGAGAGCTACTATCGAGTGCCAAGGGTGATCCCTCATAACGCACTCCTAATGATAATTCTGTAGTGTAGCTATTCGGTCGTGGTCATCGAGGGTGATTTCCTCTTTCACCATTCCCGATACGGCTCTGTCGTGCAACACCTCAAGTGTGAACCTCGAGGGTGGTCCCTCTTACGTTCACCTTGATGATTACATTGAGTGGAATCCACCGGGGGTGATTCCTCGGGTTTTCCCCTTGATGTCTGGACACACAGTTACCTTGACTTTACTTGAGACCGTTGTGAAAGCCGGGCAGGCCCGGAGAGCACCGGTGCGATGTGACGGTGGCGGCTGGCTGTTTAGCGGTATCACCCAGGAGGGGGTGATAGCTCTGGACTTGTCCCGACAGCCGTCACTTCTTTTAATAATGCACTAACAGGTTTGGATATTTGTTCTGAGTTGGCCTCTGGCCTTTACGCACTAACCACCACGCGAGAATAGTTATGGGACTCGACATCACAGTATCAGCCGAAGCTTTGTCAGACGTCCAGTTCAGCATTGCGGCACGGTCGGGTCGTGCTAGCCATCCGAGGCGGTGCTGGTATCCACCCTACTCGTGACGACCCGGAGTGCAACGGGCGATGGGCCCAAGAACCCGGGGTGCTTAGGATGTAGACCGGCGGGGACCTCTCTGCTGAGCCTAGGTAGGGCTGCAACGTGTTGATCTTAAGAGGCCGGGCATGACCCAGGAAAGTGTGTCCAACCAGAGTGATCGAGCGTGTTGGGTAATGTGGTGTACCCCTACAGGGAAGATATATATTCGAATACGGTGTCCATGGTAATGTACGTTCAGACTTGTATCCTGATCTTATACAACTAGAAATGGATACTTGATATGTGATGGATATGTTGGCTCCGGGATTGCTTTCTCGCAGGGAGTCGAGGAAGGATATCTGGGCCTTAGTGTTACAACATGCTTGTTAATTAAACTGCTATTCTTTACTCTTCTACATGCTGCAAGATGATTGGAGCTGCTTGAAGATGCTAGTCTTTGATAGGCTAGGCCTTCCCCTCTATTCTAGCATTCTGCAGTTTAGTCCATAGATACAGCCCTTCCATTTGATACCAATGCATACTTAGTATAGATCTAATGCTTGCGAGTACTTTGGATGAGCACTCACGGTTGCTTTGCTCCCCCTTTTCCCCCTTCCTTCTTCTTTCCGGTTGATGCAACCAGATGGTGGATCCCTGGAGTCAGATGCCACTGCCGACGGATGCTACTACGTGGAGCAAGCCGACGACCAAGAGTAGTTAGGAGGTCCCAGGCAGGAGGCCTTGCCTCTTCGATCATTGTTGTTTTTGTGCTTGCCTTCTTAAGGCATCCTTGTTTAACTTATGTCTGTACTCAGATATTGTTGCTTCCGCTGACTCTTGTGTATCGAGCTTGTGTATTCGAGCCCTTGAGGCCCGTGGCTTGTAATATGAAGCTTGTTTTATTTTAATTGGTGTCTAGAGTTGTGTTGTGCTATCTTCCCGTGAGTCCCTGATCTTGATCGTACACATTTGCGTGTATGATTAGTGTACGGTTGAATCGGGGGTCGTCACAATGGCAACGGTGATGATGAAGTTACGGCGCAGGGCTTCGCCTAAGCACTACGATAATATGATCGAGGTCTTGAACTATGGAGGGGGGCACCGCACACAGCTAAGAGATTGTCTATTGTGCTATTGGGGTGCCCCCTGGCCACGTATATAAAGGAGGGAGGGAGAGAGGCCGGCGGCCAGGAGGGGCGCGCCAAGGGGGGAGTCCTACTTGGACTCCTAGTCCAAGTAGGATTCGCCCCCCTTTCCTTTCTTCCACTGGAGGGAGAGGAAGGAGGGGAGAAGGAGAAGGAGAAGGAAGGAGGGGGTCGCGCCCCCACCCCTTGTCCAATTCGGTTTGGGCAGGGGGAGGCGCGCGCCACCTCGTCACCCTTCTTCCCTCTCACCACTAAAGCCCACTAAGTCCCATTAACTTCCTCGGGGGTTTCGATAACCCCTTGGTACTCCGGAAAAATACCCGGATCACTTGGAACCATTCCGATGTCCGAATATAAGCTTCCAATATATGAATCTTTACCTCTCGATCATTTTGAGACTCCTCGACATGTCCGTGATCTCATCCAGCACTCCGAGCAAACTTTGGTCATAAAATCACATAACTCATAATACAAATCGTCATCGAACATTAAGCGTGCGGACCCTACGGGTTCGAGAACTATGTAGACATGACCGAGACATATTGGCTCCTACATATTCTACGAAGATCTTTATCAGTCAAACAACATAACAACATACTTCATTCCCTTTGTAATGGGTATGTTACTTGCCCGAGATTCGATCGTCGGTATCATGATACCTAGTTCAATCTCGTTACCGACAAGTCTCTTTACACGTTATGTAATGCATCATCCTGCAACTAACTCATTAGTCACATTGCTTGCAAGGCTTAAAGTGATGTGCATTACCGAGAGGGCCTAGGGATACCTCTCCGATACACGGAGTGAAAAATCCTAATCTCGATCTATGCCAACTCAACAAACACCATCGGAGACACTTGTAGAGCATCTTTATAATCACCCAGTTACGTTGTGACGTTTGATAGCACACAAAGTGTTCCTCCGGTATTCGGGAGTTGCATAATCTCATAGTCAGAGGAATATGTATAAGTCATGAAGAAAGCAGTTGCAATAAAACTAAACGATCATTATATGCTAAGCTAACGGATGGGTCTTGTCCATCACATCATTCTCTAATGATGTGATCCCGTTCATCAAATTACAACACATGTCTATGGTTAGGAAACTTAACCATCTTTGATTAACGAGCTAGTCAAGTAGAGGCATACTCGGGACACTCTGTTTGTCTATGTATTCACACATGTACTAAGTTTACGGTTAATACAATTCTAGCATGAATAATAAACATTTATCATGATATAAGGAAATATAAATAACAACTTTATTATTGCCTCTAGGGCATATTTTCTTCAGATGGAAGCTATGATTCCCTCACAAGTTGGCATGAGTCTCTGGACTTCACAAAAATAAAATAGGCCAAAGAAGCCCAGCTTAAAAAAAGAGAGAAAAGAGAGAAGGGACAATGCTAATATACTTTTTCGACACTTGTGCTTCAAAGTAGCACCATGATCTTCATGATAGGGAGTCTTCTATGTTGTCACTTCCATATACTAGTGGAAACTTTCATTATAGAACTTGTCTTGTATATTCCAATGATGGGCTTCCTCAAATTTCCCTAGGTCTTCATGAGCAAGCGAGCTGGATGCACACCTACTTAGTTTCTTTTTGAGCTTTCATAAACTTATAGCTCTAGTGCATCCGTTGCATGGCAATCCCTACTCACCCACATTGATATCTATTGATGGGCATCTCCATAGCCCGTTGATACGCCTAGTTGATGTGAGACTATCTCCTTCTTTTTGTCTTCTCCACAACCACCATATTATATTCCACCTATAGTGCCATATCCATGGCTCACGCTCATGTATTGCATGAAAGTTCAAAAAGTTTGAGAACATCAAAAGTATGGAACAATTGCTTGGCTTGTCATCGGGGTTGTGCATGATTTAATACTATATGTGCTGAATATGGAGCATAGCCAGACTATATGATTTTGTAGGGATAACTTTCTTTGGCCATGATATTTTGAGAAGACATGTTTGCTATATTAGTATGCTTGAAGTATTATTGTTTTTAAATCAACATTAAAATTTTGTTTTGAATCTTATGGATCTGAACATTCATGCCACAATGAAGAAAATTACATGGATAAATTTGTAAGGTAGCATTCCACATCAAAAATTGTGTTTTTATCATTTACCTACTCGAGAACGAGCAGGAATTAAGCTTGGGATGCTTGATACGTCTCCAACGTATCTATAATTTTTATTGTTCCATGCTATTATATTATCTGTTTTGGATGTTTTATATGCATTATCATGCTATTTTATATTATTTTGGGACTAACTTATTAACCTAGAGCCCAGTGCCAGTTTCTATTTTTTCCTTGTTTTTGAGTTTCGCGGAAAAGGAATATCAAATGGATTCCAAATGGAATAAAACTTTATGATGATTTTTCTTGGACCAGAATACACCCAAAGGACTTGGAGTCCAAGCCAGAAGACCCACGAGGCGGTGACAAGGGTGGAGGCCTGGAGAGCGCGCCCGCCTGTAAGTGCATCTAGTGCCCCGTAGTGATTTTGGTGTATTGAAGACTTATAGGTTAAGGGACTGATGCGTTTGTGAGTGTACACAGGTCTATAATTCTATGAGGAGTTTGATATTTACGGAGAAAGTTGACCCCTAAAAATGAAGTTCTTCGACTGAAGACTTTGGATTTCTGAAGACTTTCTGAAGACTTTGAAAGTGAAGAAATTGGTGTGACCATGAAGACTTGGTATTCATACGAGGAACATGAAGCGTGAAGACTTTTGTTTTCGTAGTTTCATTTTCTCTTTCTTGAGTCATAGGAAACACCGTACTGTTAAAGGGGGTCAAAAAATACTAAGGAAAAATTTCCATGTGATGCTCAACTTAAAATCCTACACCTACCAATCCCTTCGAGTGAAGCCATTGGAAATCTCATACAGTTCAGTCAATTTCTTCAGTGACAGAGATGAAGTTCTTCTGGTCTCTGAGGAATTTGTTCTGACTGAGGTGTTAGGAATTCGCTAGTGTGGATTGCCTACAAGTGAGGAACATGATAGCCCTGAGGAATTTGAGCCTGAAATTTCCGACCATTGCTGTGCTACACGCCAGCTGTTCCAAAATATCTTATCCACCTAACGGTCATCTCACTGAAGGGCATTTATGTCTTATCATGTCGGGCTGCTCCCTAGGCTATAAATACCCCCCCCTACAACCACTAGCTGGTTGGCTGCTCCGAGAGAAACTAACACTTGTCATTTGAGAGCATCCCATCCTCCGAGGACTTTGAGCAAAAATCATCAAGTGGTGAAAACCCAAACCCAAACACCTACAAACCCAAAGTGATTGAGCATCACTGAAGAGATTGATCCTGTGTGGATCCGACACTTGTTACCTTTTAAGACTGTGCATCTTCCAGACGGTTAGGCGTCATGGTCTAGAGCATCCAAGAGGAAATTGTGGATCGCCGAGTGACCGAGTTTGTGAAGGTTTGGAAGTCACCTGAAGACTTACCACGAGTGATTGGGAGATGTCTGTGTGACCTTAGCTCAAGGAGAATACGGTGAGGACTATGTGTCCGGGACTGTGTGTCCTCTGGTGTAAATACCTAGCCTCTCCAACCAGACGTACAACTGACACAGTAGTTGGAACTGGTCTACCTAATCACTGTCTTCACCAAGCCTGCTGGTTCTATTTCCTCAACTCTTTCATTTCCTCATTACTGTGTTGTGTGCTTGTTCATATCTGTTTGAAGACTTTGACTAAAGACATTCTCAAATTCCTCAGTTCAATTTCTTCAGTCTGTTTGTCTTCATCCTGTCTATCCTGTGTTTACGCTTTCTGTACTCTGTGCTTGTTTTCATTTCATCATGATGACCATGTTTATGTTACGTCATGTATGCATTTGAGTACTTATTCCGCTGCAAGTAGTTCTTCTCTTAGGAATTTCTCACCCTGGGTGCTCCCTTGTTCTGTGTGATTTTTGTTTAACCTCCTGGAGTTTTAGTTATGTCGACCGCAGGTATGATCAAGGTCTCTGCTGGATGTCCTACCTTCGATGGGACAGACTACCCCTACTGGAAGAATAAGATGCGAATGCATCTTGAGGCAATTGATAACGATCTCTGGTATGTTGTGGAAAATGGTGTTTCCTCTATCACACCTTCTGTGAATGCTGTTGATGTGAAGAGATTCAAGCAACTCGATTCTCAAGCGAAGAACATCATATGTGGCCATATGAGTAAAGGACAGTATGGCAGAGTGAGTGCTTTGGAAACTGCTAAGCTTATCTGGGATAGGCTGTCTAAAGTAAATGAAGGAGTCTTAACACAGCGCGACTCTCGAGTTGACGTTCCTTGCAATCTCTTCAACCGCTTCAAAAGACTGGACAATGAAAATGCTCAGCAAACCTTTGATCGCCTCACTGACATCTCAAATGAGCTTCAAGCACTTGGTGCCACTGACATCACCGACCATGAGGTGGTGAAGATATTGCTGAGATCGATTGATTCCTCAATTGACACTCTGGCACTGATGATGCAAGAACGTGGAGATTACAAGTCACTTGATCCCGCTGATATCCTCGAGAGGCTAAATACTCATGAGTTCCATCTTACTGAGAAGAGAGATCTCTATGGTTCGAGCTATGGTAGATCACGCGCCCTGAAGGCCAAGGCAGTCTCTGAATCTGAAGGTGAAGATTCTGGTAGCAGCCTTGGTGATCCTGAAGAACTGAGCCAGGAGATAGCATTGCTCGTGAATAAATTTCAGAAGTTCTCAAGTCATGGTCGCTTTGGAAAATCCTCAAGGAGTGATGATTCCTCATCCCGTGACTATAAGAAGAGGCTATGCCACAAATGCAAGAAACTTGGTCACTACATTCAAGATTTATTTGTCCTCAGTGGGAAAAGGAATCAAAGAAGAAGAAGTACAAGGATTACAGTTCTAATGACTCAAAGAAGAAGAAGAAATCTTCAAAGTCTTCATCATCAAAATTCTCAAAGTCTTCATCTCACAAGAAGAGCAGCTCTAAGAAGGCTCGGGCATTCATTGGCAAGGAAATGGACTCTGAAGCCGAATCTGAGGAACATGAGGAAGAGGAGGCATCTAAGGAGTCAGAATCTGGTGTGGCGAGCCTAGCCCTCGCTACTGCGTTCGTCAGCAAGTCCATCTTCAACACTGAAGAAAATGGCTTCCACAACAAGGTTGATGACAATGACGACTATGCTCCCACCTATTGCTTCATGGCAAAGGGTGCCAAGGTACTCAAATATCCCTCCTATGAATCAAGTGAGGATGAATCTGATGAAAACCTCAAGCCTAGCTACTCTAAACTTTGCTAAGATTGCTTTGAAACAACAAAAGGCTTTTGAAAAGGTTCAAAACATGCTAGACAAAAGTGATGATATGTTGGGTGAAGAAATGGATCGCATTAAAAATTTGACTGAAAATCTTCAAAGACTTCAGACTAAGTTTGACAACCTTCAAAGTCATCATAACACTCTCTTATCTGATCATGAGAAGCTTTCTTATGAATTTCTTCAAAGAAAGCAAGATCTTGAAAAGCTAAGGTGAGTTATGAAGATCTTCAGAAGGAGCGTGATTCATTACTTGATCAAAAAATCAGCGCTACTCAGGAAGAATTCAGTCCTCCATGTTTGAAGTGCATTGAACGTAAATCTGCTAATTCTTCACCTGAATGTTCAAATGCTTATAATATTATAAATTCTTCACCTGTCTCTGCTATCACTAATTCCTCATCTGAGGACATTGCTAGTATCACTAATGATGCAGGGCTGAAGGAATTGTATACGACAGGCATGTACAAAAGCCTCAAAGGGCATCAGGCTCTTTGTGATGTGCTTAAAAAGCATATCCTCAACAGGTGTCAGATTTCGGGTTCCGGCAGACCCTCTAGGTTCGAACACTGGGGTGCACGCAGAGATTTCACCCTCTACCTTCCTGCGCCTCGTCGCCTCGCTAAGATCTAAGCTATGAAAGGGACAACACAAGTTTGTGGTGTGGTGTAATACCCTACTCTAGTTTGTAGTGTGGTGGATTGCCTCTTGGGCTGACGATGATGAACAATACAAGGAAGAACAGCCTCGCGAGGGTCTGTTCTTGGCTGGTGCGATGAACTGCTAGGAGGAGTTCAGTCGCTCTCTCTCTCTGCTGATCCCAGATGCTGGATCCTCTCTGTAGATTTCTCGATGCCTCTACCTTGTGGGTGGCTAGTCCTATTTATAGGAAAAGGCCTTGGGCCTCTCCCCAAATATTGAGCGAGAAGGGCGCCAACAATTGGCCATTTTGAAGGGGAACATCTAGTACACTTATCCTGACTAAAGTTGGTCCTCACTTGTTAAAGGCTCTGGTGGTGGCCTTGGCTTGGGCTCCACAATGACTTCCTTCCTGCCGTTCTGCGGTCTTGGTCTTGTTGCAAAGCGGATGCCTTTGCTTGATACTCTTGCTGCGCTTGCTCCCTTTGCACCAAAGAGGAAAGGAGGACCTGCGTGGGCTGGCCCCCTTTGGCGCCCTTGGTCTTCATGGCTTGCGTCCACGGGCACCTCGTGAAGTACCCGCCTTGATCTCTCCGCCTCCTCATGAGCTAGCTTTGCGAGGCTGTGCGAGGAAGCTCCTGTCGTCCGCCCATGCAGGCTTGCCCCCTCGCGAGGGTCTTGAGCTTGTGCTGGTGAAGATAGGCCTTGATGGGCCACCCCTTGAGCCACGCCGCAGGCAGGCAAGTCTAGGGACCCCCATTCCCAGAACGCCGACAGTAGCCCCCGGGCCCAAGGCGCGCGCGGACTTGGCTGAGCAGAGGAGCGAAGGGGCAAGTGCAAAGCACCGCGGGCCCTAACAGCCTGCGGCCTTGGGCGCCGCATGGCGGTTGATTGGACGTGGGTGGCACTGTTCCCCCACGCCTCCTTATTTTGCGCCCAGCTAGGCGGACCCGCGGTTGCACACAGTCGTTCCCCTTTTCGTTGCTCGACCGTCCCCTGCTCTTCCTCCTCTCGAGCTCCAGCCTCCGCTTCCAATCCAATCTCAAATCCTCCCCCCTTCCGTTGCCATGGCTCCGACAAAGAAGGGGAAAGGGAAGAAACCCGTGCCTCCACCTTGCTCGCCGTCGTCGGCGGCTCCTGCCGTCGACCGGTCGATCATACTCAACTGAGAGGGCTTAGGCAAAGTCAGCTCTGCTCTGGCCACTATCTTCAACGAGTGCGGGAGGACGACGGCCTGTCCCGCGTCTCACTTCTACATCGACAGGATAGCCACCGACGTCCGGTATTTTACCGACGCCCTGTGGGCAGGACTGGTTCCCCCCTTTTCCAATTTCTTCAACGATGTGCTTTCCCATTACCAGATCCATATGATGCATCTGGGTCCTGAATCTATTACTCTTCTTGCCATCTTTGCTTTTGTCTGTGAGGCGATGATGGGCATCCCTCCTTCTGTTGCCTTGCTGCGTCACTTGTTATCTCTGCGCCTCGTCGACCCTGCCCAATGCTCGGGGTGCGTGAGCTTCATTGTCGCACCAGAAACAGCGGCTTCGGGGATTGATTTCAGTCTTCCTCAGTCCACGCCTGGGTTCCGTGAGCGGTGGCTGTACGTGGATGTCGAGGTGCCCAGCCCACCTTTGAATAGCGTCTCCGCTATCCCCAATTCAGGCCGGGGCGAGAGGCGCCACGAGCCCCTGCTCGTCTTTGTCTGGCGTCGCTTCGCGTTCCTGAGGATGCTCGACGTGACGACGCCCAAGGTGGTGAAGGAGTTCCTGCTATGCCGCATTGCCCCTCTTCAGCGTCACTCCCTCCAGATGTGGACCTTCAGCGAGCGTGAGGATCGCATGAGGCTCCAGGAGAAGGACCTGACGCCCGAAGCCATGAGGAAAGTGCTCTTGGTCTTGACTGGGGACCCCACCCCCGGCAGCATCCGGCAAGGGGGGGCTTTGCTGTATTTTTGCTCGAACAGGGGCGACTTTGTGAATCAGATGCCGAGCTTCGACGAATGGGGGCGCGCCCAAGCAGGCCTCACGGGCCTCGCGAGAACCAGTGGCGGTGATCGCCCTTCCAGCTTGCCTGGGCGGTCCTTCCTCAAGTGGCGGAGCAGGGAGACATGAGCCACTGGAGGCTGAGGGGGCCCCCGCCGGGATGACGACGCCAGGTAGCACTCCTGAGGAGGCAGCTCCTGAGGCCCGTACTGCTGCGGCTGAAGGCGTCGAGCCGCTGCTCACGGCGCCCATGTTGAGGCCCAGGCCCAGTACCCTTCTTGGTGAGGCGATCGTGGCGTGCATCGTATGGCGCCCGGACGCTGTTCACCTCGATGCTTCTTCCTTGTCGCAGGCCGACCCCTGCGCCCAACTCCTGGGCCGCTTCCGTGTGGACTTCGAGGCTCTCCGGAAGAGGAGGGAGGCCTTGGGTGACGATTACCCTTGCCGCCTGCTGAAGCGCAGGAAGTATTTCGCCATTGATGAGTAAGCCTTCCCCCTTCCTAGCTCCTGGTCCTTCTGTTGCTTTGGCTGATCCTTGCTTCGCAGGGCCCTTCCTGCCGAGCTCGCGGAGATGGCTGAGGAGCCATCCCCCCAGGCTCCGCCCTCTCCACCGCCTTCGAGTGCCCCGTGCGCAAGCAGAGCCCTTGTGGTGAGGCCGGTCGGAGAGGTGAGCCATCCTGCCCTGGGTTTCTCGACTGGTCGTGGATGGCGATTGGCTGAGGTCAGCCCTGCGATCTTCATTTGGGGATGGGCTGGCTCCAGGCCGGGCTTCTGCCGAGGCGTGCCCGGCCATCGCCAGGGTGCCAGGCCCCAGCCCCCTGCCCGGAGGGGGAGCGCTGGTTCGTGGCCCTCCGCGCTTACTTGGGGCGGATGACGGCGCAGAAGACTTGTTCGAGCGCGCTCGGGAGCGTCACGCTCTTCGCCAAGGGTTTCTCCGGGAGGCGGGCCGACGCAGATGAGCCTGCTTGGTGAAGAGCTTCGCCCGGCGAAGACGCCAGCGCCTGAGGCTGAGGGCTTGCGCCGGCTGAAGAAAGGCGCAAGCTGGCTGCGGCGTTGCCCTCGTGCACCACCAGCGTGACCTCGACAATGAGGAAGCCGAGGCGTCGCTGGCGGCCTCTCGGGAGGCCCGTTCCCGGGTCGTCGAGGAGGCCCGAGAGGCTGACCGATGGCGTGTGGCGGCGGAGGAGCGGGCGCGGGAACTCCTGGACCGGTGCCATTCCCTGGAGCAGCGGGTGGAGCTGCGTGAGACGGCCCTTGTGTCGTTGAAGGTGGCTTCGGTCGACCAGGTAGAGCTCCAGAGGCGCGAGGAGGCACTGACGCTGGAAGCTGCCGAGCAATGGCGATCTTAGCGTCTGGAGCGAGGGAGCTTGGTGGCGCAGCGGAGGATAGCGTCGCCGCGCAGGAAGCCCGCATCCTGGAAGAGGTCGGACGTCGGGTGGCGACGGACCGCTTGAACCTGGAGCGCGAGTTCAAGGAGAGGCTGGGGTTGATCCAGGTCGAGGCTGAAGGCAGGACCGCTGCCCCGAGGGCCAAGCTGGACGAAGTGACACGGCGGGCCGATGCTTCCCGGGCCGCCCTTGGCGTGGCGCAGGAGGAGCTGACTACCTCCCACGCGGAGGCGCTTCTTCTCCGCCAGCGGGTGGATGAGGCTAAGGCCGTCGCACGGCAGAACGAGGACGAGATACGCCAGTGGCGGATCCTGGAGCATGAGCACGGCCCCATGCTCACCATGCTCCGAGAGAGAGCCAACACGGCCTTGGGTAACATCTGCGAGGCGGCCGTTGGCGAGCCCCACGCAGTCAACTATGCCGGAAACCTTCAATTCTTTACCGACGTGGTGACGCAACTGGAGGTGCGGTCGGTCAGGGCCAACAGGTTGGTGGAGGAGAGGAGCCGCGCCCTGCTCGGGCGCGCCTTTTCTCATGTCTTCAGCCATCTTCGAAACATGGACCCCAACTTCGACTTCGACGCCGCCATCGCCCCAGTACCCCAGGCCATCCGGGATGACCTGGCGCACTGGGTTGAAGACAACGTGGATGCCCTCATCAGGGCCTTCGCCTCTGATAACGACGGCATGGTCGTGGCCGCTGATGAAGGCGGCGTGGTGAACGGCCCTGACGCTGCTGACGGCGACGCGGAGAGCGATGACGAGGCCAGCGACGATTCAGGAGGCGCCCCTGAGGATGCATTGGGGGATTTATGCGACTGGCCGTGTGTTGTCCTTGCTTCCTTACCCTGCGCAGATAGAGTTCGGGCTTTGCCCTGAAGGTTGTAAGAGAATTTTGGGAGGGGGAGCCCCTCATGTAAAAACTTGCATTCAGCGTATTAGTAGATGCGATATCTCCCGTACGCCTGCGCCAAGTGGCTGGCTTTGCGACGAGCTGGCTGGCTAGTTTACCTTCGACCCACGTGGGCCCTGAGATAGCCTGCAGAGGGCTGTGGTGTCTCGAGTGTCTCCTGATTGAGCCCATAGGACCTGTAATAAAAATCTCCTGAGAGGGCGTGGCGACGACAGTCTGGGCTGCACGTAAGCTAGGCCTGACCCGGCTCGCGAGGGGCTCACGAGGGGAGGCAGCTGAGGCAAAGTGGTAACCAGAACACGAGAGATTGCTCGAACGAGACTAAACACCCCTTCCCCGGACACACGCAAATCTTAAGCTCAAATCCAACTTAAATCCAACGGGAGAAAATGACGGCCAAGGGAAAAAGCAACGAAAGCAGAAAAAAAGGCCGCGTCCGGCACCTAGTCTAGTCTTGGACGTATTCTCACCAGCGCGGAGCTAAGTGCTGCCACTGGGCGTGGGAGGGAGCCCGGGGCTGAGGCGGCACCTCGAGACTCGGGCGTGTACAGCCCCACTCATTATTATGTGAGAGTGTCACGGGCGGCGAGCTTCACGAACCTGGCCTTCTTCACAGGTACCGGCCTTGCTTCATATCGCCAGACGAGGGCCCCGCCTTGCGCCACACTCTAGTGCCACTGATGACGACCGGAAACCAGGACGCCGCCGATGGGGTAGAGCGGTCGCTAGCGGTTCCCCCGACGACCACGGGTCCTCCGCCAGGGGCAGGCCTTGAGGCACCTCCCCAGCAGAGGGCCTACCTCCTGAGGATGCCTTGCTCTGAACTCCGCGGTGGTGATGCCGGATCTCGGCCCCTCTCCTGCAGCCCCCTGCGCCCTCCTCCTGAGGGGTAGGTAGCTGCTGGAGCGGGGCAGCCGCCCGCTGTGGCGATCTGCACCTCCTGTGATCCATGGTTAGCGTATTCCTGCTCTTGAGGAATTAGCGGTACCCGATAATCGTCGCTTCCAGCGTGGCCAACGGGGCCTTCCCGGGGCTCTTGGAAGAGCTCAACTTATGGTGCCTTGTCCCCCCAGCTTGGGCCGAGGAGCGAGCCTTGTTCGTCCTCATGCGCGTGCCCTTGGTCCATCATGTGGGGAACGTACTCTTCTGGGGCCGCCATCCCGTAGGCTGCGCCGTAGTGCTCCGTGTGCCACGCAGTTCTGCATGAGGCGCCCACCTGGGGGTGGTAGCGCGGTGGCCCACTCGGGCCGTGGGCCATGGCGAGTCCTTCTTCGCTGGCCGGTGGCGGAGGTAGCGCCGCTGCTGGCCCGATCTTGGCGGCTGGCGGCGTTAGCGACCTTGAGTCCGCTTGGAGCTGCGCGGGCATGCGTGGAGCCTCCGCGCGTGCCGCCCTGGACCTGAGTTGGGAATTGGGTGCAGAAGGGGTGAGCCCCCGATGCGGCGGAGCCCAGGAGCTCTGCCACCCGCTCCAGCAGCACGTCGCGGCCGCCCTCCAGCAGCCTGCATTGCAATAACTCTCGGGCCACCGTGAGCGCGGCCCTTGAGTTCGCCTGTTCCCGTCGGGTGTATGGCGTCGCAGCCGCGGCGTTGTTGGAGGCCCTTTCCGCTGACCGTGCCTGGCGCGGTGTGAGAGCTGTTGTCGACTATCCGCGTCGCCCGCGGCCTGCAGCGCCCTGCGGACCGCGAGCTGCCTGGGGCATGGTGTCCCCCGGGGCGAGCGGCTCTGCGTGGGCGGGCCAGGCCGCCCAGGGATCGGGGTTGCCCGCCTGGTCGCCGGACATGATGATGATGGCTATGCGACGGTGACGTGAAGCGGCAGAAGGCGGATTCCGGCGCACCCCTACTTGGCGCGCCAAATGTCGGATTTCGGGTTCCGGCAGACCCTCTAGGTTCGAACACTGGGGTGCGCGCGGAGATTTCACCCTCTACCTTCCTGCGCCTCGCCGCCTCGCTAAGATCTAAGCTATGAAAGGGACAACACAAGAGACACAGGGTTTATACTAGTTCGGGCCACCATTGTGGTGTAATACCCTACTCTAGTTTGTGGTGTGGTGGATTGCCTCTTGGGCTGACGATGATGAACAATACAAGGAAGAACAGCCTCATGAGGGTCTGTTCTTGGCTGGTGCGATGAACTGCTAGGAGGAGTTCGATCGCTCTCTCTCTTGATCCCGGATGCTGGATCCTCTCTCTAGATTTCTCGATGCCTCTACCTTGTGGGTGGCTAGTCCTATTTATAGGCAAAGGCCACGGCCTCTCCCAAATATTGAGCGGGAAGGGCGCCAACAATTGGCCATTTGAAGGGAACATCTAGTACACTTATCCTGACTAAAGTTGGTCCTCGCTTTGTCAAAGGCTCGTGGTGGTGGCCTTGGCTTGGGCTCCACAATGACTTCCTTCCTGCCGTTCACGGCAGTCTTGGTCTTGTTGCCTTCAAACGGATGCCTTTGCTTGATACTCTTGCTGCGCTTGCTCCCTTTGCACCAAAGAGGAAAGGAGGACACTACAGCGGGCTGGCGCCCACTGGCGCCCTTTGTCGTCATGGCTTGCGTCACGGGCACCTCGTGAGGTACCCCGCCTTGATCTCTCTGCCTCCTCGCGAGCCAGCCTGACGAGGCTGTGCCTGAGGAAGCTCCCTGTCGTCCGCCCCACGAGGCTTGGCCCCTCGCGAGGGTCTTGAGCTTGTGCTGATGAAGATGGGCCTTGATGGGCCACCCCTTGAGCCACGCCGCAGGCCGCAGGCAGGCAAATCTGGGGACCCCCGTTCCCAGAACACCGACAACAGGAACCCTAGGAAAGAGGGTATTGCCTTTGAGAGGAAACTCAATGCTGATGGAACATACTGGAAGCCTGAGCAGTACCCCAAAACCTCATGGGTTGCTGCAAAGGGACCTCCTGTAGATCCATCTACTCTATCTGGCTTTACATGTGTATCTCCTCATTCTTCTGATGAGTCATTTGACTCAAACTATAAACCGTTCAAAAATCAGAATGGTAAAGTATTTGCTAGATATGTTGGCACTAACTGCAGGAACGGTTCCCCTATGAAGAAAATCTGGGTTCCCAAAAGATGCCTTGGAAGTCTTCAGGTGAATGTCATCATGACACTACCTTTGAAGAATAGGTACCCCAGATCAAATTCTTCATATGGACCAAATTCTTAATATGGATCCAAGTCCTCATACGGACCGAATTCCTCAAAAGGATCAAAATCCTCATATGATCATCATCGTGCTAACCCTTCTGTCTCACGGGGAGGATCTAAGGGCTATGAACATGAGCATTATTCTTCAAACCATTATGTTCATAAGTCCTCGAGGAATTTCTCTGCATATTCATATGCATACCCTAACTCCTCTTATGTGAAACAAAGAGGACTGACTTCTATGCCACCTTTCTCTTATGGAGCTCGCAGAATGATGAACTCTTTGCCACCCCTTCAAATATGGGTGGTGAAGAAAAAGAACTAATCTCTTATGCAGGGTCAGGTCTCTAGACATACTTAAACGTCTGAAGAATTTGCTGGAGACCTGAATATGCCTGAAAGGACGCAGGCTAATCATGAAGAAATGAATCCTCGTTTCTCACGTCCACATACTACTTTATCTGTTCTATTGATTTGATGAAATTGATGTCATATTGTTCGCTGATGAAGTAATTACTTCGTAAGATGCACTAATTCATCTGCAGGATGATCTACCCAAAGCCACTGAGTGGGTCCTCGATAGTGGATGTACAAATCACATGACTGGTGACAAGAATCTATTGATTGATGTTCCCTTATCTCCATCGCATCTAAAGCATATCATCTTCGCTGACAAAGGCAAAAGCAAGGTATTGGGTCTAGGTAAGTTTGCGATCTCAAAGGATCGACACATGAACAAACTCATGCTTGTCGAGTCCTTAGGATACAACCTCATGTCAGTCTCAATAATTTGTGATCTTGATATGGTTGTTGATACGTCTCCAACGTATCTATAATTTTGATTGTTCCATGCTATTATATATTCTGTTTTGGATGTTTAATGGGCTTATTTATACACTTTCATATTATTTTTGGGACTAACCTATTAACTAGAGGCCCAGCCCAGATTGCTGTTTTTTTTGCCTATTTCAGTGTTTTGCAGAAAAAGAATATCAAACGGAGTCCAAATGGAATGAAACCTTCGGGAACGTGATTTTCGGAACAAACGTGATCCAGAGGACTTGGAGTGGACGTCAAGCAACCGACGAGGAAGCCACGAGTGAGGGGCGACCTACCCCCAGGCGCGCCCTCCACCCTCGTGGGCCCTCGTTGCTCCACCGACGCATTTCTTCCTCCTATATATACCCATATACCCTGGAAACATGATATACGGAGCCAAAACCCTATTTCCACCGCCGCAACCTTCTGTACCCGCGAGATCCCATCTTGGGGCCTTTTTTGGCGCTCCGCCGGAGGGGGCATTGATCACGGAGGGCTCCTACATCAACACTATAGCCTCTCCGATGATGTGTGAGTAGTTTACCTCAGACCTTCGGGTCCATAGTTATTAGCTAGATGGCTTCTTCTCTCTCTTGGGATCTCAATACAAAGTTCTCCTCGATCTTCTTGGAGATCTATTCGATGTAATCTTCTTTTGCGGTGTGTTTGTCGAGATCCGATGAATTGTGGGTTTATGATCAAGTTTATCTATGAACAATATTTGAATCTCCTCTGAATTCTTTTATGTATGATTGGATATCTTTGCAAGTTGTGACGCCCTCGATTCAATCGTACACTAGTCATACACGCAAATGTGTACAATCAAGATCAAGGACTCACGGGAAGATATCACAACACAACTCTAGACACAAATTGAAAATAATACAAGCTTTATATTACAAGCCAGGGGCCTCGAGGGCTCGAATACATAAGCTCGAAAACACAAGAGTCAGCGGAAGCAACAATTCTGAGTACAGACATAAGTTAGACAAGTTTGCCTTAAGAAGGCTAGCACAAAAGCAACATCGATCGAAAAGGCAAGGCCTCCTGCCTCGGAGCCACCTAATTAACTACTCCTGGTCGTCGACGGTCTCCACGTAGTAGTAGGCATCGGCGGTGGCATCTGGCTCCTGGGCTCCGACATCTAGTTGCATCAACCGGAAAGAAGAAGAAAGGGGGAAAAGGAGGAGCAAAGCAACCGTGAGTACTCATCCAAAGTACTCGCAAGCAAGGATCTACACTACATATGCAACATTATCATAGGAAGGCTGTATATGTGGACTGGCTGCGAAATGCCGTAATAGAGAGAAGGCCTAGTCCTATCGAAGACTAGCATCTTCTCGAAACCACCATCTTGCAGCAAACAGAGGGAGTAGAGTAGCATAAAGTAAAGTAGTAGTAGTGTTATCAACCTCGGCAGAGATCCTTTCTCGACTCCTGCGAAAGAAATCCCGAGCCATACTATCCAGCTTATCATCACAATCCAAATCTCATCACCATCCAATTCTCATCACAAGTATCCAGTTCTAGTTGTATCGATCGATACAACTCCAAGTGTCCGCTATCAGAGGACAGGCTATCGATAGATGTTTTCTTCCTGCAGAGGTGCACCAACTTACCCACCACGCCGATTAACTCCGTACGGACACACTTTCCTGGGTCATGCCCGGCCTCGGCCAAAATATACGCCGCAACCCAACCTAGGCTTAATAGAGAGGCCAGCACGCCAGACTAAACCTATGCCCCGAGGGGTCATGGGCCATCTCCCCGGTGAGCAAACCTAGCTACCTCCCTAAAAGGCGGAGCTACCGGTCCAACCCGCGCCGCCGCTCGGTTCAACGACGCCTATTAAACTTCGCTGATGTAAACGACGTAACGCCCATACTATGCCCACGTGATGGTTAGTGCTATCAGGTCGAGGCCCTCGGATCAAATATCCAAATCGTAGTGGATTAGGAACAGCGGTAACAAGCGAGACTCACGAAAGATGTGACCCCGTTGCCCCATCTCGAGGACTTGCGGCATGGGCTAAGAATGCCGGCCATGCCTCGAATTATCTCATGGGCACCCTCCGAGTCAACCCGACTCCACATCACTGCAATTAAGCTAAGCGCGGTACCCCTCGTGGTCGAATTCGCCTTTAGTAACATGGTTCAAGTAAGGTCATAGTAATCATAGTAACTATGTGTCTAAACATCAAGGGAAAGCCGAGGAATCACCCCGTGAATTCCACTCGATATAATCATCAAGGTGAACGTAAGAGGATTCACCCTCGAGGTCCACACTTGAGGGGTTGCACGACAGAGTCGTATCGGAAGTGGTTAAAGAGGAAATCACCCTCGATGACCACGGCCGAATAGCTACACTACAGGGTTAACATTAGAAGTGCTGATGAGGTCTCACCCTTGGTACTGATAGTAACCCAGTAGTGTCGAGCAACTAAGGGGAAGTGATGTGCGGTGTCGGGGCCTGGTCTTCGATGATGAAGTAGGGGCAACAAGGACAAGGTGGGGGTCACTGATGGATCTCTAACCAACCTAAACTAAGCAGTTTAGGATAAGCAGGTAAGGTACAACAGCAGATACAAAAGCAGGCTATGCATCAGAATAGGTGCAAACAATAACAGTAGTAAAATCTAATGCAAGCATGAGAGAATGGAATGGGCGATATTGGGATGATCAAAAGGGGGGCTTGCCTGGTTGCTCTGGCAAGGAGGGGTCATCGTTGATGTAGTCGATCACAGGGGCAACATCGGTCTCGGGGTCTACCAGGGAGAAGAGGGAGAAGAAACAGTAAATATAAAGCAAACATAGCATCACAAAGCATAACATGGCAATATGCTGTGCCGGGTGTGACCTAACGCACGGCTACACGATATAGGTGAAGGGGGAATTGAACCGGGAATGTATTCCCGGTTCCGGACCTATATCAGACAGATGACCGGAGGGGGAATGTTCCATGTTCAGATAGTTAGAGGCATCTGACAAGTAAACGGACCGCGTTTTCGGATTCGTCTTGTTGTTCTGAGCAACTTTCATGTATAAACTTTTACGATCCGAGCTACGGTTTAAAAGTTACAGATTTTCGAAGTTTAAACCAATTTATGAAATATTTTAAAAGCAGAAAAGGTTTATTGTGTCAAGAAGTGATATCAAGATCGCATCAACTTTGTTGACTCAATCAAACTAACAGGTGGGACCCACCTGTCAGCCTCTCTGTCTAACAGAGGCTTAACTAAACTAACATGGTTAGTTAGGGGGCGTGGGCCGCAGCAGTCAGTGACTAGTTAGTACTCCCGCCGTTCCCAAATAATTGTCTTTCTAGCCATCTCAAATGGACTACAACATACTGATGTATGTAGACATGTTTTAGAGTGTAGATTCACTCATTTTGCACCGTATGTAGTCACTTGTTGAAATCTTTAGAAAGACAATTATTTAGGAACGGAGGGAGTACTAATTAACTAACTAATTTAATTAACATTTTAATTAATCGTTTTATTTATTTTTTTAAAAACATTTTACTTGCGGGACCCACATGTCAGCGAGCCAGAGCTGCCACATGGGTAGTTGACTTGGTCAACTGGGCCCGCGGGGCCCAGCGTTCAGCGGCCCAAGCGCGTGGGGCCCATGACCATGATGGCGCCACGTCGGACGCGTCGCCGGAGCTGCTTCGGCGACCCAAAGCACGGCGGTGCGTGGCGGAGCAGCCCGGAAAGGCGCTAGAGGGCACCATTTGCCGCGCGGTTGGCTGCGTTCGGACGAGTCCTCGCCCGCTAGTTGAACTGTGGTGTTGGCTTCACCAGAGTTGGCCGAGAACGGCGCCGACGACGAGGGGTGGTGGAGGCGAGGTTCGGGCGGCGATGGAACCGGCGTTGCGGTGCGCGTTTTGGCGAACTAAGGAGCTGGGCAAGGTGTACACGTTGCGGCGAGGCCAACGGTCGCCAGCCAGTGACCATTTGGTCACCGAAAGCACGCCGGCGGCGAGCGGAGGCGGCGACGCGTTCGGGCGTTCATCGAGGTAGGTGCTAAGGGGCACGGGTAGGAAAGCAAGTGGCACGGGCAGCTTCAGCGAGCGGTCCTGAGCATGCTCGTGTGCTCGGGTGAGCATGACGATGCCCATAGCGACGGCGGCGAGCTATGCGGTGGAGCTGCGTTCGGGTGGCGATGGCAGCGGCGGCTACGTTGGTGGATCCGTGCGAGGGAGCGAGGGGAGAGACGTGGTGGCTCACCGGGAGCCATAGGGAAGTGGCAACGTGCTCGGGGAGGCTTATCGGAGGCGTACGGCGGCGGCGATCAGCGACAGCCGGGGTCGGGGAGGAGCTCGATCCCGAGGTTGTGGTGGCGTCGGGCTCGATCCAGAGGGCGAAGAGGAAGTAGAGGAAGTCGGTGGAGCAGTCGGGCTCGTAGGAGAGGCACTCGGGGCGCGATGGCCACGAGGACGGGCGAGGCACGGCGGCGACCGCGTCGGCCTCCTCTCCAAAACGAAGGAGAGGGAGAGGGAGAAGGGGAAGTGGGTGAGGGGGTAAAGATCTCGGCGGAAGCCAGGGCACCGACGCTGGCGTCCTTATCCTCCGCGTGGCGCCTGTAGCGGCGTGGTCGGCGAGGTGGGTTCGGCGGCGACCGTGGGCACGGTCGGAGGAACAGGGAGGGGGAAGGAGCGACCCAGCGGGAAGGTGGGCCGGCTTGCTGGTACGGGCCGAGGCCCAGGGGCAGGGGGCTTTCTCTCTCTCTCGCCTCCTCTCTTTCTTTTAGTTCTTTTTTTAACTTAAAATAGAGAGAGGAAAAGATTTATTTGAGCATCCAAAGGATTTAGGAAAAATACGAGACTTGGCCCATTAATTCCTCCACATTTTTAGGTATTGCCACAAATAGTTTGGAGGCAAGAGGATTTGACTAGGAATTTTGGAAATTGGGAATGGCATATTTAAATGCTGCTGGGACACTAATTAATTTCCAGGGGCAATTTGGGAACTCCAAAGATTTTGGTTTTAACATGAAAAATACTTAGAGAAAATTTGTCATATTGTGAACTATTTTGGTTGCATGAAAGAAGAAGCAAATATTGACATGCAATTTGAATTTGAATTTGTAGCAGATTTTGGACAAGTGGCATTTTGGCATGATGATCATGATGACATGACCTTTATTAGGGGGAGATTACTGTAGTGTGATGCTGGGGATGTTACAAGTCTCCTCCACTACAAGAAATCTCGTCCCGAGATTTAAGTGAGGAAGTAAAGAGTAACTTCGGGAGAACTGACCCTTATAGGGTTAATTAGGTGGTGAACAATTCAGGGAATGAGGCAGAAGTATCTCTCGAGTTGAAACTTAATAAACATCAAGAGCAAAGTATGAAGGTACAATAGGAAGTTTGAAGCGAATGGACAAATGATTGATACCTGAACAAAGTGTGAGGAAGGGGTTCAGAGCATCGGGAACAGATCATCTCTCGAAAGGTGGCTCGTGACATGATACGAAGCCAAATGCAAGAATACTTCGGAATCAAAGATATACAGGAGAGCCAGGTTTTGATCCTGTGGAACTGTGGGTTATGAGCCCACCATGTGGGTTAAAAGTAGAAAGGGGGCCGATAGCAAGGCATGTCAGATGATAGACTGTCAGTTATGTTGTCAACAACATTGGTACCAAGGGCGAGGGACAGAGAGAACTATTTTCCTGCTCGTTGAACGAGGCGGACCAATAGGCAAAGTTCTTGTCCATCGATGGTTACTGGAATGTCAACAACAATAATAACAAGGTCTTATTGACAAATTGTACACCGAGGTGTTTTCATAAGCATGGAACTATTACTGCTTAGATCTCATAAAGCACCAGAAAGGTTAAACAAAACAATGGAAAAGAAAAGGTGATCATTAGATTAATCAAAACATTGGAAAGGAAAATGTGTTCACACACCAGGATTGGGAGTATATCCTTCCCAATGGGAAGCGGAGCCGGATATACATAATATGATAGCAAATTCAAAAGCATTTAGATAACGGGGCGAGGGAAGATTCATGATATTACCCATACAATGGTGTTTGGATAACAGATCAAGAAACAATCGACAATGTGCTTCCAATGTTCTTCTTGATATACGAAATACCTCAGTCATGATTCGAGGTAGCATTAACATGGTGTTACAAGTAGGGGTTGGAGTTGAAGATCACAAGAAATACTCAAGGAACAATTGCAGCAATAGCAAGGAGTCCAAGGTATAACCGAGACATGATCAAACATGTGTTGGAAAGAAGACAAGGGAGTTGTCGATGATAACTCAAATCATCAATGGTCAAGTATGGTAGTTCTCATCACGAATTCAATTGATATCCTGGAAGAGCTCAAAATGTTGATGATGATCACGACACATTTGTCGAGAGATTTCATGAAGATGTAATCGATTGGCTATGACATCAAGTCAAAGGAATGATGAACCGAAAGGTTATTGGAACCACGGGTACGACACAAACTCGAAATTAAGCTTGCTATTCAAGACAAAATGATATGACGAGGAAAATCGTTGTAGGCTTAGCTCATCGTCGAAAATTGTTCTTCGGGAAGAAGGATCAGGTAGCACGGTGAAAATTTATCACGATAATGATATAGCCGATCAGGCTAGGAATGACTTGAAGGATTATTAAACTCGTAAGCAATGAAAATTACTTAGAGTTGTTGAATCGGAGTGCGGGATCGATTCTCTTATCGGTGTTCTCGAGTAACTGATAACTCAGAACCCGGGGGAAAATCAGTGAGAAGTAATACTAGATGAATATTCATAGGAAGCAACTCAGTTATTTGATATTCTCGAGATACCAGGGGTAATACTCGAAGGTAGAACATATTAGAGTTTGGACATATGTATTGATATGCAGAAGGCAAGCACTTCAACTTGTCGAGAAAGGGGATCAAAGAAGACAATCTTGGTTGGAACCACGATTGCAAAGGCCAAAATCATAGATATGTGATCAAATTATACCAAGGGAATAATTATTGTTACGATAAGCTTCCATGATAAGATCTACATCGTTTCCATGGGCATGAACACAAAGTTCAAGGTCGACTCCCACTTCTCCAATGCATATCATTTCATTTACTCCTCGTTTTCGAAGAATTTGTACTACGGAAGATTTATCTGGTGAAGCACCAGAAGAGTATGACTCACATCTCTTTCGACTTCACATCGATTAGGGAAGGCATAGGTTCAACCCATAGGGGTATCTTAGGAACATTTACCACTAACTTCAGGATTAAGATATACCAGCTCGAAAGCAGAGCATGGTTGACAAAAGCAGATGATAGAATTTACCAAAGGCATTATGTGTCAGGGCAAAACTCACAAGTTTAATGAATATGAAGGACATTGTCGGATAATAATCCAACCAAGGATATGGCGGTCCATAAAAGATCTAATGTGAGTATCGATACTCACCCAGAAGAAGAAAGAATGCAAAGGCATCGGGTTATAGATATAACTGGATAGCTTCAAAGCTTGAATATAAAGGAATTATGATTTTCAAATCAGAAGATCTGAAGCAGAGGCTCTGATCAAAAGATAATTGAGTTGAATCGATACAGATCAACAATCAATCTAGGTTTGATTTGACAAAAACAAGCTCATGTTTGTAGTGATGTCTGAGCTGGAAGGATGAATGCTAGTATCTGATTGACGATTACGAGCATTCGCGACATATTGGATCAAACAAGAAGATGCTAGAAATATGGAATTAACCATAATGCAAGCAAACAAGAATTTTCAACAACAATAGGTTGCTGAGGATTTTCGGAAGATCGAATGGTATCTCGAAGACTTTTGTGAAATACCTAAACAATTGGGGATGAACGAATCCCCGATAATTGTGAGGAATTATTCATACACGTATTCAGGAAGAAAAGAAGCTGCAACGCAACAGGTACAATGGGTTCTCGAAATACTTGAAAGTATTACAATGCATCTTGTAATAACAAGATCAACTGGGATGACAAAATGAACGACAGGTGTATGTAGTTATTCAGAGGGATTTATCGGTGATATGGAATTGCAACGGCGAAGGGCACAAGGGTTTCGAGGAAACATCGAAGAGTATCTTCGAAATCTTCTGAAGCAGCAAGCGATCATCTGGACTGAAGGGGCTCTCCGGTAGGAAGTGGTTACGAGAACCTAAAGTTAGAGTTAGTAAAAACATTTAACCTGAATAGAAGAGAGATCAGAGTCCCAGAGTATAGACGAGGAGTAAAAGATCCTAATACCACCCAATGGCGACATGGGCCCGTAAGCCACACAACCAAGTTAGTAAAACAGTTTTGGATGACTAGACTCAACTTCGGCCAAGGAGTTGGACAGGGGCTACCTACAGGCAGTCGGCTCTGATACCAACTTGTGACGCCCACGATTCAATCGTACACTAATCATACACGCAAATGTGTACGATCAAGATCAAGGGCTCACGGGAAGATATCACAACACAACTCTAGACACAAATTGAAAATAATACAAGCTTTATATTACAAGCCAGGGGCCTCGAGGGCTCGAATACATAAGCTCGAAAACACAAGAGTCAGCGGAAGCAACAATATCTGAGTACATACATAAGTTAGACAAGTTTGCCTTAAGAAGGCTAGCACAAAAGCAACATCGATCAAAAAGGCAAGGCCTCCTGCCTAGGAGCCTCCTAATTAACTACTCCTTGTCGTCAACGGTCTCCATGTAGTAGTAGGCATCGGCGGTGGCATCTGGCTCCTGGGCTCCGACATCTGTTTGCATCAACCAAAAAGAAGAAGAAAGGGGGAAAAGGAGGAGCAAAGCAACCGCGAGTACTCTTCCAAAGTACTCGCAAGCAAGGATGTACACTACATATGCAACATTATCAAAGGAAGGCTGTATATGTGGACTGGGCTGCAGAAATGCCAGAATAGAGAGAAGGCCTAGTCCTATCGAAGACTAGCATCTTCTGGAAACCACCATCTTGCAGCAAACAGGAGGGAGTAGAGTAGCATAAAGTAAAGTAGTAGTAGTAGTGTTATCAACCTCGGCCAGAGATCCTTTCTCGACTCCCTGCGAGAAAGAAATCCCAGAGCCATACTATCCAGTTATCATCACAATCCAAATCTCAGCACCATCCAATTCTCATCACAAGTATCCAGTTCTAGTTGTATCGATCGGGATACAACTCCAAGTGTCCATTACCGTAGGACAGGCTATCGATAGATGTTTTGTTCCCTGCAGGGGTGCACCAACTTACCCACCACGCCGATTAACTCCGCCGGACACACTTTCTCGATCATGCCCGACCTCGCCAAACAATACTGCAACCCGACCTAGGCTTAATAGAGAGGCCAGACGCGGACTAAACCTATGCCCCTGTGCCCGTGGGTCATGGGCCATCTCCCCGAACTCCTACACGCTATGCGACGCGCCGGTGAGCAGACCTAGCTACCTCCCTAAAAAGGCAGGAGCTTACCAACAACCCGCGTGCCGCCGATCGACGACGCCTATTAAACTTCGGCTGATGTAAACGACACAGAACGCTCATACTATGCCCACGTGATGGTTAGTGCTATCAGGCCAGAGGCCCCTCGGATCAAATATCCAAATCGTAGTGGATTAGGAACGCGCGGTAACAAGCAGAGACTCACGAAAGATGTGACCCCATTGCCTCGTCTCGAGGACTTGCGGCATGGGCTAAAATGCCCGCCACGCCGTAATTATCTCGCGGGCACCTCCGTGTCAACCCGACTCCACATCACTGCAATTGCTAGCGCGGTACCCTCGTGGTCCAATTCGCCTTTAGTAACATGGTTCAAGTAAGGTCATAGTAATCATAGTAACTATTTGTCTAAACATCAAGGGAAAGCCCGAGGAATCACCCCGTGAATTCCACTCGATGTAATCATCAAGGTGAACGTAAGAGGATTCACCCTCGAGGTCCACACTTGAGGGGTTGCACGACGTAGTCGATCGAAGTGGTTAAAGAGGAAGTCACCCTCGATGACCACGATCAATAGCTACACTACGTGGTTAACATCGGCGCCGATGAGGTCTCACCCTCGATACTCGATAGTAACCCAAGAGTGTCGAGCAACTAAGGGAAGTGATGTGCGGTGTCGGGGCCTGGTCTTCGATCCCGTTGAATGGGTCTTCGATGATGAAGTAGGGGCAAGAAGGACAAGGTGGGGGTCACTGATGGATATCTAACCAACCTAAACTAAGCAGTTTAGGATAAGCAGGTAAGGTACAACAATGTATACAAAAGCAGGCTATGCTTCGTAATAGGTGCAAACAATAATAAGAATAAAATCTAATGCAAGCATGAGAGAATGGAATGGGCGATATCGGGATGATCAAAAGGTGGGCTTGCCCGTTGCTCGGGCAAGGAGGGGTCATCGCCGACGAGTCGATCACAAAGCAACATCGGTCTCTGTGGTCTACCGGGGAGAAGAGGGAGAAGAAACAGTAAATATAAAGCAAACATAGCATCACAAAGCGTAACATGGCAATATGCTGTGCCGGGTGTGACCTAAGGCACGGCTACACGATATAGGTGAAGGGGGAATTCAACCAGGAATGTATTCCTGGTTCCGGACCTGTATCAGACAGATGACAGGAGGGGGAATGTTCCATGTTCAGATAGTTAGAGGCATCTGACAGGTAAATGGACCGCATATTCGGATTCATCTCATTGTTCTGAGCAACTTTCATGTATAAACTTTTGCGATCCGAGCTACGGTTTAAAAGTTACAGATTTTCAAAGTTTAAACCAATTTCTGAAATATTTTAAAAGGTAAAAGGTTTATTATGGCCAAGAAGGACGCCAAGATCGGCTCCAGGTGACCATCAAAATGCAGTGGGACCCACTGTCACCTCTCTCGCCTAACACAGCCTCTCTCGTCCGACATGACCCCAAATCGAACAAGACAAGTTAGTACTAATTAACTAACTAATTTAACTAAGGTTTTAATTTAATCATTTTATTTATTTTTTAAAAACGTTTTATTTGCGGGACCCACATGTCAGCGAGCCAGAGCTGCCACATGGGCAGTTGACTTGGTCAACTGGGCCCGCGGGGCCTAGCAGTCAGCGGCCCGAGCATGTGGGCCCCACGGCCACGATGGCGCCATGTCGGACGCGTCGCCGGAGCTGCTCTGGCGAACCAAAGCAAGGCGGCACGTGGCGGAGCAGCCCGGAAAGGCGCTACAGGGCACCATTTGCTGCGCGGTTGGCTGCGTTCGGACGAGTCCTCGCCCGCGAGTCGAACGGTGGTGTTGGCTTCGCCAGAGTTGGCCGAGAACGGCGCTGGCAACAAGGGGTGGCGGAGGCGAGGTTCGGGCGGCGACGGAACCGGCATTGCCGTGCGCGTTTTGGCGAACTAAGGAGCTGGGCGAGGTGTACGCGTTGCGGCGAGGCCAACGGTCACGAGCCCGTGACCATTTGGTCACCGAAAGAACGTCGGCGGCGAGCGGAGGCGATGACGCGTTCGGGCGTTCATCGAGGTAGGTGCTAAGGGGCACGGGGAGGGAAGCAAGTGGCACGGGCGGCTTCAGTGAGCGGTCCTGAGCACGCTCGTATGCTCGGGTGAGCATGACGATGCCCACAGCGATGGCGGCGAGCTATGCGGCGGAGCCGCGTTCGGGCGGCGATGGCAGCGGCGGCTACATTGGTGGATCCGTGCGGGGGAGCGAGGGGAGAGACGCGCTGGCTCACCGGGAGCCGTAGGGAAGTGGCAGCGTGCTAAGGGAGGCTTATCGGAGGCGTACGGCGGCGGCGATCGGCGACGGCAGGGGTCAGGGAGGAGCTCGATCCCGAGGTTGTGGTGGCGTCGGGCTCGATCCAGAGGGCGGAGAGGAAGTAGAGGATGTTGGTGGAGCAGTCGGGCTCGTCGGAGAGGCACTCGGGGTGCGATGGCCGTGAGGACGGGCGAGTCACGGCGGCGACCGCGTCGGCCTCCTCTCCAAAACGAAGGAGAGGGAGAGGAAGAAGGGGAAGTGGGTGAGGGGGGAAAGATCTCAAGGAAGCTGTGGCACCGACGCCGGGCGTCTTATCTCCTCATGGCGCTGTAGTGGCGTGGTCGGCGAGGTGGGTTCGGCGGCGACCGTGGGCACGGTCGGAGGAACAGGGAGGGGGAAGGAGCGACCCAACGGGGAGGTGGGCCGGCTTGCTGGGACGGGCCGACGTCCAGGGGGCAGAGGGCTTTCTCTCTCTCTCGCCTCCTCTCTTTCTTTTAGTTCTTTTTTTAACTGAAAATAGAGAGAGGAAAAGATTTATTTTAGCATCCAAAGGATTTAGGAAAAATACGAGACTTGGCCCATTAATTCCTCCACATTTTTAGGTATTGCCACAAATAGTTTGGAGGCAAGAGGATTTGACTAGGAATTTTGGAAATTGGGAATGGCATATTTAAATGCTGCTGGAACACTAATTAATTTCCAGGGGCAATTTGGCAACTCCAAAGATTTTGGTTTTAACATGAAAAATACTTAGAGAAAATTTGTCATATTGTGAACTATTTTGATTGCATGAAAGAAGAAGCAAATATTTGACATGCAATTTGAATTTGAATTTGAAGCAGATTTTGGACAAGTGGCATTGTGGCATGATGATCATGATGACATGACCTTTATTAGGGGGAGATTACTGTAGTGTGATGCTGGGGATGTTACACAAGTGTGTTCGAATTATCAGTTTGGTTTGGCCTACTAGATTGATCTTTCTTGCAATGGGAGAAGTGCTTAGCTTTGGGTTCAATCTTATGTGTGTCCTTTCCCAAAGGATGCTAGGGCAGCAAGGCACGTATTGTATTGTTGCCATCGAGGATAAAAAGATGGGGTTTATATCATATTGCATGAGTTTATCCCTCTACATCATGTCATCTTGCTTAAAGCATTACTCTGTTCTTATGAACTTAATACTCTAGATGCATGCTGGATAGCGGTCGATGTGTGGAGTAATAGTAGTAGATGCAGAATCGTTTTGGTCTACTTGTCACGGACGTGATGCCTATATACATGATCATACTTCCAAATAGAAAAAAATTCAGAGCGGGGAATCTTCCTACAAATTAAAATGTGATATTCTCATAACCATGCTCAATTCTATCAATTGCTCGACAGTAATTCGTTTACCCACCGTAATACTTATGCTATCTTGAGAGAATCCACTAGTGAAACCTATGGCCCCCGGGTCTATTTTCCATCATATTAATCTTCCGTCAACAAGCTATTTCTATCTTTATTTACCTTGCAATCTTTACTTTTACTCTTTATCATAAAATATTATCTTATCATATCTATCAGATCTCACTCTCGTAAGTGACCGTGAAGGGATTGACAACCCCTTTATCGTGTTGGTTGCGAGGTTCTTATTTGCTTGTATAGGTGCGTGGGACTCGAGCGTGGTCTCCTACTGGATTGATACCTTGGTTCTCAAAAACTGAGGGAAATAGTTATGCTACTTTACTGCATCACCCTTTCCTCTTCAAGGGAAAACCAACACAATGCTCAAGAAGTAGCAGTTGTTATCTTTGGCAAGTATCGTTGTGTTGTGATTATGGAAGCTGACAATTCCAAAGTCTTCGAAGGATTTAGGAGAGGAGATCAGTATATTGTTGATTTCTCTACAGGACCACAACCAGCTATATGTCTACTTGCAAAAGCTTCAGAAGGCTAGCTATGGCATCGACGACTAGGTCATGTTGGCATGAGGAATTCGCACACGCTCGCGAAGAAGAAGCATGTCATTGACATTGAGAATGTCAAATTCCTCAAGGATCACTTGTGCGGAGCATGTGAAGCTGGAAAGATGACCAAGGCCAAGCATCCAACGAAGACTATCATGACTACCACTCGACCATTTGAATTGCTTCACATGGATCTCTTTGGTACTAACCATTATTCTGCATTCACTAATGAAGCATCTCTATATGGCTTTGTTATTGTTGATGATTACTCTCGTTACACATGGGTGCATATTGTCACTTACAAACGTGAAGTGCAGGAAGTCTTCAAACGATTTTCCTCGAGGGCTTCAACCAAATTTGGTGTGAAGATCAAGCACATCAGAAGTGATAATGGAACTAAGTTCAAGAAACTGGTCTTGATGACTATCTTGATGAACTTGGTATTAATCATGAGCTATCTGCTCCTTATACTCCTTAGCAAAATGGCGTCGTGGAGCACAAGAACAACACTCTTGTTGAGATGGCTTGCACTATGCTTGATGAATACAAGATGCCTCGTCACTTCTGGATTGAGGCAATTGATACTGCGTGCCACATCATTAACATGGTATATCTTCACAAATTCTTCAACAAGACTTCCTATGAACTCCTCACTGACAAGAAACCCAATGTGAGTTATTTCAAAGTCTTCAGTGCTGAATGTTGGATTAGAGATCCTCATCACAATTCTAAATTTGCACAGGAAGCACATGAAGGTTTTATGCTTGGTTACGGAAAGGACTCACACACCTACAGAGTCTTCAACACCGTTCACCACAAGGTTGTTGAAACTGTAGATGTGCGGTTCGATGAAACTAATGGCTCGCAAAGAGAGCACCTACCTCCTGTGCTAGATGAAAAATCACCTGAGGAAACCATCAAGTTCAAGGCTACTGAGGATGTCATTCCTACCGAAGAATCTGCTGAAGAAGTCATTCTAGAACATGAAGAACATCATGATGATTCACCTGAGGAAAATGGTGCTGAAGAAAATGCTGATCCAATTCCTCGACGACAACCCGCTCATCCTCGCGTTGCAAATGAAGTGCAGATTGAGAAAATCATCAGCGACATCAACATCCCAGGTCCTCTCACACGCTCAAGAGCTTCACATTTATCTAATTTTTGTTGGCACTTTGCTTTCATCTCTATCACAGATACCACTAAGGTAGATAAAGCATTTCTAGAGCCTGAGTGGATTCAAGCTATGCAAGAGGAATTACATCAATTCGAGCTCAACAACGTCTGGGAACTGGTCAAACGTCCAGATCCTCACAAGCACAATATCATTGGCACAAAGTGGATCTACTGCAACAAGAAAGATGAAAATGGCCTTGTGGTAAGGAATAGGGCACGACTTGTGGCTCAAGGCTACACACAGGTTGAAGGAATTGATTTCGATGAAACGTTTGCACCTATTGCCAGACTTGAGGCTATTCGCATATTACTTGCTTCTGCTAACCATCATGACATCATCTTATATCAAATGGATGTGAAAAGTGCATTCCTCAATGGTAAGCTTGAGGAAGAAGTATATGTTGCTCAACCACCAGGTTTTGAAGATCCAAAGCATCCTGGTCAAGTCTACAGACTCAATAAGGCCCTCTATGGCCTCAAGCAGGCCCCTCGGGCGTGGTATGATACTTTGAAGGAATTCCTCATGAAGAAAGGCTTCAAACCTGGTTCACTTGATCCAACTCTCTTCACTAAATCTTATGATGGTGAATTGTTTGTATGCCAAATATATGTTGATGATATCACTTTTGGATGTACTGACCAATGTTACAGTGATGAATTTGCCTATCTGATGAGTGAAGAATATCAAATGTCTATGATGGGAGAACTGAAATTCTTCTTAGGTATTCAAACTCGTCAACAGCGCAATGGCATATTCATATCTCAAGTGAAATACCTCAAGGATGTACCGAGGAACTTCGGCATGCAAGATTGCAAAGGCGTCAAAATCCATATGCCCACAAATGGCCATCTATGCACTGATGAAAATGGTATTGGCTTTGATCAAAAGGTATACCGCTCCATGATTGGCTCTTTATTGTATTTATGTGCATCTAGGCCAGATATTATGCTTAGTGTTTGCATGTGTGCCCGATTTCGAGCTACACCGAAGGAATTACACCATAAGGCTATGAAGCATATTCTTCTATATCTAGCTCACACACCAACACTTGGATTATGGTATCCCAAGGGCTCGGCTTTTGATCTCATTGGATATTCAGACTCTGACTATGCCGGTGATTGTGTGCACATCAGGCACATGCCATTTCCTCGGACGATCTTTGGTCTATTGGTCCTCGAAGAAATAGAAATGCGTATCACTGTCTACTGCTGAAGCTGAGTACATTGCTGCTGGTTCTTGCTGTGCTCAATTGCTATGGATGAAGCAAACCGTCAAGCACTACGGCGTCAACATGAAAAATGTGCCTCTCTACTGTGATAATGAGAGTGTTATCAAGATTGCTCATAACCCAGTTCAGCACTCGAAGACAAAGCACATTCAGATTCATCATCATTTTCTTCGTGATCATGTGTTGAAAGGCGATATCTCTATTGAGCATGTGAAGACTGAAGAACAGCTAGCTGATATCTTCACAAAGCCCTTGGATGAGAAGAGATTTAGCAAGTTGCAGTGTGAGCTAAATATCCTAGAATCTTCAATTGTCCTTTGAAAAGGACACACATCCTAACACTTATGCAAAATTGATGACTTAGATGTGCAACACACGATGAAACGTTTTTCTTCAATCAATGAAGACTAACACTCTAAGTGTGAAAAAATTAACGAAGAATTTGATTCTTAGAACCCTATGACAATTGTACGCGGTGTCTGAGATCACCATTCTTATACGGTGGGTCACACCACCACCAAAAGTTGAAAATCTTCAATTTGAGTTTTTCTTCATTTTTTAAATTCCTCAGTTATTCAATTTTTTTAACTTTTCAATGTCTTCGCTCTTACCATTGTTGTTCTTCATTGGCTATATATATATATATATATATATATATATATATATATATATATATATATATATATATATATATATATATATATATATATACATACATACATACATGCATACATACATATATATATGAGTTTATGTCCTCTACAACATTCACTTATTGGTAATTCTTCATGTTGCCTTTTCTGCTAAGTGAATGTGATCGGACCCTTCCCCCTCTATGATAAACTCAACCCAGTCTATTCACAAATTCTTCATATGCGTTCTATTTGAAGCTCATTCAAAATCTTCACTGTGTCCTTGTCAGCTGAAGCATTTGCGAACGAAACTTTAAAATTATCATACCTGAATTTTAGGCTTTTGCCGCTCAAACCATTCCACATTCCACGATGGACTTATCTATTCACCCACGATCACGCACGATCGCCACCTCTCAGTACGTGGGTGACACATGTCATGCGAATGAGAAAGGTCAGGGGCACATTCGTCCAATTTCCTCGGGCAAGCAGTTTTTCACCACGGCTATAAATTACCCTCTCCCTTCCTCACTTCAGTTTTACTCTGCTCGACCTCACTACCTTGCTCGAGCTCTCAAACCCTAGCACCGCCGCTACTTCCATCGTCGCCGGTGAGGAAGAGCTTCACCGCTCGACTCGTCATTGTCAGATTTCGCGCCGCTGGATTTCTTCACTCCGCCGCCGTCTTAGCTGTCTTCCTCTGCCAAGTTATGGCGTGGAAGATCTGAACTGATGAACTTCTAAATCTACACTTCACTGTTCATTGTGTTCTTTGTCAAGGGTAATTAAAAGTTACTTTTACTGCCCTTGTTGATTCTGATGTTTTCTACAAAATCTTCAAAAGGTTTTTATTCTTCAAACCTTCACACACTAAACACCTCACACATCATCTGTTCTTGATCTGTTTCCCTAAGCAACATTTTTCTTCAAGATTCCTCAATTGTGTGGATTTTCAATCTGTACAACTCTAGAACCTAAGACAAAGAACGCTTAGTGAAATTCTTCAAGACTCATCAGTGAAATTCCTCAAGATTCATCTGGTCAAATTCCTCAAACTTGTTCTATTTGCAAAAACTTCTGAGAACGAATATGACCTCTCCAAATTCTTCGCAACTATACTCTGTTCACAGGTACACATGTCCACTGCTGAATCACTAGGTTCTCATCAACTTAACTCATTTGCAGCATTCCTCGAAGAAAAGTTGCATACCTCTTCAGAAAACTCAATAGTTCAAAATCTTCAGCTGAAGAAAATGGCTGACGGCAAGAAATCTCAGAAGGGAGGAAAGAGACCAGAAGCAAACACTGCTTTCGAGATTCATGATGACATCTATGATGACTATTGCACTCCTGATGAGGCCAAACATGGCAAGGAGACCAAAAATCAGCGCAAGGTGCACATCCAAAGGATAGAGAGGAGATGGGCCAGAGAATGGAGGGAATATCGCTATGTTACTCCCAAGTACATGAAGAAATTCGTTGTACACCCTCCATGCCCAAGACCTCCATTGGCACCTGGCCAAGAAGCTGATCCCTCTAGCATCAGAAGAGGTGAGGAAGTTCCCAAGGAATGGGCCAAGCGTCAAGCTAAGCTGGCCAAAATGGCAAAAGAAGCAGTGAAGACATTCAATGAAGATTCTGCTGCTGCCACTCCTGAGGCCTCTGCTAGCAAGCCTAAGAAGGCTATGCCCAAGAAGCCTGCTCACAAGCCCAGTGCTTCAACTTCTATGCCCTCACAGCCAAGCTCCTTAGCAAAGCCCTCACGGCCAATTCCTCAAGCTGCTCCAACTCCTCAAAAGTCCTCAGCTCCTCCTTCCAAATCCTCAGCTCCTCCTTCCAAATCCTCAGCACCTGCGCATCTCGCCTCGTGCCAAAGGACAACATGCATCTCTATTGCCTCATGAGCCTCTGCAAGTTCTTCAGCTCCTCTGCACTCTTCAACTGGCCCCACTCACCAAGACTAAGGCCATCATTGACGAGGTTCTCGACCAAGTCCTCACAAGAAGCAGGTCGCCTTCCAAGTACCGTCGGATGATGACGAAGCTGATGATGAAGAACTCGCTGAAATCATCAGAGACAGGCAGCACAGGGCCGCTAGAGCCAAAGGCAGTAATGTACCATTGATGTTGGATCCAAAGTTGATCCTCGACTTCATCGACTTATGGCACAAGGACCCCAACACACCTCTGCTTGAGATGAACCTCACTCCTGGTCAAAGTCATGTGTTGACCGCCTTGATTGATGAAGAGAAATGGAAATATGAATAGGGGAGGAAGGTGAAGAAAACGCAGTACAAGAAAGAGCGCTTTCTGAAGCAAAACATCTTGAAGCTTTCACCTGAAGAACTTGTAGCTCTGCAATCAGAGATCAAGAATCTGAGTGATGAATTTGATTGCTACTATGCTGACTGGTTTGGAGCCAAGGTCAGATTTGTGAAGATAACTGAGAAGTTCACTACCAATGTTGCAGCCCCAACGCAACAAGAAATTCCTCAGGATGAGGCATCTGCTCAGCCTATAGAAGAACATGCCAGCACCGCTGATGAAAATCAGGCTGCTGATGAAACTGCCAGTACCAGGGCTGATGACTGCATTCCAGCTGCTGATGAATCTGCTAGGGCAACCACTAGTGTTGCGCCTGAAGAACAAGACATGCCAACTGAAGCTTCAACCGCTGTGCCTGAAGAAACTGACAATGCCAGGGCAACTACATCATTTGTTCCTGAAGAAACTGAACCAATTTCCTCTGCCCCTCCTGCACCTACACCAAGTACAATTCTTCCTTCTGCATCAGATGTGAAGAAGACCAAGGCTGCGAAGCGTGCAGCTGTGAAGAAAAGGAAAGCATCAACTTCATCAGAATCTTCAGCTCCGAAGAAGATGAAGAAATTGACAAGCTCTCTTGAGAATCCAATTGATGTTGTTCCTGTCTCATGCATGCCATCAAAGGAACTCATTCCCTTTGGTGAAGACTATGCGATCCCAAGCGGATCCGATGAAGATATTCCTTCTGCTGCTTCTTCAGAGCAGTTGAATGAAGAAATTGAAGTGGATGCAATCCCTTCAACCCCCGTTGTCTCACCGCCCATGCCTCAGTTCACAGCTGAAGAGGCCGGCATTCAAGAAATGACCGACGAAGATGAGGACGTGGACATTGGATGCACAACACCATTGATGAATGATGAATGATGAATGTTGGGACAGTCAGCACCCTCCTTTGTTCAGCCACTGCAACAAATTCCTCAGTCCCCAGTACATACTGAAGTTTAAATGGGCTCTGGAGAACCTCCCAACACTCCATCTATTCATGAAGAGATTCCAGCCACTAGTGCTGATGAACAAGTTGCTGAAGAATTGATGACCCAGGCTGCCACTGAAGAAGAAACTGAAATGCCTTAGCTTGTGGATCCTGAGATTGCGATTCCTGAGGTTGTGATGCAATTGACTAACACTCCTCAGCCCAAGCCAAAGGATCCCTTCTCAAAGAAGCAAAAATTCAAGGCTGATGACTTCTTCCACGAGCACGTATTCTTCATGGATTATAACCCATATGACTCTGCTTGTCTTAGAAGGAAGCGTTTCTGGACTGCCAGCCAAGCCAACTTCTATTCTTCACTGCTTTTCAACAAAGACAAAGTCTTCGACCATGAGCATATTCCTCACGTGGACATGGAATCACTGCCTTGCTTCTCACCAGTCCTCAGTGTTCTTCACGATGCTGGACTGCTCAACTTTTGAACTGATATATGTGATTGGAATGAAGAACTCATTCTTCAATTCTATGCAATGCTGCACATCACAGGAAATGATGAAGATGTGAACTCCTGGGTATTGGACTGGATGACTGAAACTACTCACTTTGAAGCACCGGCCTCTGAATTGCTTCATGCCCTGCCTGTCAGTCCTCCCCTTGAAGGTGCTCATTGCATATACCATGAACCTGAGCTTACAGATCATTACATGCAAGTGTTGATGAAGCCGCTGAAGCCCGATCAAGCCCCAAGGACCAAATTCCTCGTGAAGGAATTGTTGTATGTGCCTCGAACCGTCTATCGCATTCTGTCGAAGACATTGAGTCCAATCAAAGGCCACGACTCAAATGACGAAGAAGTTGTTGGCATCATGAAGAATCTGCTATTCAATATCATGCATGGCATTCCTGTCAACTACCATGATTTCTTCATGAGGACTCTGGCCAATGTTGCATTATCTCCATTTGAGTTGAAGCCTTACGCTCCTTGGATTATGAGATTCCTCAGAACAAGGTCTTCACTCAATTACAAGGCTGACTTTCAAAATCATCTCAGCTACTTGCCCCCCATTGAAGTCCTCAAACGAACATTTTCCTCAGCTGATGAAAAGGGCAAGGCCACTGCTGTTATTGAAGAAGGCATTCATCCATTGGATGGTCAGTTCCGCAAAGATGCATCTTATTCCACCAATGATGACTCTGCCACTCATGACTCTGCCGCCAATGCTTCAAAGCAAAATCCTCAAGGCACAGCTCCAAGGGTGATGACTGATCGTGAGCTTCTCCTCAGTCTTCACCAGAAGATCGATGCAACCATAAATGGGTCAAGCGTCAGTTTGGTTCTATTCTTCACAACATGACTGCTACACACAACACAATGAAGAAAAACCATTACTACATCCATGAAGTCTTCGGTCGCACCTGGGCTGTTCTGTCACATCTGTATGGTGAAGAAGATCTGAAGCAAATGGGTCTCAAGCATGACTTTGACTGGACTCACCCACCAGCGAAGAAATACAAGAAGGTTAAAGTTCCCTCCTTGGTGGCCAGCTCATATTCTTCATCACGCGACAGAGATGAGCATGAAGATTTGGACGACACTGCAGCAGGCCCTACTAAAACAACCGACCCCAAAATGGCGCTCCTCCATCAACATGATATTCTTCAGGGGTGTTAGCCCTCATTTTTTGACCCTTTTGGTCATTCAATGACAAAGGGGGGGGGGGAATTTGAGTTAGTCTTCGCTTAGTCTACATATGGGCATTTTTTTGCTAAGTTACAACTCTCATTTTTTGAAGACTCACTGGATCGAAAGTTATAAACTTAAACCCGATGGTGGTCTCGATACTTTTGTTGTGTTCTTCGCATGCTTATTCCTCATATATGTTAATGCACGATGTCAATTACATCACCACCATATTTCATCATGCATTTCAAATTCTTCATATTATATGATAAATGTGTGTATGAATTACAAGATATAGGGGGAGATCTCGATGATTCTACTCTTCAAGTGTGCATTGCTTGAAAAGCAAATTCCTCACTATGCACATCTTCAGGGGGAGTTCCTATATCTTGCAATCAAATTCCTCAATATTTGTATTTACACTTCATATGTTTATCCCCGTTGAAAACTTAACCTATATTGTCATCAATCACCAAAAAGGGGGAGATTGTAAGTGCATCTAGTGCCCCTTAGTGATTTTTGTGTATTGAAGACTTATAGGTTAAGGGACTGATGCGTTTGTGAGTGTACACAGGTCTATAAGTCTATGAGGAGTTTGATATTTACAGAGAAAGTCAACCCCTAAAAATCAAGTTCTTCGACTAAAGACTTTGGATTTCTGAAGACTATGTAAGTGAATAAATTGGTGTGACCATGAAGACTTGGTATTCATACGAGGAACATGAAGCGTGAAGACTTTTGTTTTCGTAGTTTCATTTTCTCTTTCTTGAGTCATAGGAAACACCGTACTGTTAAAGGGGGTCGAGGAAATACTAAGGAAATAGTTCCATGTGATGCTCAACTCAAAATCCTACACCTACCAATCCCTTCGAGTGAAGCCATTGGAAATCTCATACAGTTCAGCCAATTTCTTCAGTGACAGAGACGAAGTTCTTCTAGTATCTGAGGAATATGTTCTGACTGAGGAGTTAGGAATTCGCCAGTGCGGATTGCCTACAAGTGAGGAACATGATATACCTGAGGAATTTGAGCCTCAAATTTCTGACCGTTGCTGTGCTACGCGCGAGCTGTCCCAAAATATCTTATCTACCTAACGGTCATCTCATTGAAGGGCATTTATGTCTTATCATGTCGGGCTTCTCCCTAGGCTATAAATAGCCGCCCCCTACAACCACTAGCTGGTTGGCTGCTCCGAGAGAAACTGACACTTTTCATTTGAGAGCATCCCATCCTCCAAGGACTTTGAGCGAAAATCATCAAGTGAGGAAAACCCAAACCCAAACTCCTACAAACCCAAAGTGATTGAGCATCACTGAAGAGATTGATCCTGCGTGGATCCGACGCTTGTTACCTTTGAAGACTGTGCATCATCCAGACGGTTAGGCATCATGGTCTAGAGCATCTAAGAGGAAATTGTGGATCGCCGAGTGACCAAGTTTGTGAAGGTTTGGAAGTCACCTGAAGACTTACCATGAGTGATTGGGCGAGGTCTGTGTGACCTTAGCTCAAGGAGAATACAGTGAGGATTGTGTGTCAGGGACTGTGTGTCCTCAGGTTTAAATACCTACCCGCTCCAACCAGACGTACAACTTTCACAGCAGTTGGAACTGGTCTACCAAATAACTCTCTTCACCAAGCCTACTGGTTCTATTTCCTCAACTCTTTCATTTCCTCATTACTGTGTTGCGTGCTTGTTCATATCTATTTGAAGATTTTGACTGAAGACCTTCTCAATTCCCTCAGTTCAATTTCTTCAGTCTGTTTGTCTTCATCCTGTGTATCATGTGTTTATGCTTTCTGTACTCTATGCTTGTCTTCATTTCATCATGATGACCATGTTTATGTTATGTCATGTATGCATCTAAGTACGTATTATGCTGGAAGTAGTTCTTCTCTTAGGAATTTCCTCTCCCTGAAATTCCTCAGTGAAGAATTCATAAAAATCACCTATTCATCCCCCCTTGCTACGTTTCCAACGTAACTATAATTTTTGATTGCTCCATGCTACTTTATCTACTGTTTTGGACTATATTGGGCTTTATTTTCCACTTTTATATTATTTTTGAGACTAACCTATTAGCCGGAGGCCCAGCCCAGAATTGCTGTTTTTTGCCTATTTCAGTGTTTTGAAGAAACGGAATATCAAACGGAGTCCAAATGGAATGAAACCTTCGGGAACGTGATTTTCTCATCGAACGTGATCCAGGAGACTTGGACCCTACTCCAAGAAGTAACAGAGGCGGTCATGAGGGTGGGGGCGCCCCCTGCCTCGTGGGCCCCCTGTTGCTCCATCGACGCATTCTTCCTCCTATATATACCCACGCACTTCAAACGATCGTAAGAGGAGCCAAAACCTAATTCCACCGCCGAACTTCCTCAGATCCACGAGATCCCATCTTGGGGCCTGTTCGGAGTTCACGGAGGGGGCATCCACCACGGAGGGCTTCTACATCATCACCATAGCCCTCCGATGAAGTGTGAGTAGTTTACTTCAGACCTTCGGTCCATAGCTAGTAACTAGATGGCTTATTCTCTCTTTTGGATCTCAATACAATGTTCTCCCCTCTCTTGTGGAGATCTATTCGATGTAATCTTCTTTTGCGTGTGTTTGTTGAGACCGATGAATTGTGGGTTTATGATCAAGATTATCTATGAATAATATTTGAATCTTCTCTGAATTCTTTTATTTATGATTGGTTATCTTTGCAAGTCTCTTCGAATTATCCGTTTGGTTTGGCCAACTAGATTGGTAGTTCTTGCAATGGGAGAGTGCTTAGCTTTGGGTTCAATCTTGTGGTGTCCTTTCCAGGTGATAGAAGGGGCAGCAAGGCACATATTGTATTGTTGCCATCGAGGATAACAAGATGGGGTTTTTATCATATTGCATGAATTTATCCCTCTACATCATGTCATCTTTCTTAAGGCGTTACTCTTTTTTTAACTTAATACTCTAGATGCATGCTGGATAGCGGTCGATGAGTGGAGTAATAGTAGTAGATGCAGGCAGGAGTCGGTCTACTTGTCTTGGACGTGATGCCTATATACATGATCATACCTAGATATTCTCATAACTATGCTCAATTCTGTCAATTGCTCAACAATAATTCGTTCACCCACCGTAGAATACTTATGCTCTTGAGAGAAGCCACTAGTGAAATCTATGGCCCCCGGGTCTATTCTCATCATAATAATATCCATTACTTTAATCTTGTTTTGCTTTTTTACTTTGCCTTTTACTCTTCACTTTGCATCTCTATACCAAAAATATTATTTATCATCTCTATCAGATCCCACTCTCGTAAGTGATCGTGAAGGGATTGACAACCCCTAACCGCGTTGGTTGCAAGGAGCTATTGTTTTGTGCAGGTATGAGGGACTTGTGCGTAGCCTCCTACTGGATTGATACCTTGGTTCTCAAAATCAGAGGGAAATACGTACGCTACTTTGCTGCATCATCCTCTCCTCTTCGAGGAAATCCAACGCAGTGCTCAAGAGGTAGCAAGAAGGATTTCTGGCGCCGCTGTCGGGAGGCTTACGCAAGAGTGAGTCAAGACTTGGACTCCTAACAACAAGCCACTTCGCGCCGCTGAAGTCTACATACCAAGTACCCATCACAATCCCTATCTCCCGATTACATTATTTGCCATTTGCCTCTCGCTTTCCTCTCCCCACTTCACCCTTGCCGCTTTATTCGCCTCTCTTTCCCAATCTCCTCCTCTTTTCCCGCTTGCCTTTGTCTCGCTTGCCTTTTGTTTGCTCGTGTGTTAGTTTGCTTGCTTGTTGTTATGTCTGAAATTGGGGAAATTATTGCCGATATGGGCGATAATAATATCATAGAAAATTCTGAAGCTCCTGCTGAAGAATCCCCTACCTATCATACAAAAAAATTTTGAATCGGTAGTGGTAATATTATTGGAAAAGGAGTTATTCAAGATTTCTTTAATTGCGCCGGTGCTTTACCCTCTATGGGTGGTTCTATTCTCCATAGAACTAGTAGTCTTGCGGACGCTATTGCAATGCTTATCGTTGAACTTGAAAGACAATTTATGCATATGCACCCTTCTATACAAAGAATTTTCCTAGAATTTTCTAACATTGAACACTCCTCTGTTAAGCGTGCCGCTACAATCTTTTTGGCTCATGAATTCAGATTTATAATAAAAGAAGCCAAAGAAATCTTTGCGCATTATAGGGTGGACGCTGGCCGTCCTCCCATAGAATCTATCCTTTTTGATCAAGAAGAAATAATGCGTTCTCAATCTATCGACTATGTTGCTCTCAATGAAAATCTTAGAAAAAAGGTGCCTACCAATATTTTAATTGATAGAATCTCTGAACTTAATGATGATTTGGCTATTCGAAATAATGAGCTAGGATGCTCTCTTGAGTATAGGCTCACCAAGTTCTGTCAAAAGAACGCTTATAATGATGAATTGGTCGTGCAATACGAAGGGCCGAAATAGGAACCTATACCTCCTAAAATTGATCTTGGAGACTTTTGTCCTATTAAATTTAGCCCTTTTGATTACTTTTGCTTGCCTCAAAGAAAACTTGCTACCGAACATAGAGAATATGAAATGAATTTCACCGATCTATCTTATTACTACGGCACTACCTAGATCTATCCTTGCTTTTATGCCTAGCTAGGGGCGTTAAATGATAGTGCTTGTTGGGAGGCAACCCAATTTTATTTTTATTTTTTTTATTTTTGCTTCTGTTTAGGAATAAATAATCCATCTAGCCTCTGTTTAGATGTGATTTTATGTTTTAATTAGTGTTTGTGCCAAGTTAGACCTATAGGATCTTCTTGGATGATAGTTATTTGATCTTGCTGTAATTTCCAGAATCTTTCTGTTCACGAAAACAATTGTTAAAAATCACCAGAACGTGATAAAATACTGATTCCAATTGGTGCTGATCGTTAAACAAATTTTCTAGGTTGTCCTATTTTGGTAGAATTTTTGGAGTTCCAGAAGTTTGCGTTAGTTACTGATTACTAAAGACTGTTCTGTTTTTGACAGATTCTGTTTATCGTGTGTTGTTTACTTATTTTGATGAATCTATGGCTAGTAAAATAGTTTATAATCCATAGAGAAGTTGGAATACAGCAGGTTTAACACCAATATAAATAAAGAATGAGTTCATTACAGTACCTTGAAGTAGTCTTTTGTTTTCTTTCTCTAACGGAGCTCACGGGATTTCTATTGAGTTTTGTGTTGTGAAGTTTTCAAGTTTGGGGTAAATTCTTTTGATGGATTATGGAACAAGGAGTGGCAAGAGCCTAAGCTTGGGGATGCCCATGGCACCCCCAAGATAATCCAAGGACACCAAAAGTCAAAGCTTGGGGATGCCCTGAAGGCATCCCTCTTTCGCCTACTTCCATCGGTAATTTACTTGGAGCTATATTTTTATTCACCACATGATATGTGTTTTGCTTGGAGCGTCTTGTATTATTTGCGTCTTTGCTTGTTAGTTTACCAAAATCAGCCTTGTTGTACACACCTTTTGAGAGAGCCATACATGAATTGGAATTTGATAGAATACTCTATGTGCTTCACTTATATCTTTTGAGCGTGATAATTGTTGCTCTAGTGCTTCACTTAGATCTTTAAGAGCACGGTGGTGGATTTGTTTTAAAGAAACTATTGATCTCTCATGCTTCACTTAGATCATTTTGAGAGTCGTTAATAGCATGGTAAATTTCTTAATATTAATATACTTGGTATTCAAGATATGTGAAACTTTCTTTTGAGTGCGTTGAATACTAAGAAAAGTTTGACGCTTGATAATTGTTTTGAGATATGAAAATGGTGATATTAGAGTCATGCTAGTTGAGTAGTTGTGAATTTAAAGAATACTTGCACTACAAAAAAAAAGACACATCCGTGACATTTTGGGCCGAACGAATTTTTTTCCTGTCATACATATGACACTTCTATGACGATAATTGTGACAAAACCCGGTATCATCATAGATGTGGTGGGCTCCTACTTCTATGACAAAAAATCATGACAGAAAATGGGCTTTTCGTCCTGGGCGGGCCGGAGACGCAGCTGCAGGACATTCTTTGGGCTGTCCATGACGGAAAAAACCATGGTAGAAGCGAGGGGGAGGAAAATTTCGGGGAGTTTCCGGTTACGGTGGGAGCTCGGGTGTAACGCCCTTGATGCGGCTATATCTCCCACGTGTCGAAGCACGACTTAGAGGCATAACCGCATTGAAAGCAATGTCGCAAGTGAGGTAATCTTCACACAACCCATGTAATACATAAGGAAAGAGATACATAGTTGGCTTACAATGCCACTTCACACAATACATAAATAAACATCCATCATTCAGATTACACTCAAGGTCCGACTACGGAACCAAAATAAAAGAAGATACCCCAAATGCTACACAGATCCCCGATCGTCCCAACTGGCTCCACTATCGATCATCGTGAAAAGACACATAGTAACGACCACGCCTCGTCGAACTCCCACTTGAGCTCGGTTCGCCACCAGACCGCATCGCTTGCACTGCAACTGTTTTGGTAGAATCTGTGAGTCACGGGAATCAGCAATCTCACACCCGCGAGATCAAGACTATTTAAGCTTATAGGAAGGACAGAGTTGTGAGGTGGAGCTGCAGCAAGCGACTAGCATATATGGTGGATACATTCGCAAAAGAGAGCGAGAAGAGAAGCAAGGCACGGTCGTGAAGCTAGTAGCGATCAAGAAGTGATCCCAACTACTTACGCCAAACATAACTCCAACATCGTGTTCACTTCCCGGACCACGAGAAGAGATCATCACGTTACACACGCCGTTGATGTGTATTTTAATTAAGGTCAACTTCGGTTTTCTACAACCGGCATTAACAAATTCCCATCTGCCTCATAACCGCGGGCACGACTTTCAAAGATAATACCTGCAGGGTGTCCCAACTTAGCCCATTATAAGCTCTCACGGTCAACGAAGGATATTCCTTCTACCGAAGACCCGATCAGTCTCGAATCCCGGACTACAAGACATTTCGACAAAGAATAAAACAAGACCAGCAAAGCCGCCTGACAGCCGACAAATCCCGATAGGAGCTGCACATATCTCGCTCGTGGCACATCCGGATGAGCAGTCCATACAACTAAAACCAGACCTCAAGTTTCCTTGAGGGGCGCTGCACATGGTTTAGTTCGGCCAGACTCAAGGAGCACCGTCCGGGGTTAAAATAAAGATGACCCTCGGCTCGCGAAAACCCGGGGAAAAAGGCTTAGGTGGCAAATGGTAAAACCAATGTTGGGCCTTGCTTGGAGGAGTCTTATTCAAAGCGAACTGTCAAGGGGTCCCATAAATCACCCAACCGTAAGGAACGCTAAATCAAGGAACATAACACCGGTATGACGGAAACTAGGGCGGCAAGAGTGGAACAAAACACTGCATAAGGCCGAGCCTTCCACCCTTTACCAAATATATAGATGCATTAATTATAGCAGATATATTGTGATATCCCCAACAAGTAAACATGTTCCAACAAGGAACAACATCTCCATGTTCCAACAAGGAACAAACTTCATCTTCACCGCAACTAGCAACGCTTATAAGAGGGCTAAGCAAAGCGGTAACATAGCCAATCAACGGTTTGCTAGGAAAGGATGGTTAGGGCTGGACATGGCAATATGGGAGGCATGATAAGCAAGTGATAGGCATCGAGCATAGGCATAGCAAAAGAGCGAGCATCTAGCATAGCAAAGATAGAAGTGATTTCGAGGGTATGGTCATCTTGCTCGCAAAGTTCTCGTGAGTTGTCGAAAGCTTGATCCTCGTAGGCGTTCTCAACAGGTTCCTCATTCACGCACTCGTCTCCCGGCTCTACCCAAAGCAAGAACACAAACAAAGGAACCACAATAAATCATGGTGCAATGCACAAGAAACATGATGCAAAACATGGCATGATATGCGAGATGTGATATGCAATGCGTATGCGTGCTCCGGAAGGGAAATGATGAACCAGGCATCAACTTGGCAAACCAAGTATGCCGCTGAAAGGCGAGATGATTTTGTTTGAAATCGATATAAAGATCACCGGAATCGGATGCACGGTTTGCAAATGACAAGCAAAACAAGAATGGCACAAATCTGCCATTAACAACATGATACCACTTAGCAAGCAACAAGAAATTAAGCTACTGCACCCAAACGTAACAACAAAGCATATGGCAGAGATCTACTCAAGATGCTTGACAAAAGATGAACACTGAGCTATGGCTAAATCACACCACAACAGGTTCAAACAAGCATGGCAAAAGTGCAAAATATATCAGCTTCACAGACTTGGTGAAATACTGAACATGGCAGAATCAGCATCAGGAAGCAATGTTCAGAGCAAGCAAACAGCATGCTACAGGAACTTATAATAGCAAAACAAGGCATGGCATGAATCTACTCAAAGCATAGAACAAAAGTCCCTTACTGGCCAAGAGCCAAAAGGGATCGAAAATGCAATAGCACCCATGTCAATATAGCAAGTTTCATAATGATTCAGCAATGTGGCATGACAAAAACAGATAACAAGTAGGCATGTTTAAGAGCTCGATGCACTCACTACAGAGCATTACATGATAAACTAAGCATACATACATCAAGAAGACATGGCATATAAGTTATACATGGCAAGAAAAACTTCATAGCATACACGGATCAACTACAACAACCTTGGCAAAATTGAATAACATGTAAACAATCTCCCAGGAAACATTTTATAGCAAAAGTAGAGCTCGATTGACTCAAGATATGTCACTCCATAATTGCAAACAAAGGAATGGATGGATAGATCACAAAAATACATGGCATACACCCCTGTAAAGATGGCATGACATATTACAAAACACATGTAGGACTCAAGATCATAGGGTGCACACATCAATCATGGAAAAAATGACAAAAGTGCATGTTCTGTTAAGAAACAGAAACTAACATCACGTAGCCCTCTTCTAACAGCATTTCGGGCATCAACATGAGCTCAAATGAAAATGATGCAATGAGATGAAATGATCTACTCATCGAGGCGAACATTTCGGTATGCTACACGCACGAAACGGAGCAATATGCAGAGAGTTATGGCATGACGAAAATGCAACAAATTAATCACTGGAATAAAGACTTAGGCGATTTCGGGGAGAAAGTCAACCGAGTCGATCTAGATCCGATCGGATCCGAGGCGGCCGGCGGCGGCTCGAGGTTTGCCGGCCGGAGAGGAGGAAGGAGAGGCCGGCGCGGGCCGGGGCGGTGGTGGCAGGCGGGCGGCGGTGGCCGGCGACGGCGACGAGGCGGGTCGATGTGGCGGGCCAAGCGGGCGGCGACGGAGGCGGCGGTGACCGGGCGGCGGGTCGGTGGCGGCGGCACCGGGCGGCGGCGACGGGCTGGGCCGGCGTAGTCCAGCATGCGCATGCGGCGGGCTGCGGGCGCGGGCTGAAGCAGGCGGGCTGGGCTGGGGCGGTGACGGGTCATGGGCATGGGCGGCGGCGATGTGGGCATCGGGCCACGTGGCGGCTCCTCGTTGGGCGGCGGGCGGCGGACGTGTCCGCCTAGTCCGGACGCTGTCCGGCGTAAGGAGAGGAGCGGGCTAGGGTTTGAGGAGGATTGATCCGAAAATTCGGGAGGGGTGTTTTATAGGTAGAAGGAGCTAGGAAGCCCCAAATGAGGTGCGGTTTTCGCCCACACGATCGTGATCGATCGGCGATGGACATGGAAGTGACTTAGATGGGTTATTGGGCTGTAACTTAAAAGAGGCCTTTGCGAGAGTGCGGTTAACCGTTGGAGTACCAAACGAGCTCCAAATGACCCGAAACTTGACAGGTGGTCTACCGGTGGTATACCAGGGCCACTTGACAAACCTCGGTCCATTCCGAGAAAGTTTAGTACCCGCTCATGGAAAAACGTAAAAGTGGACGCCGGGGAACATAGGAGTGCCGGATTGCAAAACGGACAACGGGGATAATGCTCGGAATCACGAGACGAACACGTATGCAAAAGAGATGCACATGATGACATGATATGAAATGCATGACATGAACAAAATGCAAAACAAAAGACAAAAACCCAACCACGGAGGGAATATCATATCACAATGCCGAAAATGGCAAGAGTTGGAGTTACAAATATGGAAAGTTATATCCGGGGTGTTACAACACTCCACCACTACAAGAGGATCTCGTCCCGAGATCTAGGACTGAAAGAACTCCGGATATTCGGAACGGAGGTGATCCTCTCGCCCTGTGTGGCTTCTCGGTCGGAATGGTGTGACCACTTCACTTTCAGGAATTTGATTGACTTGTTGCGTAGTCTTGCGCTCGGTTTCTTCAAGAATAGCAACGGGTGCTCATGATAAGAGAGATCTTCTTGAAGGTCAATTTCTTCGGTTGATAGTGCGCTCAGAGTCTTGAAGCACTTGCGGTTGTGACACATGAAACACATCGCACGCTCGCGGGTTGGACGGAAGCTCGTTGATAGGTGAGATCGCCTCTTTGCCAATGATCTTGAAAGGACCCACGATCTAGGGGCAAGCTTCCCTTTGATACCGGGTTTACGAGTGCCTTTCATTGAGAGACGCGGAGGTAGACATGGTCTCCGATTTCAAAAGCCACATCACGGTGCTTGTCATCATAATAGCTCTTCCGCACGATTATGCTGCTTTGAGATTTTCACGAATGACTTTGCACATTTCTTCGCTTCGTGATCAAGTCGCTGCCAAGAAGTTGGCGCTCACCTGTCTCGACCAATTGAGAGGAGTACGACACTTCCGCCATAGAGAATTTCAATGGGGCCTTGCCCAACTCGCTTGAAGCTATTGTTGTAGGAGAACTCGCATATGGAAGACAATCTTCCCACTTCATACCAAGGAAATGACACAAGCCCCGAGCATATCTTCAAGGATTTGATTGACTCGCTCGACTTGGCCACTTGTTTGAGGATGGAAAGCTGTGCTGAAACGAATGTTGGTGCCCATGGCCTTCAAAAAAGAATCCCAAAACTTGGAGGTAAAGATGCTGCCACGGTCTCAAGAGATCAATTGTGGAATGCCGCAAGGATACAACTCGATGTGTATAGCTCGCCAACCGAGCTGCTGTGATAGATTATTTGATAGGAAGGAAATGAGCCACTTTAGTAAGCTTGTCAATGACAACGAAGATAGCATCATTTCCACGCTTGGACTTTGGAAATCCAGAACAAGTCCATTTCGATATGATCAAACTTCCATTCGAATAGCAAGAGGTTGGAGGAGACCAGCTGGTCGTTGGTGTTCGCTTTCACTCTTCTCGCAGACATCACATTCATTCACGAATTAAGCAATTTCTCGCCATTCGAGTCCACCAATATGACTGCTTGAGGTCATGGTACATCTT